>CM060967.1:158256250-158856250 GCA_030765045.1 Tenodera sinensis | reverse complement strand
GTGGGTCGAGGTGCCCTTCCTCCATTCCCACACACGCACACACGCGCGCACACACACACACACACACACACACACACACACACGCACATTGGAAGGTGATTTGAGGTAAATTCATATAGGACACATATGAGTGTCCTAGTGGGTTCTAGGTTATGGAAGATTATGCACTTTTCAGATATCCAGTCGGTTTACCTAATGCGTTCAGTGCAGAAAATGTGACACAGCTCTCTGTACGCACCAATTGTTCACCTCTGTAGTGTCAGCACTCAGGAAATGAGACTGTAAGGTGAGATAGAATAGTTATTTCCATATTGCAACGCTAACCAAAAATACATTATTAGACACTTTCCTTAATTAGGATGGTTTCCGAACATCTGTGTAAAGATGAATAACAGGGAGTAGAAGCGAGTGCCCGGCACATTAACTAATAACTTTCTAACTAATCTGCATAATGAGTTCCAACATAGTTTGTTGAATTGATTTGAGTGCCTCTGAAAGTAAAATGTTGATTAAGCTAGGTGGAAGAACATATTTTGAACACTTTCATCAGCTGATTCAACAGGTTTCACTATTGATGTGAACAAATAGGCTGCAGCTTAAGTTTTAATAACTCTTTAGACTAACTGAAACATGATTTTATCTTTGAATTGGTGAAATAGATGCGATATTGAGCCATTTTATTAGTAAGATAATCTACCTTCACATTTACTATTATGTAAATAAAACCGATATGCGTTCAGGTTTAATGGTAGACCAGCATAAGACTTCTTAACACGTTTACAATAAATATTTCTGCCGGCTCCTTGTATATAGTATAAATAATGTGTTTGTGTTTGCGAGTATATACAAATGTGAGTGGCGATTAAGTTGTCTGTATCCGACAGACAACGGAGACTATAATAAACTCAACTTGGAAATATCGACTTACGTAAGCCACACTGCAACACGGCGTGGGACATACAAATATTCTACTCTCCTAATACGCTCAATCGTTTTCCATTTCTTATTACAACAGTCTCACTAAATATAGCTTAAAAACTATTTATATCCATTTGTCAAGAAGCTAGTTGGCTCCAAATATTGCACATATTTGTCACAACCTTTTTTTTTTTTTTTTTTTTTTTTTTTTTGGTAAAACAGTTATTTATTGAATAATTGTATTGGACATGTTTCACTTATCAGGTAGAATCTCTCTGGTTAACGTATGGCGAAGCAGTACCTTCCAACCTGTAGTTTACAGCGTAACAATTAATGACATAACAGATGGAGGCAATTGTTTATAATTTAGTTTGTTTATAAAATAAAAAATATTGCTACGGTAAGAATTTGTTGTTAATGTCTTACAGGAAAGGTTTACATCTTCCTTTCCGTAATGTCCTTTGTGATCGTAAAACGGGAAGCATAAGTTCAGATTTCTCCATGCTGCTCATAATAATGCAATACACAAGAAAACGGTTAAGGTAAGCTGGACTGCACTTGTCTCTTTCCTCTCTCTCTCTCAGGCGCCGTTAGCAAGACCGTTGCAATTCATTTAAGTGAGAGGGTTGGGAGGGGCAAGGCGAGTGCCGACAGCCAACAAGTACATCTTGGCGCTCTCTAAGTGGTTATCGCCCGCTGGTACAGAAAGAAAGGAGTAGAAAAAGAACAACATGCGGCAACAAAGACCTCGGCTGCCCTCAAGTGTCTCCCTGCATAAAAAGTTAGCAAGCAAAGGCGGACCTCCGTCGTCCGTACCTACACATGCGATTCGGACTGCACGGTCGATGAGGTCGCGCAGGCGCAATCCGGCGGAGTTGAGCGTCCCCACTGGGACACCGCTGCTCTTGTTGACCAACCACATCAGCGGGTGCTGAATGAACCGTTTGGGACAGCTGATTGCACTCGGGAAGCGGCAGAGAGGGAGAGACAGCAAATGGGTTTATAAACATCCCTTGGTCAAGCGGAAGTAAGCTTCTGCTACCTCAGAGAGGTTAACTCGGCCTGTCTCTTTCCGCATGTGTCTGTTTGTCTGTCTGTGTCTGTCTGCCTGTGTCTGTCTGCCTGTCTGTCTGTGTCTATGTCTGTCTGTCTGCCTGTCTCTGTCTCTGTCTGTCTGGCTCTGTCTGTCTGTGTCTGTCTGTGTCTGTCTGTCTGTGTCTGTCTGTCTAGTAACAGAAAAACTACGTTTCGACTTACTGTTCATACAAATACTTATGTATTTTCTCTACAAGCTGCACGTAGTATAGTTTTTCGCCCAAAATATTTGCCACCCCGAAATTACACATTTTACCAAAACACGTAATTTTATTGTAAGTTCTGTGCGTATGTGTGAATAGCCAAATCCAAAAACAAAACTTTGCTTGAATAACAAAATTAGTATTTACATTCAGTATTTTGCAAGAAATATGAAATTACATTTTTCAAATAAATCCCCCACCTTGTACTACCCTTTACATTACTGAAGTGTATTTGTTTAAAATGCTCTGAATATTTCTATTAAAATACCACGTGTTTCTTATCCAGAGATGACAAATAACAGTTATATCCTGAATTATCTCTGAATATGCTTGCATTTTGTATAATTTTATACAGAGTGGAAGTGATCGACAGACTTTAACAGCAAATTTCTCACAAGAGTCTAATACAAAATGTTGAAAAGTTTATAGTTTTCTAGAAAAAAATACTTTCTTAAAAATTTATCATCACCTGGCTGAATTATTATTCACTGAAGGTTCTTGATTTATGTCTATATTCATAGAAAATTGAATAAACAACTTTTTTTTTCCTTTAGTGTATTTAAATAGATTGAACGGTTTTTGTGCATATTAAATTTAAAAGAACCTACAGTTTGTTGCCCTTTTGTTGCAATAAATTGTAACAAACATGAAAAAATCTGTTTATATATTTATTATTGGTTCAACTACACACAGAATAAAAGAATTCTATCTCAGTTTCTACATGCATGTGTTAACATTTACTGCCGTTGGTTTTCGAATGTGCTGTTGCTTCGCACAATGCTCATGACTTATGCATGAGCTGTGCATGTTAATTTTCGCACCCTCAGCCATGCCAAATCACAAATAAATTAACATGAGCGTTCCCGCTTTCTCCTTGCAGATGATGAATAGTGAAGGAAATTTCTATTCCTTCCTCCGAGGCTTCTACAAGATGAGTGTAGCAAATAAGTCCAATATGCCAATAGACCGTTTCGCCGAAAAAAAAAATTGTCTCAAATATTTGGGGCTATCTACCTCCTTGAAGAATTTACATAAATGGTTTATTACTTTATTGTCGTGAAAATATTGTGTAAACAATTATGGCTTAATTTTAATGAATTAGTTACAATTTAATGTTAAAATATCATTGCAAAGCTTAATTTCTAAGAGAGATTTGGCAACGTTAGCATTAAATTATGACTAAATTCATTCGAATTGAAATAAAAAGACACTACACCATTGTTTACGTAACTCCTGCGTGACAGTGAAATAATAAACCATTTATATCCATTCGTCCATGGCTCCAAATATTTGACACAAATTATTTTTTTTTCAGCGAAACGGTCCTTTAGTGACAATAAGTGTATTGGACATATTGTTACACTTATCAAGTGGAATCCCTAGTGAAAGTATGACCACCTGTATAATACATACAGGGCCGTATTTACGTAAGGGCAAACCGGGCAACTGCCCAGGGTGGCACATTTTAGGGGGCGGCAAAATTACTGAAAAGGTGCACAAAAAAAATAAAAATAAATAAATAAAAAAGCATAGACATGAAACATCAAGTTCATTTAAATTTTCCGCTCGCAGAGGAATATTAATCGACGCATGTTGGCTATGCTGATTAGTTTTCACGCTATGCGCGCGTAGCGGAGACAAAGCGAAACGCATTCCAATAGTGAGAATCGATTAACACACGCAAAATCTTGTAAGATCATAAATTTTAATAAACTCACTTATGCTGTTTGCCACTCATACTTAAATATCCAAACCAGTGAAACCATTCTCTATGTTGTGAAAAATTTGAGTAATATATGTATTACAAGTTGGGGGGGCAGCTTTTTTTTTTTTTTTTTTTTTTTTTTTTTTTTTTTTTTTTTTTTTTTTTTTTTTGCCCAGGGGCGTCAGAGGTCCTAAATTCGGGCCTGAATACATATAATCAGAAATATTCCTCACATACCATTGTCTAGCTACAGAGTCCAAAAAGAGATGCGCTTTATTATTCTAGTTCATTCTACTTTCGTGCAGTTAGTCAACAATAATGCGGTATTTGTACACCTGATAACTGGCAAGCAACAAACACGGTAATTAACGTGGAGAGGTTGCGCTGAATGTTCATTTCAATTCCGAGAACTAAACCCACAAAATCCCACATTTGTATGCAGAGCTATAAAAAGCAAACGCCAGAGGACAACATAAAGGTGAATAGTTCATTGATTAACCGCGAAATAATGTAACGACCTCTGTTGGCGCTGGTATACTGGGATTTGGGATACATTTTACTGTGTAAACTACGGGAAAATCTGAAGTTTTAGATTCAGACGGCTTTCTCTAGCCTCTATCGTTTATTATGTGTGTAAAATCTACTATTAAGAAAGTTTACTTGTCATCTACTTCATTTTGAAATGTATCTTTGCAGAAATAGCTGAATTAAAATGTCGTTATGGACACAAAGGGAATATCGACAGTGAAATGTTTAAGAACTGGCCTTAAAAACGCATGCTCTTTAAATGTCATCAGCAGAAATCATTGACAATTTTAAGTCAATTAGGTTTGATAAGAATTTTGCAGTAGGTTTTGCTGATTTTCATTTGATTCTGAAATGTTATGTTCTATCCCACAAATATGGAAGTTGATCCGAACATCCAACTCAATATAATCGTGTTTGTTAATACCAGGTCACAGAATAAAACCAAGTATGCAGCAGTGTACGGGCATCTCCTTTCAGAACCTTCTCCAGGAAGTAAGGAGTTCAAGCCTCTGCTGATAACGTCCCACTTACTCATAGAAAGCATGTCCCTCTTTTATCCTGTGCCCAGGGCGACCCTTCTATACAACTTGCTATCGCCCCCTTCGATACAGCTATTACACACAGGGGGCAACGCTTTCTGGAGAACTTGTATCGAGTTGAAAATGCAAGTTATCGGCCCCAGAAATATTTTGTGTGTATGTATACATATACACACAACAGAAGAATTATGGGGTTGTTGATAAGAGTACAGTCCCTGCTGGCAGCAATAGCTCTTGCAATTTAAGACAAACTATTTCATACAACTATATCATAGAAGAATTATCACCTGGTCATTGTTTTGTTTAATCAGTGTCACCAATTGTATTCTATAAATCCATTTCAATTTGACAACTGTGCTTTTAACAATTAATATATTTTTCTAGAAGAAAGGTCGTTTTTTAATGTTAAAAATAAATTAGATTTATTTGAGATTTGAACTTTTGTTTTCTTATAACAAGATCGAAACATACAATTCTTGGGATTCGCTTTCCTCAGTTGGCAGTGCTGAGTAAGTTGAACCACGCTAATCAACATTAATATATTTTAGGTAATTTTTACAGAATTTACGATTTTCTACTACGATATAGTATTTGAATTCATATCTTATTTATGAAATAATCCAGATAAATATTACTTCTGATACTTTTTCTGAACACCATTCTGACAAAGTATTCTTAAATATGTTATTCTTCTATCCACCTCACCTTAATCGATTTTATTTACTTTATTTATTGCATACTTCCTTGTAGTTATAAAATGAATGGTTTAAACAATGATCAAACTTTTAAGGCGTGTTCGATATGTGATAACTTTGAAATCCTATTAATTTTTCCTGACCAGAAGAAAAAGAAACAATTATGATTTTCTATTTGAGAAAAGTATAAGTATTGGGAAATTCAAATTAATAACAAGGAATATTCCGGATACTTTTAATTCCGCAAAAATGCATTTGTCACAATTGTGTGCTTATTGAGATCAACACTTTTAATGTAATAAGATAGTGTGTACTTCTTGAAGTTTACTAGTTGTGCAAAAGTCATTCAGCATGCAGAGGACTTTAATCCTAAAATGTTTTAAACAAAAACGTTGGTGATTTTTTTAGAAAATAACATGTTTTGAAAAAATTCCGATGTAAAGGGTAGCTTCCGGTGGGTGATTTTCTTGAAAATCTTCATTCCACATGCGTAGAAGACGGTGAACGATTGTTCGTTTTGACATTATCCTATTCATACTGATAGACACGAAGATATTTTTCTAAAACTTCATGTCTCTATTCAGATGTCCCAAAAGATGTATTTCCGGTGAAATCTCCGTATATATTGGTTAAACCTCCTCTATCTGCTATGTGCTTGGGGGAGAAAGCAAATATAGTGGCTAACTTTTTCACGTCAGCAGTAGGAACGGCAATTACCGGTGAATCTCAAACTAATATCCGTAGAGTTGATTCGAATTCTCCAAATTAGGACCAACCTGCTATGAAATAGCGGATACTTTGTGATAAGAGGATATTATGTCTTTTTGTCTTCTCTTTTGCACATCTTCCCTTCATTCACACTCAGAATAACAGACTCCTCCAACTCAACTTTTTCTGGTGGTCAGACAGTATGCACATTCCTAAAAAAACAACAGAAGCCCAATCCCGGTATCTTTTCCTGTCACATTTTCCTTCTAAAACTGATGCACAAAACACAATTCTCTTTTACCGTCGTTAACACAGTCTACAGTTCGTCGTTAGCTCATAGCTATTCCCTTCCCATTACCTTAACAAACAATTTTCTGTCTTTCAGTTCTCTCTTGTCTAACAAACAGCTGGCTTGACGATATAATCACTCAATACTCACTAAATCTGCTTCGCTGTTTTCACTTCAACGCTATAATTGTCTCACGGCGACTGCGCGCACACGCGCTTAACGACTGTCTCGTTCAACACTCGCACTCCCTTTTGTCCCCAAAACTAATTGCCTCTCGTGTCCCGCAAGCTTTTATACCGAGAATGACGCAGCACGGATCTTTCTCGAAATGCACCTTTTTCTCGAACTTGTCGGTAGCCAGAAGACTTGGGGAGGTTCTTGGATATCCTTTGTTCTACTGCTCTGATTGTTGTCACATATTCACAAGTAGTGGCGCGAGGCAGCCAGACCTTGAGCGCAATCCCGTATGGCATGTGGTATAAGATAGCTTGATTCTGAATGTCCTTTGATGTGCACCGCTACTGTTGGCCGGCGCCACAATATATAATTTGTACATATGCAGATATATTATGAAAACTATACAAAATAGTAAACTATATATACAACTACGGCAGACTGTTCAAACCAACACGATGACAAAAATAAAAGTAAAATAAATCCATAATACCTATATAATCCTGGCCTTTGGTTGTCTAAACCAGAATGTATATTTCGAATCTATTTCTTATTTATTAATACTATTATGTATAAAGTATATAATCGATGTCTATTCCATGTATTTATTGAATTGAAGGAAGACATCCTCATAATTATACTGTTTATATCAAAGATTTATATTTTTCAAGAAAATCAAGAATTTGTTTTATGACATTGGGTATTATAAAGTCAGTTTATGTGTCCTAGAAAAGGACAGTGAGTTTTTTTTTAAGTACATGTGTCACAGAGATGTAAAATATTTCCTAGGAAACAGACGGAGTCCAGACTACAAAATCGGTGTGAACATTATGCTGGAAAATTTGATAAAACTATGTTGTAAAAGGAGTTTGAAGTTACATTTCCCCACATGCTCTCATCGACTATTTTCCAAATTGTTGTCTTGGATTTCACAGCGAGGAACAAGTGAACGTTTTCACCACTTAACATGACGGTAGACTATTGTTGGTACCTGGAAAGGGAAAGTATTTCTTAAGTTTATGGAAGAAGTGCGATAGGAGCACTTGTTCCTGGAAGATAATAACAGTAACGTCAATTGTTGGTTATTCCTTGTGAATTAATATATATGCATTATGTTTACAATTATAAACCACATTCTTAAGGATGACAAGGGTCTTGTATGGGGGTATATATTATATATAGCTCTTTTTTGTTTTAATCTGGACATGATAGAAGAATCAACACCCCAAAATTAGAGCAACGGACATTGAAAACTAGACCATGTTTTCAAAATGCAGAGCAGTATTATATTTTATTTATAGATTAAATATTCAAAATTATACAGTTTGCTAAGTTACTGTAAATAAGATCAAGGTCATAGGATGCAGCCCCAGAGCACTGCTAGACAGTGAGACGACAATTCATGAAGACACCAATAATCCAGCAGGGAGGGTTGGAGCTACCAACCCGTATTACTCACTTTATTGGTCTGAGTCGGCGCATTCCCTGGGCACTGCCGGGTTAAGGTCAGCAGTCTGAGTCATAATACGAATTGCTCACACCAGAAACACATCACATCTTCCAAAAAGATCGTTGATTCGCCTTTCTGAGAACCCTTAGAGCAATTTCGTTTGTGATATATTAGTCGGGAACGTTAAGTTACTAAATGTATGGTGTCTGGGTGATTCATCACCAGGAGCAATCTAACTCGGATCACAAAAGTACTGAAAAGCTGTAAACTTAGCTAATTTAACTCTCCCTAAGGGATTGAGAGACCCCTAGGTTTATTTAAACGTTCTAGTTTTCGGACGAACGCACATATGAAATCGCCTGACTATGAGGACACCTGGCGCTGAGGACCCGGGTTCGATCCCCAGTACCAGCATGTGGATTTTAACCCCTCTGGGAGGTCTGACACGGGGTGCACTCAGCCTCCGTAGGTCCCGGGGGGACCAAATGAGGAGCTACTTGATGGAGAAGTAGCGGCCCCAGGTCGAGAAGGCCGTATAACTGGCCGGGAAGGCTCGAGGCACTGACTACGGCCCACCCTCCTGTACTGCACCCCACCAATGACGCCTGTAGTGGGCAGAGATGGGAGACGCAGGGGCTGGGTGGCAAGCCTTGGGCCTTCATGGGCTGTTGCGCTAGGGTTTTTTAGTTTATAATTAAAGCAACGTGATTTTAAAAGTTATGAGATCATATTGTTTCATATAATTTGTAAATAAAAGGAAAGCGCACTATTAATTAAAACATATCTGAGCATCTCTGTATCTCGAGTAAAATGTGCACTGAATTCAGGGAATACGCGGGAAGTTACATAAAGTGTTACATTCCAACAAAAAAATGTATGTTTCTGATGCTTTTAGATAACAAAGATTATGATTAAAATAGCATATGTTTAAGACATTTACATGACTAATAAAATGCTTATCTTTAATTTTTTCTTATTTTAGGAAGAAGTTCTGTATAACTGATAGACCATAAGAGGTAGGCAAAATGTTACTCCACACAGTTATTTCAAAGAACGTTTACTGTGGCAGCAGCTATTTCCCAGAGATTCGTTATTATAGTTTATATTTTTCAACACTTAGTCATTTTTTAATGGCTAACACCATTTCTGGTGATGTGATGGAAAGCAGACAGAATTTGGAGTGTAGATCTCATGGGAATCCTAGAAGACAGTTCTGAAGCAGGATTGAAATCACAAGGTGACATTGTTAGCCCATAAGAGAAGACGTTGACACCACTTCATGACTAATGTGGAGTCACGGAAGAAGAAACTACTTAGTCACTGACAAATACTTTAAGCTCAAAAAATTATTCATCTAGTACATAACTAAGGATTGCAACAGTATTAAAAATATTTTACAGACTCTGGTCGAAATGCAACACATTCAAATAAGTTTCTGGAGAAATATTCAGAATGAAATTCACCATTCTGTCCTCGATAATTCCGATATCTCAACATTAACGCAGTTCGTCCAATAAAGATTTTTGGGGAAAGCATTAGTATAAGTAAACAGAGAAAAACAGAGGAATTAATATAAAGCTGCATTCCCGAGGAGATTGAGTGTTAGGGGAAAGGGATGCTGGCGATATTATTAAAACGTAACTGAAGCATCTCCAGTTGACGATTCAAATATCTACTTTAATGATTCAAATACCTTGTCGACGAATAGGAAATAGTTTCCCATGGTTGAATGTCATACAATGGACATTTATAAATGTTCATATTTATTTTATGTCTGTTTCCAGATATGCAATAATAATAATAATAATAATAATAATAATAATAATAATAATAATAATAATAATAATAATAATAATAATAATAATAATAATAATAATAATAATAATAATAATAATAATAATAATAATAATAATAATAATAATAATAATAAAGGTTCAGTATTATTTCAAATTAGAAAATAATACTGTTTTACTTCAATTAATAAGAAATTAATCATACATGTTAACGATACTTGCATCTGTCTGTGCGTTTTAGATATTACTTGATATTTCTATTACACTGAGTAAAAAGCATTCAGAAATTAAAACGTTTTCCTTAGTAAGAAGTTAATTACTGCATTTATATTTTCAAGTAATGAACACGTTCGCTTTTGTTATACTACAATGTATTCACTGGGGCTAAATAATGGCACCCCTGTTTACAGGGGTTTATAAACTTAATCAAAATTATACTAAATGGTGGTCTTGGATAAAGAAAAAGTCGCTTTACTGCGTGTATTTAGCCGAAAATATATTGTTCCTCTATGTAAAGGGTTGAAGCAATTATGAGATTTTAATAAAATTGGACCCACAGTTTCCCCACAGTTATTACTAGGGCCCGGATTCTTAGTTTTTTAACTATTTTGTTCCTTGATAGTTAACTGCGGTGGTTTAATTTAATTATCTGTTTCATGATCCTCGAAGCCAAATGCTTGAATCTTATAAAACCTAAAAATGGCTAAATGAGACTTTAAAACCTAAAACAGGCTAAATCTTCTATTTATTTTAAAATGAAAAAAAAAACTATTTTAAAATGGGAAAATGAAATGTTTATGAAATTATGGATGGACTTTGACTGTTACATCTTTGCTACGTCTTTTCGCTTATGTATACTTAGAGGAGTAATGACAATTTTGTATTTAGCTGTGTGGGACCAAGCTCTGTATTGTTGCACGCAAGGAAAGCGGGGATTGTTGTCGAGGGGAAAGGGGTCAATAGGAGAACCCGCCATAAACTCAAAACAATCAGTTTAAAAACAGTATCTGTTGTGTTCAGTCGACTATCGTGTATTGTTAATGCATACAATTACTACATCGTTAGAAGTCAATTTTGTTAGACTAAGCAGGTAATTTAAGTAACCAGTGTTATACCTAAAGTCAGCTCATCTCGAAGTTGGTTGATTCGTCAGTGGATAGGTGACGATCGGAAATGTGCCACAGATGGCAAAGTAATATTTTGCCAAATCTGCCAAAAGCGAAAGAAACCATGCCCACAGACACAAAAGCTTGAACAAATATGAACACCTTCTATACTGCACAGATAGAGTCGCAATAAGCGGCTAGGTGTTGTGCAGATAAACATACCGTACAGGAGAACCTGTGCGACCTGTTCTCGAATGCAGGTAAGGATTAAACACCTGTTATAATGCACATAGCGTATAAACTGTAATTTTATTTACCTATTTTCCGGGTGCCCTGTGGCCAAAAAATCGCATTTTGAGCAGCACAAAGGATCTATAGGACATATCAGCAACATTGCTATAAAAAGGGGGACAATTAATAATAAAATTAATAAAAAATAATAATATAAAAACTATTTCAGGAGGTTAAATAACTAAACAAAACTTTTTTAAGATACAAAAATAACAAAGTTAATTTGAAGAACCTAAAAATCCGGGCCCTAGTTATTACGTACCAACTACATTTCGTCCAAAACCGATCGAATTCAAAGTAAAGAACCTACCCATCTATTGAAATTGCACACTTGCGAAGCTAAAATGTTTAATTGATTCTGCGAAATTTGAGAAACTTCTTGCTAAAAGCCAAGAAATTGGCGCAATATTTTTGTTCCACTGTAAATTACAGACTAAAATTAAGTCATTACATACAAATGAGAGCGAAGCCTTCCTTTTTTCCACCCATTACGCCATTTTATTTCCTTGAAAAGCTGCCGAGGACAAATGATCTGCACGCGAACGAGGGGAAAAAAAAGGAAAGTGCTCTTAATTAACTGGCAATGTCCCACTTACCCAGTTCTGACAGGTATCGTGTACAGACATTGTTTGTTATCTGCATTTGAAAACACGTCGATAGACCAACACTGCTGGGAGAATAAGTGTTACTGTTTGTTCAGAGTTTGGCGTCATCATCCTCGCAGAAGCTTGGCAGCTATTTACCTCTTATTTGCTATTATTTAAATGTTATTTATCCTTGACAACCATCTTGGTGGATTACTACTGTTGCCACCAAAATATCTCAATTTGTGGTTCTCTTTACTATATAATGTTTTTGTTTGTTTGAGGTTTTTTCTTTCTTTTTACTAATTGCAACATGTGTGATGGTAAATAGAAATTTGTCCTTGGTTTGCTAAAACGAGTTATTGACACATTTGCACATGTTTCATTCGAAATTTAAAACATTGTTGATGTTTGCGAATTTTACAGATGACAAGCTCATTGCAGAACTAAAATGATGTGCTGCGAAATCTGTTCCATTGAACTAAACCATTTATGTTCCTGGATGTGTGAATTAAGATATTAATCCGCAGTTGAAAATTAATTACAACTGGGCAGTGATTAAAATCTAGTGTTGTTAAAATTGTGGTGTATGTGGCTGGTTCCGTGGTTTTGTGAATTCCAATATCAGTATACCGGAAGGAATGTTTGCATTATATGAATATATATTGGTTCATCTGGAGCTAATACTAGTATATATAGATTATGGTTGTTAATGCACTCACAGAGGCGGCAACCATTTGGGTTTGGAGTATCTGCACCCCCCCAAGAAGTATGAATTTTAGATGTCCCAGGAGTAATGGTGAGCGAGTCGCTGGAAAAGGGCCAGGATAGGTAGTTGACATTGAGAAAATAGGCTGCAGGTTTATGTATAAGCGTAAAGTAGTACAAAGTCACTATTACGACATTGCACTTGAATCCTAACAATTTTCAGATCTGTCGAAGTTGATATTGGTGCTGGAGTATATCTAGTATTGCAAGTTTTTATTGTTATCAACATCATCTATTCTTACTAATCCATGAGCAGTTTGCCATTTCTGTCATTCTTATAAAAGCTTTAACTATGGATTTTAAGATTGATTTGGTTTCGGTTACACAGGCTAGGCAACGTCAATACTGTAAATTGTTTGACAAGAAATTAGAGGCACTAAACTGGGTTCCAGTTCATTATCCTTAACTAAAGGGATAGGTTATGTATCTTCCCAATAGACGTACTACTTTGAGAACAGGAAGGACCATTTCTTGTAGTGCATGTAACAATTTCCTGGTAACCAATAGCATTTTATATGTATAATACTCCTGATGAATGGAATCAAGTTAGCAGTCAATGCTTTAAAATCATCAGGAATTGATACAAATTCTTTCGTAAAGAGATACTCTCATTTCCATTACTAAACTAGCTTTTGTTTTATTCTTTATTGTTTGTATGAACAATTGATAATTGTCTACGTTGCGCAAGAAAATGGGAGATATTTTCATTTTAATTCCCAGAGAAAAATCTACAGGTTTGCCCATGATTACTTGGTTTGAATCTATTTTGGTGTCAACATCATTAAGAATTGATTTGATGTGTTTGTTTTCCATTGCTGCCAATCCACTAGTGGGCGAAGTGACATATTATCTTCGTTCAGAAATAGGTTCGAATATTTAGCTTTTTAAATTGATTGCTCACTTGTTTCGTTCGTTTATTATTGCCTTCAGCAGTTGAAAAAATTAATATATGTACTTGCTGTTTTCATGTAGAGCAAATTTAGTTCTTCGGGGTGATTGTTGATAGTCAAATCATTAACATTATTCCTACTAGCGAAATTTGCAATACCATGGCCGGTTATTTTAGTGCCTAAGATCACTCCTATAAGCATTAGACATGAGCAATAATGAAAGAACAATCACTTCGACTATAAAAGCAATCTTGCAAAGCTGTACATCTTAATTTTAATCGATTTATAGCTCAGGAACATACTTTTATTGTTTAATAGCAAAAATTGGCACACTTGTCCCACAGCCATATCTAAGAGGAATCTTGATTCAGTTTCTCTGCAGTATTTAAATCTCAGATTTTATGGGGGGACATACTAGAGCAGCGGTGCTCAACTGCAGGCAGGTATGGGGAGATTGAAATCACTTCATTCCACCCGTTGGGACAGAATGTCGCATTTATCCGTGGTTACTGAGTTTAAGTGACACAGGAAAGTTAATCTAAGAGAGATAAGTTGGCGTGCATTGTATGCGAGCGCGTCAAATGCACATGACTGGGCTATTCCGGGAGGCATAAAGATTACTAACCGTCTGCCTATTCCTCAATTGTGAACGCAGGAGAAAAACTAAGAAAAAGAGTTAACAAGAATGCTATAGAAAAGCGAAGTTTTTAAGAGCTTCAAATGATCTTATGTTTAAACGTGTTAACAGAGCTTTCAAAGATTGACAGCATTTGTAGCCATTAGTGTTAATTATAACATTTTATCACTAGAAAAACTTCTGCATTTGTAAACCTTGCCCTAATAGACTAAACTGTGTTTATAATAAAAAAAATTGTTAATTGCGTCAAGGATGTTGTATGGAGTCACCAACAGTTACAAAAAAGAAAAAAACATCTGAGTTGTGTAATATGCCAGGTCACGTAAACCCTGCGTTACGAAACGCTGGCAAAGTTGGTATTTGACACAAGTGGCATTCAACACATATTCATTTCCCGCTCGTGGTATTTGTCACTGTAGCAAAACTTGTGCAAAGGGATACATTAATTAGACGGCAACTTTATTCTGACGCTAAAACATCTACTTCACTTTTTTAATTAATACCTTTCATCCCTGTTTCGACGTTTTGGCTTATAAATGTTAGTTTCTGTGTTTGGATTAGTGATAGTAGAATCGAAAACGCGTTATCTAATTTCTAACGAAGCAGTTCTTGATAAACCAAGTTATCCATCATTAAATTGCGCAGTGTCATCAAGATGTGTATTTTAATAAAACATGTGACTAAAGGACATTTTTGTTCTTAAATTACTTCCCATTAAGTGGATGAAAGCCATGGTGATACGAAAGTCGTTATACCTCCACAGAGATAGCTGAAATATACAATAATTTGCAGAAATTATAAGCTTACAAGTAGACCCTATATTACATATATTATTGTGCTACATTTTTATCTTCAGCCTTATTATGGCGAGAAAATTTGGGCTAAATAGTTAGCGAAAGGTATGTTTTAAAATTATTTGAAAGCGATCAATTTGCAGTGGCCCTGAATTGCTTGAAACAAGACGGAATGTTCCAGAATCACAAAGCTATAAAACTAAGTGGGTTTCAGCACGGTGGATACGAAAGACCCCTAAGCTCTAACCAGGGATAAACTGATGACGTAACATTCAATCAAACTGTCCTGGTTACGAGCTGGTGTGTACGGCACATGTCCCTCTCACGTGTTCCTGCATGTGCTCAACGTGCGTCATGCCAGTGGTGCATCACAAATTGTGTGAGGAATATCACTCCTACCTTCAACATCGAATCCTTGAGGACCCGGGTTCGATTCCTCATTTCCGTTCATCTGAATAGGCGATGACGTGCGGTGTTTTCTGACGGGATTGTGGTTTGTGCGTTTTGGAAAGTTTTCCCCTGGCGCTTGGTAGATACAACGGGAATAAAGGAATAAAGTAGGTTTAAAGGATAGCTGTTTCAAAAGCTGGTGGCTTTGACGTTCAGTTCTGTTTGCATGACCAAGAGAAATCAAATGAATTAAGATTCGGAAATGGTTAATTCCACAAACGTCGAGATTTACGTTTTTGAGTATTCAGAGTTGATCAGTCTCTTAGGGTTCCAGTTATGTAGAAGCAACTCAGAAAAAGAACACTTCAGAGACTATTTCAAGACTAATTTCACTTGTTTTGAACACAGCTTAAATATATGGAATTTTAATCAACATCGTTAGAACCATTTTTTAGAAAATCAAAATTTTCGAAACATTTTCCATAAAAGGGAAGCGGGATTTTCTTGGAAATCATCTTTTCACATCCTTGCAAGATGTTGAACTTAAATGCTAAATTTGGTATTTACCAGCTTTTCGTTTTTGAGTTATACTGTTCACAGGAGATACATAGAGGCACGTACCTTTTTCTAAAAATGCTTTTGTCGGATTCAGAGAACTTCAAAACGTGTATTTTCAGTGAAACCTCGCAGCGAATTTTTGGGTCATACTAGAACGAAACAAAATTGAGGAAACGGAGCACATAACGTTTTCGAAAAGGCGAATATTTGATATAGTACATAGGCTTTCTATGAAAAAAAAAATTATCTTAATTTGCAAAAACATGACAATAAACCAGGAACTTGTCATTTTACGGGATTAAAGACTAATATTTTAACATTAAATGGAGAAAAAGTGTAATATATGCACCCATATTCACATATTAGTCAAATATGCCTAATCCCGTGAATATGCATTGATTCCAAATGGCATGAAACGCATTTTCCTCTTCCATGTATATGTTTATATTTGAAGGAATAAAACATGCAAATATGCAATAATCCGTCCTCTACTTATGAATAACTGGTAAACGTAAGAGATAGACCAAATCCGTTTAAAGCACACAATTAATGTCCGATGAATTTTTGTGTGGAATGAATCATTTCAGAGATATTCCTCGTTATTTGTGTGAGTTTTCGTCAAATGGAAGGTCGTTATTCTTTTTTTATACCTTAGCTGTGCAAAAAGAACGCAATCTCAAAGCTGTAAAAGATTTGACTATCACATAAAGCCTACTGTATCCCCATATTCCTCTTGCGCCTACAAGGAAATAAGCAATAAGATAATTTCTCCTGACGCTTATTGCAAATAACAGAAGTGTGACGTACAATATAGCTCACTGATTGCAAAACTAGAAACGTAATATTGTGACATGGCTTCTCCGTGTCATTAAGACTTCTTGATTTTCAAGGAGGTTGCCATGGAGACATTTATTATTGGTAAGAGTTTGGGAAGGTTAAGAGACAGAAACCAGTAGTGTGGCTGTACTTGAAGGTTGAGATTAAATGTGTAGTTCTGTTATGAGCAAATAAAAGATTGAGATTTGTTATAATTGTTACAATATCATGCTGATTGTGTGTTCATGCTTATTTAATATTATGCAAAATCAGCAAGCAGGTAGGATAAAAGATGGTATTCTTAAGAAAAACTACAAAAAACGCTTATAGTATTACACCCTGTCAATTCTTATTAATTTATACTTACCTTTGTTGAAGTTTTATTTTTACTTAGAGTTATGCTTCAGTTTAGGCTTTTTTTGAAATATTATTGTTATTAATTCTGTTATTTTCTTTGACTTATTACTTATTTTGTTTTTGTACACTATGTCCTTGAGGTAACCTCCTCATGGGGGAAGTAGTTAAATAAATTAATAACCAGGGTGGCAAAGAAAATATATTTTCAATTGGCAAATCTGTTCAGATGTAGATGTTCTTCCACCATCTGCTTCATCTAATTGACCCACATTGTATGGTATTCATACCACGTGCATTTAATCTACGTTCCCTGCTGCTCAGCACATATCAGGGTACTACCAGCACAGTAGGAACGTTGGCAGGTGCGTGTGTGTTGAGGAAGTGGACGAGTTCTGGTATGTGAAGGGCCTTGGCGTCCAAGCGCGATATGGTTTTAGCAAGATGGGCCTACAGCCCATGACAGAGGTAGCACTTTTTACATTGAATACTCTCACGATTCGGCGACACCTTATGACCGGAGAGATCACCTGATCTTTCCGTCCTTGATTTTTTTCGGTGGAAGTTTCCTGAAGATTTTTCACGGGGACTCCGCAATACCGATGCGTTGAAAGCCGCAATCTGGGAAGAGATTGAGACTGTTCCTCAACAAGTGATTGAGAACATAAGTTTCCACAAATTTTCGGAGGAATCTTCATCATCTTCATCATCTTCATCATCTTCATCGTCATCATCATCATCATCATCATCATCATCATCATCATCATCATCACGGTATAAGCCTTGTGGCCCGTTCCGACTTCAAGGAAATTGATCGGACCATCTCATTCGTGGCCTGCCAACATTTCTTCTACCTACAGGTTTATACTTGTGCACTATTTGTGGTGTACGGTCTTCGGTCATTCTCTGCACATGATCTTGCCATTTTTCCCTGTGTGCAATGATTGTTTCATTTATACTCTGAATTTCCAATTCTCTTCCAATATCCTCGTTTCTTTTCTTGTCTATGAGTCTATAACCTGCCACCTGTCTCAGAAATTTCATCTCAGCAGCCTCCACTTTCTTCTGTTGTGAGATAGTCAAGACCCAGTTTTCACACCCATAAAGCAGGGTTGGGATCGCCATTATTTTATACAGTTTTAACAAAGTTTGACGATTACAATTTTTAAAAGTAATTTTTATTGTGCCACATATTGTTTGGAATTTGTTTATTTTGTTTGGTATATCTCTATTGCTGGTATATGACACAATATAGCCAAGATAATTAAAATCACTTTGTTGTTGGATGGGTTTATCATTTATGCAAATTTTTGCTCTTAAATGGTTTGTTCCTATAAAAGCCATTATTTTTTCGGAGGAATCTTCCCACACTAATATATTCTACAACAGCGTCCCAATCTAAATTGGGCGTGAAAGACCGCTTCATTTTACCCAGAGGCCTCTATCAGGCTTGACCGCTTGAGATTGTTTTACGTGGTCTTTACTTTCAGGGGATCACAGCCTTTACTTTCCTTCCCAAGGAAGCCATGCTAAGGAATTTTGCGCCCGGAAAAAATCCATTGTTTGAACCCCTTGCCTTGGGAACCAGAGGAGAACATGTTACCCCTATACTATACAGGACAAAACCTTCGCTACGTTTTTATACGTTGGCAAACATCCGTTTAGAGACCTTTCGCCGATTCTTTTAGCCGCTTTTTACTACCTTTCCTCTCAAAACGGCGTTTCTTTTTGCTGCATAACCGACGTAGCTAAAAAGGAGGCCGGATGGGTTAAAGGACAGGCTTACTAAGTATTTATCACTAGTTACTTTGATTTCCTTACACGAGAGTGAAACCGATGATTCATTTTCCCCACATCTAAAATGGTATCCTGATTTATCCGAGTTTTGCAATCATGTTGCAGTTCAACGAAGGTAGCTGCTTTCCTAATTTGGACGCATACATTCAACAGCAAGTGAGAAAGTTGTTCAGCTTGCTTTAGGAGAATATTGCAGGCAAAGTTTGTCTGAAGAGGTAGAACACATTCATTAAATAAGTTGCGAGAGCGGCGCAGGTCAGGTCGATACAACCCTTGATAGGTAAAGAAGGTAACTCCTGCTGCAGAGGAAATACTTGCAGCTGGAGAGACCCTAATATATGTATTGGGGGAGGAACCCGCATCACGAGATTTGTTACAGTCACGCCATCCCACGCCCTACCTACCTACCTCTTATTAATGACACATTTGCATATGTTCCAATGTAGAACAGAAATGAAGCTAATACCTTGTAATCCTTTGGCCTCCTCGTATACAGTTTCAAATAGAAAATCACAGCGTGGCTAAGCTAAGATTAATCAGATTTTTTCTGAAGAGATTAGCATTGTCTTGTCATTCACATTAGAGCTCTTTTAACACAGTAATTGAACTCTAAAGGTTCCGATTTGTTCCACTCACATGATTTTCTCTACTCATGTACAAGCTATTCTTACAAACGACATGGTAATCGAGAAAGATTTGCAGAAATTATCTTATTGCTAAGTGATAGTTAACCCTTTAAGACCTGGTACCTATGTGATGGCTTCAAACTGCATTCGCTTTATATGGCCAAGAGATAAACAAGAGTTCTTAATTGAGAAGCATATACAAGGAATAACAAGGAATATCTCGGAAACAATTCACTCCACAAAAAAGTCGTATCTCACATAACTTGTGGGCTTTAACAATATCTGCATTTCCATGTAGTAAGATTTTGTCTATCTCTTACAGTTTACGACTAATGCAAAAGCTATTTAAATGAACAGAACTTTTGATTTCTTGAAAATCTCCAGGTCGAATCCTTGAAAGATGCTACGAAGTCAAGTATTTAACCGACGTTTCGTTCTTTTTTTCATAGACAGACACATACTTTTATTTCTAAAAATGCTTTTTTGGGTACAGGGAGTCCCAAAAAATGTACTTTCTGTGAAAATGTACGTAATAATTACAAAGTTAAACTGCATCATAAAACCACTAGTTAAACGTGAATACGTAAAATAAATGTGCTACAGTATTTATTTTAGTGGATAGAATTTTCATTTCAACTACTGCACAACCAGTAGCTATAAATCAAAAAAAAAAAAAAATCAAGTGTTTGGGGGGGGGGGTGTTTATCTTGAGGCGCACTCGACTTGCTTGCAATATCTGTCAATATCCAATAGCAAATACTGAAGTACATGTAATGATTTTTATACACAAGTTTGCATTGCATGCTGGGTAAACCTTGGTGGTCCCTCCTAACCTACTCAAAGCGCTCGTGCTAAGAAAACAGACGCAGTAAGCCTAGCATTGGTTAAGACTGAAATGTAAATAATTGAAATTCAAACATTTTACTTCTCACTTGATGTCTTTGTTACATTATTACGCTGGTATTTTCTGTAACATTACTTATATAAAACATGAACTGCTCTTTGGAGAATGTTTTCACTTCTGACAACTAAACATTAGCATATAAAACTATAACAGTTGTAATAAAATGGTTTCATTACATCTGTCAAGTCTTTTCTATGTTCTAACCAAGCTTTCTAAATGCATAAGTTAAAATTTACTATTTTAAAAGCCTGCTTACTGCTTGTAATCCATATATTCTACCACGGGACATTTCTTTCATTTTGTTTCACGTTTCTGTTGAAGTATTTGAAAGATTTCATGTTATGTATAAATGAAATGCAGGTTTCTCCTTAAGAAGCGAAGAGATAAAGGCAAGCCTTAGTTAAAGACACTGATTGTAGGACAATTTCGCCCTTATATTCAAATGCATAAGCAGGAAGCATCAAAAGTTGCGTCGAAGCAAATAGAAAACTAGCAAAAATGTAACTATGTACTGCCAACTGAAAAACTTAAGAAGCAAAGAAAATACACTAATTTAAACCTCACAACTCTGAAGTAGGTTGTGCCTCCAAAGGAAACAATGCATTGCACGTGTATACAGTGCAGTAATTTGTGTTTCTTACTGCAGGAAGTTTGTGATGAAGCTGACTTTCAGATCTAAATCGCTGTTCTTTAACTGCCTGTCTAGATGCTAATTAGAAAAAGTTGGTGGCTGCAGTGCGCTCCACATTTATGCGACTGTTTGGGGCTGGAACAATAAGTTCGGCGTGGTAGAAGAGTTTCATACAGCAGCTTGAAACAAGTAAATGCTCCGCGTTGATGATGAAATGATGAATTGTTTTTGACGCCAGTGAAGATTGTTCCTTCACAATGTCTTTAAAAAGCTTGAGATTCTTTTACGTGCCGTAAATCTAACACACGGGACCACTGGTGTTCCTTACGCTCCAAAAGACAAACTAATTACAAAGAATATCTTGAAAATGCTTAACGCCACAAAAAAGGTTAAGAACTCCATTCCCAAATGAGATTCTATAGTGGGAGTTTCTCTGTCTCTTGTCTACCGGTTATACAACACTCATTCACAATTAAAAGGAATTGACATACAATATAAGCAAATATCTCAAACGTATAGTGCTTTAATAAAATCGATAGAGCCATTTTAACAGAACAAAAAATAACAAAATTGTTCCAGTTAAGGTTAGTTTGGAGTACGGATATTTTGTGAAAAACGTTGAGCTTAAACACTGCGATGCCGGCCAGCAGCCGCCGCTCAAAGAGAGAGAGCCTAGATCGACTACCTCACACCACTGCGCGGCGAGTAAACAAGACGACAATGAGTGCAGCAAAACAACGCAATTCTAGACAATCCTCGAAGCTGTTCACGTGCTGGGCTCATTTATATATAATAAGAGAGTCTGGACAGAGAGTCAGTCGTCAAGTGTTCCACGAGACAACTCTTAGCATTTACTTTGAAGTGTGTGTGCGTGGTTTTTTTTTTTAATTGTGTATGTGTGTGTGCAGACAGTGATAGAAGAGTTTTAGTATCGTCAGAGACAGCTGTAGGTATTTAATCCTCAGTTCAGAGTTGTTTGTTGTGTGAAGCAGTTTATGTTAAGCCTGTTTGGGTGAGTAAGTGTACCCTTGGAAGCAGTTTGTGTGTGTGTGTGTGTGTGTTTGTGTGTGTGTGTGTGTGTGTGTGTGTGTGAGAGAGAGAGAGAGAGAGAGAACTGAAATACAGTGAAGTACGTGTCAAGGTTACGAGAAGACAGAACAGCTGAGAGTTGAGGTCACGACAAATTGTAGATTGTGTTAATGATAACAAAGAGGGTTATGTTTTTATTCAATTTTAAGGGAAATGAAGTGACAGAAGAAGTAACTGGAAAGTGTCATTTGTCACATTGGTGTCAGAAGTGGGATTTCTCACATTCTCATTTGTTACAATACTAAGAGTTCAACATAACATAATCAGGCGTCGCCCAAAACATATCGAACTGTCGGAACGTATTTTGAGCTTCTGCAGAACTTTCAGTATTTCGTTTCTTTGTTTTTTTAACTCCTTATCTCTTGTTATCCATACTGCTTTCATCTTGCACATTTCAGAAATTCTAGCACGAAAATACGACTGTGTTTATTAACCCTTTCCAGCCCAAATTGTTTTTTGCTGCTTATGCCGGCCTTCCTGTAATTCATCAAACCGGTTTTCATATGTACATAAGGGATTGTCTTATGCAATTGACTGGAATAGCCAAGATCGTTACGGCGAGACAAATGAACTGACCGCCCATTTAAAGCTGTAGGTCGGGGGTTCAAGTCAAGATTGCATGGATTTTGCTTATTTCTATTAAAGAACACTACAATAAAATTATAAAAATATAATATTTTACAATTGAAAGCATCTCAAAAGCATGTGTTTTAACCGTTAAAGCAAGTATAACAACAATACAACAACAAAAAACATTAAAATACTTTGAAAGGTTCTTAACATATAAATGACTCCATATGGAATCACTGGGCCTGAAAGGGTTAACAAAATATCAACACATGGTACTCGTCAACCTTCCACCAAGCCATTTACATGCATTTATTTAATTCTTGTGCATATGTGTAAAATTGCATGCAGTTAAAGGGGAAAAATCAGAAGAAATCGAACTCAAAAATTGGAAACGTCAAAGTGAGATATTACTCTGTTAGAAAAAAGCCGAAAAAATAATAGGCGATTTTGAGAGCTGAGTCTTTAAGTCGAAGCTTGTACTTCCTGCGTGTTTTGTTACCTCACAGGGCTCTTATCAACTGCACTCGTTTCAACTGTAGATATTGCTACCCCTACTATTCACGCTTCCAGAAGCATTGCCTCTTATAGCGGTCCCATTAAGTGTCCTCCAACCAAGGTTTAGCAATTTTATTTTCCCTCATTAAAAGCTGAGCACCTTTCACCTCTTAAAACTCTTCAAGAGTCATCCTTTACTTACTTGTTCATGCCCACAGTGAATATCATATATCAAGTGCTAGAAAAACATAAATATTATGTAATAATCATAGCAGAGTTGATTTTGCATAATTACTTACTGGTGCGATTAATAAAACTACAATCCAGTAGGTGAAGTAAAACAATTAACTTTAAAAACCTAACCTACAAAGTAAGAACCATCGTTTATACTGTCGTTATTCTAGTATTAAATCATAACCTCCAATTATAGTTTCTTAAACAAATGAAGGAGTTGATGAAAGGACCATGTTTTACCTCATTTTGAGATAAAGAAAACTAAATTAAAAATTTAGTTTTGTTTTGATGTCTTAAACTTTAAATATTGATAGAACTGGAGTGAATAAGCTATCCTGTATGGAAATTAAAATTATATTGCACTAAACAAACGTATGAGAAATTTACCTGGTTTTTTCACCAACCTGGTTTCGGTTGGAAATTCTATGTTTAATGCCTGAGTCTCCGGTGGTTTACCAAACAAGCGTATTATATGCCTACAAATGAGGGTAAGATATAAGAAGAATCAACTAATCATAGCGATGTAAAGTCATTGAGTCTTAAAGTATAGGTATAATATGTTGTTGTTGTTGTTTTCTAGTGCCTTGCATCTGGCAATGAAGCCATTAGCATTCGTGCTTTCCAATACTTTTGAACTGTAGTTTCTTCTGATCTTAATGCTTCACAGGTCTTCAAGTGTTCTTCATTCATTTCTGCTGGATCGTTACACAGGACACATATTGGTGAGGCTGAGATACCTATTCTGTAGAGATGACTTGCTAAGCAGTCGTGATTTGTCAATAGTCGGAAGGCTGCAACCGCTGTTTTCCTTGGTCTCTGGGGGATTATATCTGGATTGGAAAGTAGTGTAATCCATTTTTTATCTCTGGCATTTGTTTCTATTTCTTGTAGGTATGAATGACAAAAATTTTTAATGATCAAGCGTTTTATTGAGGAATATGAGAAATTGAATTTAGACTTTTGTTTTATTGTTGTGCCTTTCTTTGCAAGTGAGTCTGCAGCTTCGTTCCCCATGACTCCACAGTGTGCTGGAATCCATTGGAGATGAACAGTCTTATTAACTTTTTGGAGTTGTGTTAACATTTTGTAGCATTCTCTAATTTTTGTTGACTTCTTTGTAGTATTTGAACATATTCCCTGAATTGCAGCTTTAGAATCTGAAAGAATTACTGCCTTGTTAAATTTATTTAAGGGAAGATTTAATAATTGTCGGAGAGCAATGTATATAGCCTCTATTTCTCCATCATAATTTGTTGTGTCTCTGCCAACAGAATGATAAAAGGAAAAATGTGAACACGGAACTCCAGCTCCAGTAAGGTTTTCCTTGGAGGATCCATCAGTATATATGTGCAGCAATTCTTCTGTGGGATACCTAGTATTGATTGTTTCCAGAGCTAGAAGTTTTTGTATTTCTTTTGGTGTGTCTGATTTACTTATTTCCTCTATTAATTCCAAATTGAAGGTAGGTTGCAATAATTCCAATGGATTTTCTCTTATAAGTAGATTTTCTCTGGTGTTGGGAATGTTCAATTTGGATTTAATCTGTGTTACCTTTTCTAGGAAACTACTATGAGTTTTAAGGATTGAAGGGGGGAGGTTCTCTTCTGTCCATTTAGAGTTTGGCAATCGTAACATTTTCTCGTGTTGGAGCAATGCTTGTTCTTCTATTTTTGTTGTTATTGATGGGGTCCGTGTTAAGGCAAGCATGGCATCAATAGGTGTGGATTTAACTGCTCCAGTGATTAGGCGAAGAGCCTGATTTTGTATTTGTTCAAGTTTATTGATGTTAGCATTTGCTGCTGTTATTAAAGCTTCAGAACAGTACAAGAGGTTTGGTTTAATATACATTTTGTATGTTGTGTTAAGGACTCTCCTTGAGCAGTCCCATTTAGCACCAGCTAACCTTTTCAGGATTTGCAATTTCTTTTCAACCTTTTCTGAGATGTTTGTTATATGTTTTTTCCAACTTAGCTTTCTGTCGAAAGTGATGCCTAAGTATTTGGCATCATCAATTGCTTTGAGTGGTTTACCATTATAATTTATGCTAATATTAACTGGTTTGTATTTTAGTGTAAATAATTCATAATTTGTTTTTTCCACATTGATAGTCATGAGGTTTTTGGAGCTCCATTCATGTACTTTGTTTAGGGCTGTTTCTATTCTGTCTTTAATTAATTCAGGTTTTTTTGAAGAGCCTGAAGTCCAAATGACTACATCGTCAGCAAATAAAGCAATTTTGGTTTCTAAAGTTTTTATTATTGATGGAAGGTCATTTATATATATGTTAAAGAGTGTTGTGCTCAGAACAGCACCTTGTGGAAGTCCTCGGTGTGTTTGTTTATATTTGGAAATGTATGTATTATATTTTGTGGCACAAAATCTTTGTGAAATAAACTGAGTTATCCACTTAAGCATGTTACTTTTCACACCTATTGATTGCAACTTCTCAACTAATTTATTTCTCCAGACTGAGTCATATGCTGAGGTATCCTCCTTTCTATTGAAAGCTTCCTTGATGTCTTGGCTTAGTAGGAGTACATTTTCACTTGTACTAGGTATAATATGGAGTTTAACATTCTTTTGATAACAATAGAAGTACATATTGCGCAGATGCTGATGCTCTTTGCTCATCACCCGACTCGGACAAGATACTGGCAAGTTTTCAGATACCAGAGCATTGCACGTACAACCACGTGTCTGATGGGGAAACATATTGCGTTGCTAACTTCATTACGTCACGAAACTTGGCAGCCGTGATTGGAAGTGCACCTTTATGAAGGTATTCCATAGAGAATGAAGCATGAACATCGAAGCATTTTATGCAATCTCTGACATTATGAGCCCATTTAATGTTCTGCTATACTGACCCACTTCTTGCTTATTTTGAGGTTATTTAAGAACTCTATAGTGGGAGATAGCAAACTTCTCTTTGTGCTTGAACAAGGGTTCGAATGCATAAGGTTATTTAGATATTCAAATCGAAACAGTTTTACAATCATCACAAATGCCCGTACTTGCACCTGATGCTACTGGCATAAAGTCAAGAAGGAAGAAGGGCCTGTTAATCACTAGCAAAGACTGATCTGATAACAAAGTTTTTCTTGTGTTTCATATCTTTTAAAATATTGCGTAGCATATTCATATTAAGCTCGTAAGAGGCACAGGTAATTTCTTTAAGCCAGCAGTATCCACCGTGGGTTAGTTATTATCTCTGGGGTACACTAGAGAACTTTAGGGGCAAGTAAAATGCAACATTTATTATGAAGTCTTAAGAGCTATGCCCTTAGCTATGAAACAGTAATTAACGACTGGACTTTAGACTCGCCCCTTAGCAGGAAACTCCTACAAGTTAGAGGTGACATTTTATGAAAATCTATACGTTTTCTCTTGTTTTCCTTCCTATGGGCCATTCCTTAAAGATAAGTATGGTTCCATGATTAATACTGGCTAATATTTAATATTTGGATCGGTACTGGAAAGAACAAGGAGATAGGGAAAGGCTGCTAAAATTCTGGTATATGCGCATAACGATGAAGAATGAAAAAATATTAAAGCGATGTATGCTTCAACAAAGGGATAAGGAAAATAAAAACAGTTCATGTGTAAGGGTGGAAACAAAAATGGAAAAAAATAGGGATGAGATATACATGGAGAAAAAGGGAAAGAAACAAAGAAGGTGAGAATTAAAATGGAGTAAAACAAGAGAAATGTGTTTGGAAAACACAGAATCACTCAAGTTTTACAGATAAATTAAAAGGGGTTTAGGTAGGCATAAATACGAAGAGAACAGGGATGAGAACAGGGACGGTATACTTAGCGAGGGGGAGGGGGAGAGAGAAAGAGATATGTGAATTATGTGGGAAAAAGAGAAAGGCACCGAGCATTACATGACGGAACGTAAAGATTTCAATAATTGGAAGAAAGAAATAAGGAAAGGGAAACGGGATAGCATTAGTAAAAATAATAGTAACAAGAAACTACAGGGAATAAGAAAAGAGAAATAAAAGTAGGATAATTCCTAAGAAAAGCAAAATAAAATGGAGAAGTACAAAACAGTGGAAGGAAAGTTAGGAGATCAGGAAGTAAAAATGCCTCTCGATGAGCTGGAAGGCCAGGGATTTAGGTAAAATAGAGCTCAAAAAGGGAAATAAAACACACAGGCTTAAATCTAAGAAGAATGTAAATAAAATGCTTGGAGTATGTAAGTGAAAAAGTCCGAATAAATCTACCTATCCTGTAAAATGTCCTCTCAAGCGACCAAAGCGAGAAGTTTGGTTTTCCAAATTTTGTCGCGATGTTTAAAGAAAGATGAATCTTCAAACGCCTTATCTTTCTAAATGAGCCAATTGCTGTCCTAGGACTCACAACATTTCAAATTATATATGATTGCATATTCACAGAACCTTTGCACTTATCAATGGATTATCTCATTAAGAAATCTTGTTGATATTTGCTTAGACATTTGAAAATCTATATCATTCAAGTATGTTGATAATATATGTTCAGGATACATTCATTGTAACGGTAATAACATACAAAAGTGATATGAAATTTTAAATTTCAATAAGGGTGGTTTTAAACTTCCACTTAAATAGCGTTACCCTTCCTTTACGTGCTACAAGATTCATTGATATAGGAGAAACACGGAAGTTTCCAAGAATTCAATATGGCCGACATTACGCTAAACTGCAGTTGACATTTCATAAGAAAAGCAGTACTGGCAACCTACACAATAGCACCACTATTTCTAACCTCAAATATCACAGGGTTAAAGTAACATGCTTTCAAACGAGAATAATGCTTGAACACCGTTATCACACAACACGTGAACTTAATCTTCGGCAAATATTGTTCTGCAATAACACTTTAGGATAAAATCACTCCCGAACACTAAATATCGTAATATACCTATATCCAACGCACTGTGTTGCGAACACAAAAATAACAACAGTGACTATAAATGCAAACAATGCTCCAAAACAATTCAAGACAAAACCACGCGCACACCAGCAATACAATTACGTCTATATGTTGGTTTCTCTGCAACGGGTTAAAAAACAAGGACTTATGTGGCAACATGACGGACGCAATAACACCAACTATGGCCGTAGCTCTACCAGGGTTATATTTTACGAACAGTTGGCAGTACTAATGCCAGCTAACAGATGGAATATCTGCAAAAATAAACACACCGCGCCATAATGCAGGTTTTTGGGGTACCCCAATAAACTATTTTTTCTACAGTGAGAACTGTGATTTTTTTTTTTACCACATGCGGTAAACACGAAATGACTGATATTTTGGAAACGAAATTTATGAACGAAACGTTCCAGGTCTAAATTTAGGATACCACCCCGGCTTTGGTTCAGGCAAGATTTGAACCTCGGAACTTCCGAGTACCAGCCTTACACATTACCATGGAGCCAATTTGCTTAGTAAGTTACACGACAGTCACTGCGTAATCTTGGTTTTGCACATTTCTTCTACAATGTGTAAGGCAAATGTCTGTGTTGTTATCCTTATGGTAGAATTCGCTGTAAATCTTCCAACGTTATTTACACTCTGTAACTACATAATATGATGTTCCTTCCAATCTTAATTTCTCTGTGACACCGGCCGGGAACGGTAGCACATCAGAGAATCTCAAGGTCAAGCTACCTCACACCACTTGTAAATACATACATGGCCCGATGAAAAAGGAGTGCTCTGTACAACTAGGGGTCAGACGACTATGAGTGCGGCAGAACAAAGCGCTTCGGAACTGTTCCAGAATCTTTCGACTGCCGGCTTATTTACCAGAAGTTTGAGAAAAGGTGTATTTCAAGAAAAATCCGTGCTACATCATTCTCGCCTATATTAGCAAGTCGGGATTGCGAGAGAAGCAGTTTTTCGGAGTCGTTAATTGTTGAATGAGACCTCTATTAGCAATTAGTACGAAGTGTATATTAGTTGAGCGTGTGCCGTCAGAGGCAGTTTTGGACATTTAATCGTCGCGTCGGAGTTGTTGCAGCGTTGGAAGAGCTTCTAGTGATTGAAACGTCGGAGTGAAGAATCAAACCGTTTGATTTGAATTCACTATTTTTTCTGTATCATTGTATTCTATCGAAATAAGCATGTATAACAAAGTGAAAGATTTGTTTGGCATTTATATGTTCAAAACGTGCTTAAAATGTACAGTGCTTGAAATTATCTTCACTGCAATATTTCAAGCTCGCAGTTACAGAGAAAAATAATCTTAAACCATATGGAATTACGTGTACCATCTTACTAAAGTGCTGTTCTCAGACCATTTTTAGCCCGTGGTTGGAGATACAATTGTCATACTTCCTAAGCTGTACTGCCTTTTTAGACAGCGCAATAATATCACAAAGTTTGAAAGTTTCTAATAGTTCAGATGGTCCACAAATCAATACACGAGGCACCTGGCACCATCTCACTTTAGCCTGTTAAGTCAGTTCTTTCTCTCTCTCTCACTCTCTTTCTCTCTCACTCTCTTTCTCTCTCGCAATAAGAATAAACGGAAATTAATTTTGAAATGACATTTGGTTACAGTTCCATCACCGCCGACTCAATTAAGATTAAAGTGTAGCTGTGGCTCCTTTAGCGAAGAGAGTCAATGATAAATTGTTTCTTAACATGTAATAAATTATTCGGTAGTGAAAGATTCGACAGTGTTCTCTGTACTTTTGCTCTTTATACAGATATGTGATGCAGAATGTCGAAATAAAACAGACAAATGCTATGCCTACTTGTTGTTTCTTCAAAGGGTTGAAGGACTGCAGAGAAAATATCATATAAACTCTCTTAAGTTTGAATATTTACTTTTGGTTACTTAAAGTAATTTGACTGAGATCCATATTGTGACGCCGGCTGCCGGTCGCACATCAAAATAAGCTCAAGGTCAAGCTACCTCACACCACGACGCTCCTAGGCAACGCGCGACAGGGACAATAGAGGAGTCGGAACAAAGCAATTTCAGCAATTTTAAAGAAAATGTGTATTTTCCAGAGACTTCGTCGGTACTTCGCCTCGTCTACACACACTGATACAAAAATTATTTTACATTGTTTGAGTATAGGTTCCTTACATTAAAACAAGATACAAAGTTCATATAAAGACATGTCCCAAAATGCTTTGTTTACGCGTTCTTAATAAATTTATTAATGAAAGTTTAGGTTCAGTGACTTTCCAGGTCCAAGAAACATCATCATTTATCTATGTATTCATTCACAGAAGGCTGTGACTCATTGTATCTCATGTAGATGGCGAAGTGTTGTTCATTTGTCACATGGGCTATAGACGGACCTTTGTGCTGCCAGTGTGACTCCTGGGAGGAAGATATAAAGGGGAGACTCGAAGGGAGACCAGATCCGGACGATGATGGGATCCCAACGATTCCAACATGAAATTATTTATGACGCTGGCTTACTTTGCCCTAGCCACCTGCAACGTGTGCTTCCAGGGAATAGACTTTAAAATATTTCAGTAATGCGTGTACAGTTCTCACTTTATTTCGAAGGAAAAGGCCAGCAAATGCTATTTTTGTGAGTGAGTGAGTGAGTGAGTGAGTGAGTGAGTGATTGAGTGAGTGAGTGAGTGAGTGAGTGAGTGAGTGAGTGACTGACTGACTGAGTGAGTGCGTTAGGTTTACAGATTTCCTCTGGTATTAGATCTTTTAGAAGCACAAATAAAAATCTTTCAAATAGTTTCATATTGATAGCTTACACTTCAGTTTTGAGCCGTCCTCAGGAGGTCACATTTTTTTGGCACTTCGTTTTGGCAGAGGAGAAATGGCAGTACTAACCATGTACCATAAAAAGTATGAGATGGGATTTATTTTGTGATAAGTAGGAGTAACTTAAGTCTGTTTTGGCACAAGCCAGAACGTAAAATTCAGGTCAGAGCTTAGACCACTTTGGCAAATTACCTTCAATTTGCTGTATAAGTGAACAATTTTTACCAACAACCAATCAAATAAAAACGTCCACAAACAATAGAAAACCAGTATTTTAGGTTCCAAATGCAAAGTTTTATATACATCATTATCCTTAGACTTAGGTATAGTTAAAAAAAAAAGCATTTCAGTCTTAATTTACGGCTTTTCCAATTTGCAATTATTAAAATAATGTATACTTTAAAATTTTAATTCTCTCCAAATTTCTTCTCGTCTTCATTTCTGCTGTTTTTCCAGTTTGATCTTGGTTATGTCCAATATTCACTTTCATATGCCAAACCAGGTACAAACCAAAACATAACTACAGTATTTATAGTTGAATGTATTCACTGATGGGTGAAACATAAATCTTCTTCACTGTAAGGTAACTTCAGATTGGAACTTAGGCAGCCAAACTCATTTTGCATGCAATGAAACTATAGGAGTTTTGTAGTGAAAATTCGTAATGTGCTGAGAAAAAAGATCTACAGCATAACGCCATTTTAAATTATAAATACTAAATTATTCTAATTTTCTTTTCCATTTTTGTTTGGTTTTCTTCCTTTCTTGTAACGTTAAATTGTGCATAGAGATATTTTTAGGTGTGACGAGAGATGAAAATGTGATTTTCCAGTTCTATTTTTACTTTTTACTTGCTTCATTCAAAAAAAGGTTGCTCGAAAATGTACTATATTGAAGCAAACATTGCCAATATAAGACCTCTAAATGCCCTAAGACAAGTATATTTACTTCTAGGAGCAGGTTTAAATACCTGGATTCATAAAGGCCCTTTACAAATACTTTTTAACAGCCGTCATTTTGGGATCTAACTAATTCCATCTGCAACTCCATTTTTGCTGATTTTGGTTCCATTGGCAAGGGGTTGGCAAAAAGAAGAAAATCGTTTTCAAAGCTTTTAAGTTCAAAAGAAAAATTCGTGGAGAGTTTAGAAAGCATTACAATTCACCACAGTTTGTTTCGAGAATAAAATTATGACATTAGAGCAAGTGAAGGGGTGTGTCGACAGGTACAAAGTCCACAGAGGCAAGGTCGGCTCATGAACTTGCGTTTGGACATAGCTGCCCTAAAGGGTTGGACCCATATTTAAACAGAATCGGTTGATTACAGTTGTATTACTTATTGCAAGATGGGAAATTATATAATAGTATGTTAGGATTTCCTGTTTCCACAATGCCCTCCAGTTAGCGCAGTGTTTAATTCATCTTCATTCAGTTTTCAGGAAGCCTTTAGTACTGCGTACTGCCTACTCCCAAGTAGAAAGTTTTCTGGAACATTTTCTGGCCTTTGTCCACGAGGCATACTGAAATATTCAAGGGATGGCTTTAAAGTCCTGGAAAGGGACGTTCCTGAGAGATTTTCATGCAAACTTCACAAGCGTACGTATCTCTCATATAAATTGCATTATGCTCTCCAAAATAGTACAATTGTTACATGCAAAAGGACATTCCTCGCATGACCGCAAGCCATTGGCCCTTAAGGACGCCAGAATTAATAACATCTGATGCGTTACATTCACATAAGTTTCTCTAGGCATATAATCTCATTCTTCTATTTACCTCACATTAGTCGACAAACATTCGTATAAAAATATTTATTACATACTTCCTTCTAGGTGCAATGGGAACATAGGAATACAGTAGGTTTAAGAGCTGGTCGCTATCTCATGGCTTTAAAATTCCATTCCTTTTGCATGAACAGGAAAAGTACGAACGACTTCCCATTTGAGAAAATTATAGGTATTTTAAAATTCGAACCAATAACAAGTAATAGTTCCGACGCTGTTAAATCTACAAAAATAAATGTATTTGACATACAGCGTATGCTTAAAATTTACATTTTTCTTTTTGTGTAGCAAGATTTTCTCGTTTCCAGAAAATACATATTTCGTATGTCGTTACAATATCTAGAACCTATGGTATTTTAATCAAAATGCTACGAGCCAGTTTTAAGAAAATAGAAAAATTTTCGAAAACCTTTCTATGTGAAAGGTAGTTGAAGCAGAAGATGGAAGATGCTAAACTTAAATACCAAATTTGTTATTTAATCGCATTTTTGTTAGTCGGTTATGCTGTTCACACACACACACACACACACACACACACACACACACACACACACACACACACACACACACACACACACACAGACACGCACGCACGCACACACACACACACACACACACACACACACACACCACACACAAAAACAAACACATTCGTTTGTTTTATTCTGGGAAACCAGAAATATATTTTCGTGAAATCTCGTGATGAAATTTTTGGGTATACAAAAGGTAATAAATACTTCGTCTAGTTACTATAAGTACAACGCAGAGAAGGAAAAAAAAAATTAAATAATCAGGCATCGAACGGAGTAGCTTAAAGGAAAACGCTTTGTAAAGGAGTGGTATTTCATTGAATGCCAATACCTCAGTTTTTTATATGTACTAATCTTATTTCACTCATATAGGATTTTAAGGTCTATATTCTGTGTTATAACGTATCAAAAAACAACACATATTTACTAACATTCCACATTCTTAATTGTACCTTCTACTTTCACCCCTTTGTTTCAATTAGAATATTTGATACAAGCTATGTCTTGAATAATTAGCTAACTGGGATAGTTGTGAACAAAATTTTCCACAATATATTTAATTTCACTTGGTGACAAAAGCACGAGGCGTATCGGAAAGAATGTGAAATTGCGGAGATGTTTACGCGAGCTTTACTGTTGAACAGCGGTTTTGCCTTTCAGTTCCCAATTGCTTTTAATGAGCCAGAAGGTCAGAACAGAGAAATGTTATACAATTTGAATGTTAATATCTCTGCAATTCATTGTATTAGTACCAAAACAGGAGCATAAATGGTGTTAGGGTTAGATTGTACAAGGAGAAGCATACAGTAGATCTTTTGTGGCTAATAACCCCCCAGGAGGAAATAACGAAGTGAGGGCACCACAGGAGGCTAAAGGCCAAAGAGACGCTCCTAGGAGTTGCAGGGTCAGAGACCCGTCACCCTGCTGGAGCTCCCTGGAGAAGATGAACGACTTGTCGACCAAGCTACCCTTAGGGTTCAAGTAAACTGCTGTTTCCTTTAAGCATGTATCCGCGCCATCTTCGGCTCTAAAATGTGCCAGGAAACCTAGAGGCACATTTGAAAGATAAGAAAACAGACTGCAAGTTTAAAAAAAACATGGTAGATGAGAAATCACCCCAGTATTCGCCTAACGACAGGGAAAACCACGAAAAATCCAAGATTAGAGTGAGTGATCGATGAGAATCGAACCTGTGACCCTCTCACACATTACCGCGGAGTCATTGCGCTCGACAATGGTACTGCCAGAAGATATAACCAACTACTGCCATCACTGGAGCATTATCAGAACTCATGGATGGTCAGAAAAGCAATACACCGCATCATGCAAACACATTCATCTGTTTATAAACAAGCATGGCGGCGCATTTATTGTTCGATGAACGTATCAGTACTGAAATGTTATTGAGAAGTGCAGAATGCTGAGGTTCACGGACGTTTGAGGGTTAATTGGTACACCAAAAAACAATTACAAGAACAAGTGTGTGCTGATCGCACTTATTTTGTTTTATGGAGGCACCTCCTTTGTTTCGCAACTCTTGCTTTCCCCGCTGGGTTGCGCTAGTGTCTTCCTATGGGTTGCCTCTCGGTCTGACAGTGAAAGGAGACGGCAGTCGGAGTGCTCCTTTCGCGCCGTGCGGGGTAAGTTGTTTGGCTTTAACTAGGGCTCAGGGTCCACGCGAAACATTTAGGCTTTCAGATAGGCTGAAGACTGCCCGACTCCTCGCTTGAGAGGGAATTGACTGGGGGTTATGCAAATTGGTTTGTTTTACCTGTATTTCTGTTGTGTTTCGACTTCCATTTCTGTATAAATTATTGATCCATAAAGGTTGTAGTTCTCGGAATTTTTAGTGCTCTTTTCTTTTCAGTTCCTCCCCCCCCCCCTTTCTCACGATTGTACCTAAGCCCCTATGGTTCAAAAATGGTAGCAGAGCGTGGTTGTCTTATGGTCGAGTGGGGCAGTTAAATTGAGCATTGGGTTATTGTTTTGATTAACCATGTCGAGTGACTTTCAGCTGTTGCGTAAGAACGAAATACTATTTGAGTTGGGGATTCGTGGACGTGATGATTTGTCGTCGGCAGACGTTCCGGCCCTATTAGACGCACTTCGTGGCGTGAAGGATAACGATTATGTTGTGTTGCCGGACAAACATTTATTGGTAACTGAATCACCGTCATTATGTGAGGCCGCACGGCTGGAATTTGAAGAGTTGTTCTCCGAGTTGAGTAATATCTCGGGGTTTTCGAAAGCGCAGGTGAGGCGTTTGACAGCCAGGAACTTGCATTATGTGCAGCGGATTGAATATTTCCAAAAATATTGTCCTAAGGTTAAGTTCGGGGTTGACTTAGCCGAGCTGAAGGGGCAGTTCAGGAGATATTTAGAAGTGCTTGCTCAGAAAGGGGATCGGGCCGAGTCGACTACTGTCACACCAACTGTGACGTCTCAAATGTCGGCCTTTAAACCGCTAAAGTTACTTCATCCCTTACAACAGTTGGTTGAACCTTATCAAGTCTTTAAGGTTGTTGATGTTCTTACAGCTCTTGAATTTCTGAAGTTCCTGGTAAGAGCTAAGGATTGCGCTGAATTATGCGAAGTTCCCGGTTTGCAGCTGCTTGAAGTAGTGATGTCAAAAGGGGGTGACGCGGTGCGCAGTATAATTGGGCGTATTAAGGGATGTGTTGATCCAGTCTCTGAATTACATGACAGTGTATTGAAGTGTTTCGTTCCTCGTCGGGAGCTACATACATTAATTCAAGGTCATTATTTGAAACCCCAGGGATCAGGAGAGCCTTTCTTCGAGTACATTAGCAGGGTTAAGTTGTTTGCGCGTATACTACGGTTGCCAGATAGCGAACGGCAGATCTGTGACGTCATTATTACGGGGTTGACCCCGGAGGTACGTTCTCTTTTGGTATTTAGCTCTTGTCCTGCTACGTTTAAAGATTTAGAGGGGCTATTGCCGATCTTGGCAGAGTATGAGGCGTCAAATGCGGCACGAAACCGCGAATCATTGCAAGTGCCTCTGCATGGTGTTCGATTGGAGCCGCGGCAGACTAACCGAGGAGATTTGGCTCGAGATAGTTTTCGCTCGCCAGGGTCTTGTTTTAGATGTGGTTCTCCTGAGCATTTGGTTAGACAATGCACGGTGGCCAGGAAGCGTGGTGGCGTTTTACTACCCGTGGGGGTAGATGGTCAAAGGCGCCAAGATTGACAACGAGCTCCTTGCGGAATTTCTGCCTGTTGTCGGATATTCCGTCGGATAATAGCCAAGCCCTTTAATTTGAAGCCGACAGTACAGGTGACTGTTGGGAAACGACAGTTAATCGCTCTCTTGGACTCGGGGAGTTCCTGCTCTTTGGTACACGAGGAGTTTTATTATACCTATCTTGGTAAATTCTCGGCCAAACCGCGACAGTGTAGCGTTGGGTGCGTGTCTGTAAATGGTCATAAATTTCAGGTGAATGCCAAGGTTCTGTTGACCATACGTATTTCGCGTTTTACGTGGAAACACTATTTCTATCTTCTGCCGGACCTGCCATTTCAACTGATTTTAGGCTCGGACTTTATGACTAGAGTCGGCCTAAGGCTTGATTTTCGGGATGGGGAAATCACCTTTGCATTTGCCCCTTCCGAACGAGTTGCATTTCAGTGCGGTCAAGTCATCAACAAACCACCTTTGGAGGAGAGTGGCGGGCTACGTCACCATATATGCGACGTCAGCAATGCTTTCCCCCATTTGACAGAAGAGCAGGGCCGTTCGCTGGAACAACTCTGTGCGAACCATGGGTCATTGTTTGCTGACCGTTTAGGAGTAACAAATTTGGTGGAGTATGATATACAACTAACAGACGACACCCCTGTGAAGTTACCACCCTATCGTGTCACCCCACCTAAAATGGCTATTCTTCGTAAAAAGATCGACGAAATGTTACGAAAGGGAGTGATTAGGCCGTCCACGTCTGCTTATAGTAGTCCAGTATTTCTGGTCCCTAAGGGCGAGGACGATTTCAGGGTAGTGGTGGACTACCGGCACTTGAATAAAAAGATAAAGATCGAGGCCCAACCAATGCCACATCTAAATTCGGCAGCGCATTATTTTGCGGGTGCCAAAGTATTTACTAGTTTGGATTTGAATAGCGCCTACTACCAAGTGCCCTTATCGGAGTCCTCTAAGCCACTAACGGCTTTTGCTGTCCCATGGAGGCTTTATGAATTTCAACGAGTACCCTTCGGAATTGCTACTGGAGCTCAGGTGTTGTCGCGGTTATTAGACGAAATATTTTCGGACATCAAGTTTAAATATGTGTATCACTATCTAGATGACGTGGTTGTCTACTCGCCCGACTTTGAAACCCATTGCCAACATTTAGCGGAGGTCTTTGACCGGCTCGAGCGCGCAGGCCTTACCTTGCGCAAAGAGAAGTGTAACTTTGCTGCGGGACAGATTTCTTTCTTAGGTCATATTGTATCTCCGGCTGGGATAACGATTGATCCGGAGCGGACCAAAGTTCTACGTAACTTTCCTCCCCCTAAAACCGTAAAGGCATTGGCCAGGTACGTGGGGATGGTGAACTTTTTCAGCAAGTTTATTCCGCATTTTGCAGCGCGGGCGGAACCACTGAACCGTCTTCGGCGGAAGGGAACGCCGTTTAAGTGGGGTGAGGAACAGCAGCAGGCCTTTGAAGACCTTAAACAGGCCATAATGAATCCCCCGGTGTTGGCTTTCCCTGATTTTTCACGTAGATTTATCCTTCAGACCGATGCAAGCAGGGGATCGGTGGCTGCTGTGTTACTTCAGGATTTTCCTATGGGGCGTAGGGTTATTGGGTATAGTTCACGTACCCTTACTCCAGCCGAGCGGAAGTATTCAGTTTACGAACTTGAAACTTTGGCTGTGGTATTTGGCTTAGAAAAATACCGCGAATATCTGGAGCATGTTGAGTTTACTCTTGAGTGCGATAACCAGGCGCTAACGTGGTCGTTGGCCTCACCGCGATCTACAGGCAGGTTAGCGCGTTGGGGCGTACGCATTTCAGCTTTTAAGTTTGTCCCGATACATATACGTAGTTCAGAAAATTGTGTGGCTGATGCCTTAACGAGAGTATTCGAAGAACCAAGAGAATGTAAATGCGGAAAGGAAAATGTTTTAGCCGTCTGTGAATTTCCGGAGTTGTTCGAGGGTTTGCACACACATCAGAGGAAAGATCCGGATCTGCAGGCCCTTATTGATCGGCTTGAGGCTGGCGAGGTTGTTACCCCTTATTGTTTGAAGGAGGGTGTTTTGATGACCCAGCCTACCTTCGACGGCAAGAACAAGGTTGTTTTGCCACGGGCCTTAATTTCCATGGTGTTTGAATATTTCCATTCATCTCCTGTAGGCGGGCATTTGGGAATAGCCAAGACCAAAGACAAGATTCGGGAATATTTTGTGTGGCCGGGCATGAATAAAGAAATTGCTTCCCGAGTTAGACAGTGTCAACTTTGTGCAATGGCGAAACCCGCGCAATGTACAGTATGGAAAGGTTTAGCATCGGAGGTGGCAAGTAGACCCCTGGAAAAATTATTTGTGGACTTTGTCGGTCCTTTTCCTCGTTCAGTCCAGGGGAATACGTATGCATTAGTCATAGTAGATTCGTTTAGTAAGTTTGTATGGATGTCGGCCTTACCGAAAGCGAATACACGAGGGGTAGTCAAGGTTCTCTCTTCAGTATTTGCGGCTTTTGGAGCCCCTCGTTATTTGGTAACAGACAACGCCACTCAATTTACTTCTTTCGCCTTTAGAAATTTCTGTTTTAGTTGGGGCATTAAAACCATAACTACCACCCCTTATTACCCCCGTCCTTCCCATGCCGAAAGATTTAACAGGAACCTCAAATCAGCATTAATAGCCTTTCATCATGATAATCATACTAAGTGGGACACTAATTTGTCTCGGTTGCAGTTGGCGTTTAATTCGGCTCGACACGAATCACATGGCGTTACCCCTCATCAGCTTATGTTAGCCTATATACCTAACTCTCCGCTGTCTAACCTTTGGCGTTTGGACGATTTGCTTCCCCAGAATATTACTCGCGAGGAAATATGTAGAGTATGGAAGGCCGCTTTCCGGAATTTGAAGAAGTCACTTGCCCAGGTAAAGAAGCGGTATGATGAAAATAAACGGCCTTCACCTTATGCCGTTGGCCAGAAAGTACTGTGTAAGCTGTACACTCAATCTTCTAAGCGAAATGCTTATGCAGCGAAGTTGGCTCCTAGATACGTGGGGCCGTACGAGATTATAAGTATCTTCAAAAATGTTTCTGTGCGCTTAAGGGACCTCCGCACGGGCCAAGAAAGGAGAGCTCACGTCTCACAATTGAAACCCTTCCAGTAGTTGGGTATCTGTTTTCCTATGTGTATGGGTTTCCTTTGTTTACTCCTGTATGTTTATGTTGTGAATAAAGTGTTTGTTTGGAATGTGGGTGTTTGTTTATGTTGGAGCGTGCCATGTGTGCGCCGGGCTGTATACCTCTACGGCGCCCCTGTAGTTAGTTTCTGCCGGGCGTGTGGAGTCGGCATTGTGTAGATTTGTTTTCGTGTGTCTTTGTATGGAAGCGGTGTGAGGTGTTTGGTGTGGTATGTTTGGGGAGTATTTGTGGGATGTTTGCTGCGTGCTTGCGGTGTGTGTCTTGTGTAGTAATTATGTGTATTTCGTGTTTGTATTCTTGTGTTGTCTGGCCAGTAGGGATTTTGTTTAATGCGCATTTATTTATACAAGGCCTTGTTTATTTTGTTTAACTTGTATATATATATTGTTTATATATATATTGTTTATATATATATATATTGTTTAGCTTGTTTTAAATTGTCATTTGGAAGAAATTATATTTAATGTTATTCAAGTTCGTTTAAATTGTTCTTATATTGTTATGTTCATTAAACAGTTTATGGTATGTTATCACGCTTGTTGATTATAAATTGATTCAATTTTTTTAATTTTCTGCTATTTATGTATTTGATGTCATCCACAGTTCTGTAAAAATACTGTCATTCATTCAGTTTGATCTACCCTGAGATGTTATTTTGGGGCAGCAGCCTATTTGAAGCCTGCGTTTGGTTCCCTTTCTGTTGGGTTTGTTCCGTGTTACAGCCTCGCCAGCTCCTGTTCGTAACCTGTCCAGAAAGCACCTAACCACCGCAGTTTGGCATTGTGTAATGTTAAGCCTGGCTGTTACCATCTATCTGGAGTGTTACTGCAGCAGTAAGGTCCGCAATGGAGATTTCTGGAGGCCAGGGAGGTGACGATGGAATATGAAGGGGCTTGTATGTGGCCCACGTTTTGGGTTTTGGACTTTCTCAACGCCTGATTGCAACGAGAGGGCATCCACAGGCTCAAACCCAGAATTGGTTAATTTCTCTGGAACAACGAGGGATCGGTACGCCCAACGAGCTGTGCATCGTCTCTCCCGTCCTGGAAAAACAGAATTGTGCTCTCTGATGTGACAGTGGCCAGTGATTTGTAGTGACAGTGTTTGGTGCCAGTGCTTTCACAGTGACCTGTACAATGACCGGGCGGTGTAAGGTGTGTCCTTCCTAATATGATACTTCTCATACAATATCAGTCTGTTCCTTTCCAGAATGGCGAGTGCGTGTTGTCAGATGGGGGCGGGAGTATTGTGCTGATCGCACTTATTTTGTTTTATGGAGGCACCTCCTTTGTTTCGCAACTCTTGCTTTCCCCGCTGGGTTGCGCTAGTGTCTTCCTATGGGTTGCCTCTCGGTCTGACAGTGAAAGGAGACGGCAGTCGGAGTGCTCCTTTCGCGCCGTGCGGGGTAAGTTGTTTGGCTTTAACTAGGGCTCAGGGTCCACGCGAAACATTTAGGCTTTCAGATAGGCTGAAGACTGCCCGACTCCTCGCTTGAGAGGGAATTGACTGGGGGTTATGCAAATTGGTTTGTTTTACCTGTATTTCTGTTGTGTTTCGACTTCCATTTCTGTATAAATTATTGATCCATAAAGGTTGTAGTTCTCGGAATTTTTAGTGCTCTTTTCTTTTCAGTTCCTCCCCCCCCTTTCTCACGATTGTACCTAAGCCCCTATGGTTCAAGTGACAAGTTTTGAAGTCGATGGAATGGTGCATGTGTTGAAATGGCACTACCGAAGAAAGTCCACGTGGTTTCTGTCCCACTGTTGTCCCTTCGTGCTTCTCTCTTGAATTTCCTTATGTATCTGAATATTTTGTACAAAATTATACAACAGAGCTTCTACTATAATTGCCCTTGCTAAGCTATGTATTCAAGAATGAGTATGTTTATTGAAATAACTTGATCATATTTTGATTTGTATTATTAGAGACATATATGTAATTTAAACAGCAAAACCTGTACATACGAACAAAACTGGTCCAACCATAAAGCACGGATGCTAGATAGTCGACTAACCAAACTAGTTTCAAAATACAAACACGGAGGAAAGTGCAGGGTGGGAAGACCTAAATGCCGCTGGAAAGATAATCTTTGTTGAGCCGAAACAGACCAACTTGGCCTATCTTGCTGTCGGGGCGAAGCTACTTCACAGCACATACCAGGGGCGGCGCGTATCAAAGGCGCTTAATGTCAAGCTTCCCCTGACCACTCATGCGGACAAACACGTGACAACAACGAGCGCGGTACGACAAAAATGGAGTTTTCTAGGTTATTCGAGAAATGTCCGGCAGCCGGCTTGTTTGTAGACGCTCGAGAAAGACCTGGTGCGCCATCGGCCGCATAAAAACTTGCGGAGCGGGCAGTTTGAGTCGGTCTGTGTGTCAGTGAGTGAGAGACAGCTGTAAAAGATACATCGCGTCGAAGAGACGAAGTTTTAATGTGTGTTGAGTGATGCTATCGTCAGCGTTAGCGTTCTTAAGACACAGAAACTGAAGAGAAACAGTGAAAGGAGTGAGTCAAGCGTACGAGAAGAAAACAGTTGTGATTTTTAATATTACGAAAGACTGTATACTGTGTTAGCGTCAGTATAAGATAACTGTATTTTTGTGCAAAAGTTTAGAAGGAAAATAAAGTGATAGGAAAGTAAGTGAACTGATTTTGTCGTTTTGTCACAATACGTCAGTGAAGCGTGGGAATGTAGAACACACTGTAATTCATAGAGTACCACATTGTTACAAGAACTAAAGAAGGTTACCTCACTAAAGCTGTTTTACACTAAAACCAAGCAATTAGCAGCGAAGACCGGCGCAAGATTTCCCCAGAGAGAAAATGTATACTTCATTGCTGATGTTGCTCTAGGAATGTGAGTGGTGTGTGTGTGTCTGTGTGTGTGCTTTTGCCTCAAGCTACTCAGCCCAAATAACACTTCCTTCTTATCTTATCACCAGCTGTCTCGCAAGACGTTGCATGGATGCATACTGAAATGCAGTGGCTGTTTCTTGAAAGTGGGGTTATGTCCATATTTATAAAATTGTTTGCAAACAACAGTATGTAAAAACATATTTAAAGTAATGCATCTGTGAAATACATCCACTGTGCTTAAGATATATTGTTGATATTTTTTCCAGTTATTACACATAACAGTAATACTTTACCAATTTTTCGAGGGGCCCGATTGGGGCTGACCTCATCTTGTCCTTAACTTATTTTCTGTGTATTTATTTGTAATTTTATTTTGTTTTGTGTCGCTTTATTTCTCTGTTCTGCCTGGTTTGTAAAGCGGGAAACTGCTGATCGACCTTTAATAAATAAAAATATCTAATTTACATTGTTATTTAAATATTCATTTTGTATCGTGTAAATTCATTGTTCAAATAAAAATGCTCCAGACGAGCACATTTTTTTAAAATGTTCATATCAACATTTCAGATTTCACGGTTTACGAAATATATACTACATCGGATGTTTTTGGTAACCCTAATCTTTATAGAACATTTATGCAATTTATAATTCTTGATTTTACAAAAATTAATAATTTGTATTTCAAAACTGCACAGTGATTTCAAAAATTAGGTATATGGTTAGCTTATTCAAACTAAATTTGAAAGACAGAAAACATGTGAACAAAATCTAAAACATTGGATTGCGTTGAATAATTTGAGAATTGAAAATACTAAAAAGGTGTTTACAAGAAAATAATGTTTAAAGTTGGGCGTTTCTATTCAAGTGCTTGTCTATTTATAGTTCCATCTACAGTTTACATACGTCAAGAGGAAGGAATAGTTTTTCAGGAATTCGTATTATTTTATTACAAAAATTAATGTTCTAATTTCTCACAGTTTTTGTCAAATGTAGCAGATGCATTATTTTAAGGCAGTCCATAATACTTTATTTTACCAGTCCCATTGTGTTAAAATCACAGATTTTTGATCCGATTGACCAGCTGATATTCTTTATATAGGTATAAAACGTTAAAAATAAGGATAACCACAAAATTTGTGTGTGTGCGTGTGTGCGCGTGTGTGTGTGTGTGTGTGTGTATTTATGAAATGGGTGAAATGATGCTCAAATGAGACCGAGGTCCATGGAGTTATCCGACATTCGTCTTCTCAGAGTAAGGGAAAAAACCTTACTAGCTGTAAATACATGGTTCGACGACAATGGAGTGGTCAGAGCAAAGTATGGCAAGACAAGGCACTTCCAGACTGTTCGAGAGAATTTTGACAGCCGGCTTATATTTTTCGAGGGGTTCGAGAAAAGGTGAATTTCGAGAAAACTCCGTGCTGCTTCTTCCCAATGTGTATACATTTAATCGTCGTGCTTCTCTAGTGTAGGAACAATTTTTAGTAAATGCATCGTTGGAGTTGAACACTCGAGTAGCATTAGCGTTTTGTGTCAAGCTTATGAGAGGACAGAAGAGCTGTGAGTTGCAAGGTCACGGCGATTTGTAAATTGTGTTAATGATAAAACAAATAGGATTGTATTTTTGTGTTTCACTTTCAGAAGAGAAATAAAGTGAAAAGAACAACTTTACTGGTCTTTGACATCTGTCACACTAGTGTCAGTACCGGGATTTGTTGCATTTGGCAAACTATTCTTAGCCAAGTTTATTTTGCTCTCTGCTTCATATGGACATTTGCGAATATTGTGCTTTCATTACACATTTTGCTGTTGGTGGAAGTGCAATAGAGGAAACAGAATCGATAGTCAGATGTTTGACAGCAATTCGTTGTCGCTTTAAAATTGCATCGCAAAAGACAGGCAAACAGCGAAAGGACTTTAAACAAATGAAAAATATTGAACAGTTGAAACCAATAGTATCAGATATTTCGGGAATGGCTGATGTCACAAAAGCTGTTTGAAATAAATTGCATGTTTTAAAGAGATCTACATTTATGTTTAGTGCATTTTTGTGTATTTCTTAACGTTTACTGCCTACAAAAGTCCTTCCATCTAATCTCAGAGAATGTAAGGTGTATATTTTGTTTGATTTGTAAATATAATAAATATACGGTATGTAATCAGTCGTTTGGTACTGAAACTACTTTTGTTTCTAGAAAAGTGTCTGGGAAACATCCTTCTGAGTTTCTGCTGTTTATGAGACAGAGAGAGAGAATATTAGTGAAGTGTGCGTCAAATTTAACAATAATACGGAACAACTGAGTTGCAAAGTCACAACGAATTGTAGATTGTATTAACGATAAAAAAGGATTATGTTTTTGTGATTCGATTTTAAGGGAAATAAAGTGACAGAAAAAGTAACTGAAAGTGCCACTTGTCACACTGGTCTTAGGAGTCACTGTCACAATATTTACTGCCTAAACCCACATATAATATCTATATTTTAAAAATACGCTATGTTCCACGTATTGAGTATACAACATAATTCAAAAAGTACTGGAGAAAGAAACATTTCTATGCAATGGGCGTTTAAATAATAGTTTTACTGAGATTGCCATTTTATATTTAGCATATGATTGATACATCAGAATGCGCTTTGGCTGCTACCCGCAACGCTTATAACCGATTCCCCAATAGAACCCTCCAGAACATGTGATCTTAGCCATACACTGTTTATTTGTTCTCATTATACGCTTCAAAGTTTTATTTTAATGTCCATTTTTTTTAAATTATTGTGTCATATCGGACGAATGAATAAATTAAATGGGTGAAATCATGCTCAAATGAGCCCGAGGTCCATGGAGCTTTAAGTTACCCGACGTTCGTCTTCTCAGGGTATGGAAAACCTCGGAAAAATACTTTACCCGGATAACTTACCCTAAGCGAGATTCGAACTCGCGACCTCTTGAACGTGAGGCAGACACGCTAACCATCACGCTACCGAGACGGGCCCCATCATTCATTATCTGTTCCTTTTTCTATTAGTGTCAACTCTTTATTACACACTCTTCGGGAACCCGTTTATCATAATTTAATTTAATTCCAAAAGACACCCAGTTACAGGAATAATCCGTCGTGCAGTGCTTGCTTTCTTCAATGTCTCTCCTCATGGCTGTTACACGTATGCCTGTAATTTGAGTTAATGTTTAGTAAATATGAAGTATTTTCATCAAACATATGATTATTGCATTTGTGTTCTATATTTGTTTTAGTTAATTGTTCACTTTGTGTGTATTTTGTTCATATGTAGTTATGTTGGCGGTATAGTTGCCAACTATTTTTTTTTAAATTATTGTCTGGAAGATGTTTTTCCTTGTCTGCTGAAAATAGGAAACAATTTTATGAACCTGAGGACGGTGTTCTGCAAACAGAATGCGAAGTTAGATAACGAACTGTGCTTAAATTAGTCAATTTTATCCGTTTTTATAACTATATTTACGTAAGCAAATCCGAAGACCTTGAATACGTTTCCTTTTGATAACTCCTCTTATCTTACTGTAAATTTCGGATATCCTACTTACTCTATTGGCATAATCAAGCGAATCTATGTTAGAAAACAGTAACCAGCCAAGATACTTTAGCGTCGAAGAATCATCATTGGCTGGCCCCATAGCGCTGTTGTGCAAGGGGTCCCGGGTTCGATTCCCGGCAGGGGTGTAGGAATTTTTCTCCAGCCAAGATTATTCCTCATTCTTCCCTGAGTCTGGAAGTATAATGGTGGCGCCGTAGCTGAATGGTTATACCGCTCGCCTACAACCTAGGCGAGTATTCGTGGTGGACGAAGCGGCGTCTGGGCGGGTTTTCTCCAGTTTCTCCCCGCCACTCATTCCACCAATTGCTCCATTATCACCCTTCCAATCATCCATTTCGCCTGCATTTCCTATCATACCTGGTGCTTGGCTGACCACCTGCTTCCAGGTCTTCACTGTCTGGTCCAGAGTTCCCTCTGTTCCCCGACAGGCTCCTGACCCTAGTAAGTCCTAGGGGGTGTAAGTCCTACATAAGGGGAGGGTAATCAGGGAAAGAAAGCATCATCATGCACACATGTGTTCCATTCGTTTAAAGCATACATTATGTAATTCCTCTCCTATATTCCTTCCATAAAAATGAAGCGATGGACAGACACTGTAATGGGTATAATAATAAACTGTAGTCGGCGGACATACAGTAGATAAGTTTAAGTCCTGTATTCCATATAAAAGTTCCATACGTGTATTTGGTGAACCAAAATATCTTTTTAGAAAAAAAAAGTGTGTGTGTGCGCGCATGTTCGTGTATGTGTGTGAGTGGAAGAGAGAGATATTCTAACTTGGTATTTGTTTTCAGCATTTCCCCAAGGAAAACGTTCAGTATTTTATTTCCTCAACAATGGTTCTAACGATAGGGTGAGTGAGTGGGTGGGTGGGTGGGTGGGTGGGTGGGTGAGTGAGCGAATGAGTCAGTGAGAGGGTCGGTGAGTGAGTGAGTGAGTGAGTGAGTGAATGAGTGAGTTAGTGAGAGGGTGGGTAAGTGGGTGTGTGAGTGGGTGTGTGAGTGGGTGAGAGAGTTGGTGAGAGTGTTGGTGGGCGAGTGAGTAAGTGGGTGGGGTTTAAGAGTCTGCTGACTTTTTCATGCAAATATTCCAAACAATTGGTATTTATATCAAAATCAGAACCATGTTTAAGAAAATCCAAAATTTCAAAAAATCTTCCATGTAAAGAGTAGTTTAAGGTGGAACAGTTTCTTGAAAATCCATGTTGCATGTTTGGAAGGTGCTAAAACGAATACCAAGTTTGGCATTTAGCGGACATTTCCTTTTTAAGGTTATGTTGTTCACAGGCATTCATCTCTCTCACACGCACAAACAAGAGGCAGACGACGAAGAGAGGAGATAAGACAGCAGAGTAGTAGTTCGTGCTCCGGTTCTTCTCCCCCTCTGCGGACTCGCTCCCCTAGGAGGGGGGGGGCCGAGACTAGGAGATCTTCCCCGATCCGGATGACGAGGATTTACCAACTGAGGTGATAAAGTAAAATTGTTAGGGGCACTAAGGTGGGCTCAAAACATGTATTTCTGCTGAAATCTTGATAACCGTGGCATCCGGAAGGAAAACGGGCTGGCATCTGGGAAGCGTTGGGGCCCGCACCGAGGTTCCCCCTGAGATGGCCCCAGAAGACCTAAAGACTGAGGTGTCATCAAACTTGGGAAACCTTAGGGACTGTGCCAATATCTGTGCCATTAATCTGGATCTGGCCGCCCGTTGTCTCCTCTCACCTCGTCCTTCCTCTCGGATTCCCCCTTGGGAGTATAGGCACAATAAGCCTGACTTCAGTGCCGAATTCCCTCCGTATCGCTCCTCTCCCTATCCCTATGGTATAGACAGTAAAATTATTAAAGTACCAGACAACAAAAGACTGCAGTTTTGAAGTCTAATATGCCATTTCAGTCCTTAAAAGTAATGTCTTTCCTTCTGTCTTTTGTCAATTACCTTGAAACTTTCATCAACTTGACTTTTAACGTAATAAATAATAATCATTGCAAGTTTTCATTAAAGTAAATGGTGCATTTATATTCTCGTAACACAAAACTGCAACTTTTTCCTCTCCTACTACAAGGAGAGATGTTGTATATCAATATAAATCAAACTTTTTCTCTGCAACCATTCAAGAAAATTATTTGAAAATCTAGAACTTTGTTGTAGAAATATCACACATCTAGTAAAAGGAATAATCTTAAGAAATACAAACTGTTCAAATTCAATAGCTAGGTGCCCTTAATACAACCATTCTTGATCTTAAACATCTTTCCAGGGATGTATCTCACAAGTAAGATCGAAAAAATATGTGCTGTAATACCAAACAGCTCAAAATTATAATTAATGGACTGTTTGTAAAAAGCTTTCTGGCGTCCATGGTCATTAAACATTGAAGGGAGTTAAGTTCAGAGATGCGAATATGAGAAGATATCCTTAAGCATATTGAACATCCATTTATTATACGTACAATGAATATCTGATGTTGCATTCACGTGACTTTCCCTACGCTTTCCTCAATGAACTGTTTTTATATAATATTTTTCTATTTTCTTTATATTAACTACATTGGTAGAAATGGTTTTATGGCATTATTTCCTTGTAGACACAATCGGAATTGGGAAAACAGGAGGCTTAAACAATAATCAACATTTTGAAATTTCATTCTCTTTGCATGTCTAAAACAAAAGGAATAACGACTTCCTATTTGAGAATAGTACAAGTATTTGAATGTTCAAAGTATTAATAACGAATATCTTGGAAATAGTTAATTGCACAAAAATGTATTTGACATAAATTGTGAACTTTAACCAGAGTTATATATTTGTAGAGTAAGATTTTTGTCTTGAATGAAGGTGACCTAAGAGGATACTTCCAACAAATCGAAGGTATATGCTTCATTTGATATGAAAATATATTAAATAAATGCTTTATTAATCAAAATATAGCAATTTTTAAGAAAATCAAAATTTTTGAAAGCAACTCCCATTAAATAAAATTGGTAGTTTGGTTGGGGGATTTTCTTGAAAATCTTCGTATCGAATCTTGCAAGATGAAGGGCTTAAATCTGAAATGTTATACTTAACCGTCTTATCCTTTTACGGACGTGTTTCAAGAAATGTCTTCTTTGAACTCAAGGACCTCAAAACATGCATTTCCATGAAATCGTTGCATCGAATTTTCGGGTGGAATGCAGTATTTTCTGCACCTAATCTGCATGTTGGAGAAAGAAAAAATATTGAAAAGGTGCGTGATAGAAATAAATATAGGTATGTTTATACTACTGCTGTCAGGATTGTATAAAATGGCTCCTTCTAATCTAACTATTTACATTATAAAATTACGAAAGGTATATTGATTTACAATAAATTATTATTGTTTCTTATATAGTTTTCCAGATAAGGGAACTATTTTTTTAGGTGTCCTATGGCCGTCCATGACCATTTAGCCATGCGGATGATTATTTCTATTAAGTTCATGCACGCGCACGCAAGCACACACACATACTCGGGAACAAACCACAAACACCCATGTCCGAGGTGAGACTCGAACCCGTGACCCTCTGTACCGCGGAACAAATACGCACGCTCTAGCAACCACAGCTACAGGGTTGGCAATAACGTTGTTATTCTCCATTTATTGAAGCATTGCAAATAAGAATGATGATTGTAGGTTAGAATGACAATCTCTTTCCTGTATCTTTAAACACTGAGGATACTGCATTTTTTCCATGCAGTGGAATTTTAATTTTTCTGAAATATGCACGTGTTATGGATTTCTTTAGTATGAAATTCATATTTACAATAATAAAAAGTCTAAAGTGCAATACAAATGGAACAAGAATATAAATAATTATGCTACAAACATTTTGAAAGCTTTAGCTCGTAAACTATAAACAGAAAAACTTGTAAAACTATACGCAGAGGATACACAAAGTAATAAAGGTTTACTAGCTTTGCTGCTAAATTACATGCAGGAAACACTAAAAATACATGTATTTCCTTGAAAGTTTCTATCTGGTATTACGTGATAACATAATAAAGTGTGGATACATTTCCTTTACAATTATTGAAGTTTAGGGTTCAAATGTCCAAACGGAGCTGTGCATTTTACTGTTAATAATGTCCTATGCAGAGAAAGGTGTTTTTGTAATATGCTAGTTTTGTAGGTTAGCGAGTTCTCTGAACTCTTAAAATGAATAGCGCAGTGCTACCAACCTTATTCGGATCACGAAAAGTGTTCTAGTGGCTTGCAATATTAAACATACGTTGCAGTACCTTTCTTCATAGAAGCGGGTGTGGCTTAGAAGAATTGTCACCTACTTTTGTTATTAGGTGGTGCATTCATATCACTTTCTCTACTCACTCTTGTTACAAATATTCTTACAAATACTTATTCTTCTATCCACTTCATATTAATCGAGATAAACATTTGTAGAAATGGTATTATTACATAATTTCCTCTAGCTGCAACGTGGAATGGGGAACACTGCGATGGTCAGATCTTTTAAGAGCTGGTCTCTATATGATGGCTTTGAAATTCCATTCTATTTACATGGCCAAGAGATAAGATAGCAAATAACGACTCACTATTTGAGAAAAGCATAAGTATTTTAAAATTCACACCAATAACAAGGAATATCTCGGAAATGGTTAGCTGCACAAAAATGTATGACAAATTGTGCAGTTTATCGAGATGAACATTTTTGTGTAGCAAGATTTTGTCCGTCTCTTACGATTTATCAGTTATGCAAAAGTCATCTAGAATGAAATGGACTTCAGAGGTTATTTCCAGAAAATTTAAGACCTTAATTTCATTGATAATGGAAATCTTAAACATATGGTACTGTAATAAAAATTGTTAAAGGAATTTTTTAAAAAATCGAAATGTTCCAAGAATACTCCACGTAAATGGTAGGTTGGGTTGGGGGGTGGGGGGGGGTATTGAAAATCTTCGTGTCTAATATCTGGAATATGCTTAATTAGACACCAAGTTTACTCTCGTCATTCGAGTTATATTATCCAAACACAAAAACACACATTAACACACACACAAACACAGACCTATTTTTTTAATTCAGGGACTCAAAACATTTCCAGTAAAATATCGATATCAAATTTTTGAGCGAAATACAATAATCCCTCTACTTGCTGCAAGTGTACTGGCGTGCAAAGTGGCCCATTCTGGCCTGACCAACATAGGACAATGAACCACTTTTTTGCACGTCAGTATATGGCAGTAGAGAAAGTAAAAATATGATGTAAACCTCCTCATGACACAGTAAAATGCAAATGGAAAACTAAATAATGTCTTGAACAGTTAAAAACATACTATGTTTAACAAATAAAACTTATTGAATTACTTGAATTTAAAATATTCAGCTCAGAAGTATGATAATATTATAGGATTAGAAGTTTTTCTTTTCTTAAGTGTCAATTTAACATACATTTTTTCAATGTTGTTTCTTAGCTGACATTATATCTTGCAAAGCAAAGCTACCAACAGCGGGTACACATTCCCCAATGCTTAACTCTCGTAAATAAGTGAAATGTGGTGTTAATTTTAAGATAAACTGCTTTTTAAAACCTTATTTGAAACAATATATGTACTGTAAATCAAGCTCACGTATATTTAAATGTATGCTGTTTCGAAAAATATATCTAGTAGCACAAATTTTCTTTTGTTCGTTTTCACATTCTAAAAATCATGGTTAAAAGTGTAGTTTATGTGAACACCAACTGTTTAGCAGTTTTCATATTACTGTTTGCTTAAAATTTGTGTTTAAAAATCAATAACAGCTAACAGTTTTGTCCTTTTTATTAAAAATGATACCTGCTTGAAGGTTAACGTCTTCACGCAATAATTGTAAATATAAATTAATAATTTTGTAAAGTTCATTAAAAACACATATACCACCCATATGCTTTTCAAGTTTGAGATATATAAGACGCATATTAATGAATGCTTTGGTGTTATTTAGTAGCGTAGCTTTCTCCAGTTTTAAAAAACATTCTTGTGTTTGACAGTTGACTACAGTAATAAGGTATACAAAAGGCACTCAAAGTTGTCAAGATAGCATTATAATACATAACCTGAACAGCTGGGTTACATCAAGAGAGTAGCTAATATTCTTTGGGTTCTGTTGTTTAATAACGAATCAATAAAAGTGAAGCATTGAGTCTTGAAACTCTGCGGTAGAGATTGCAGTACACAGTCTAATGCGTTTAGTAAGTAGAGTTGACATGACTTACCTGTTTCTATAGCCTTTATTTCCGGCCCATCGTCTGGTGCAGTGATGACCATGGTCGTATTGGTCTGCAAGGTTATAAAGCGGTTGTTCCGCCCCGGCTGTGCAGCCGTAGCCAGTCCCCCCGGTATGCTTGTTGTCTCCACCAGTTTGAAATATCGGGTTATACCTCTACGAGTAATGTGAAGCGATTCTTTCTAGGAAATATTTTCCTAAATACAGCTGTATGCAATTTCTGCAAGGCTGGCAATACAACGATAACGCCAGCAAGTCGCTCACTCTACCGTCCGCTTGGGTCAATAATGAACGGCACCACGGCTGCGCATGCGCACCGTCCGCAACACTACGTCATCATTGAAATATAACGAAAATCGAACTTCTTTAATTTTTTTGTCTTTCTTTTAATTTTCTTGTAGTGGGCAAGCAAAGGCGAAATATAGCCTTGAGTGCGGTGTGAAATATATACTGGGTTCAAGCAAGGAGTGTGAACTTCTGTTTTAGCAATTTCTTCCCTGCTGTGACGCTTTACGTCTCAAAGCCGTTATCTTGCTGTGCACCAGATACAAGAAATATTATGTCCTTTCTTTGTATGTTTTCTCTTTCAACACGTCCCTTCTATTGTACACATTCATTTCACGACTTCTGTGGACCATAAATTATTTTTCTAGTGTCGTAATATTTTGGAGCTATGGAACTGGAGAAGTCAAACTCGAGATAAAACCTAGCTGAAAAATCTGGTGTCTTGCACTCACATGACTTTCTCTACTCTTATACTGACCATTCTTACAAACTCTTATTCCTCTATCCTCTTCTTATTAATCGAGATAAACGTTTGCAGAATTTATCTTATTGCAAATTTCCTTGTAAGGAATATAATGGGAATATGGGAATACAGTATCTTTGAACGACCAAGAAATAAAAAAGTGAATAACGACACGAAGTGGTTCAGTTCAGAAAAAAATGCGTTCGGACATAACTTGTGTGTTTTAATGAGATGTACATTTTTTGCATAGTAAGATTTGGTCTATCTGTTGCGGTTTACCGGTTATGAAAAAGTCATCAAGAGTAAACAGGACTAGTCTGGCTATAGCCAGAAAATTCAAAATATACATTTTATTTGCCATAAAAATATCTTAAAGTTATCTCAGAGCCATTTTTGAGAAAATACGATGTAAAGGGCAGTTTAGGGTGGAGGAATTTTCTTCAAAGTCACATCCTTGAAACATATTAAAGTTTAATACCAACTTTGGTTTTTAAGTCTTTTCGTTTTTGAGTTATGCTGTTCACACACACACACGCGCGCGCGCACCTACCGTTTTCTAAAAATGCCTTTTTGGATTCAGGGGGCCTCAAAACATGTTTGCAAACACCAAATGTTTGATTGGAATACAATAGTTCCTCTACTTACTATACGCAGTAGAGAAAGTAAAAGTAAAAATGAAAATGTTGAGCTAATGGGTCTGCTGTCTGAAGTTTGCAGGCTTGTTTCTGATTAGATAGAGATTGACTGTATTACGGCAGACATAATATTTAATGGTGGCTGATAGCTGATTACTTCTATTCTCTTTCCTTTTCGACAAATAAATTTTGTGGACGCAAATTATGTTTACATTAGCGACTTTACAACGTGATTTCACAGCATGTTTAACTATACAACATCGCAAGGTCGGGCGAGCCTCTGGTTGGATTTCCTGTTGACCAACTGCTCCTGCCAACCACCATTAAATGTTGTGTCAGCCATAATTTTCAGTTAACTGAAGGTTTCATTGGTTTGAAAAAGTACCACATAATCTAAATTGTATAAATAGTTGCGAAGTGCCACAGAATACTACTATCTTGTATATGCGAATTACTCAGATTTAACCTCATCTCCTTAGTTTAAAATAACGTCGCAGAACAGACAGCCAACTGAATGCTCTGAGACGTGAACGAGAAAAGATTTGCTCCCAGCACTAAGGTAGTAATGCAGTGATAAATTTGATGCAGCCTGAGGCAGTGGGAAAAGCAAGGTCAGAAGGATTAGCGGATTAAGGAGAACGTACGCTTCCATTTATGCTAGGAGTGTCAAACAGCACTCACCAGGCGTGAAAAATTTTCCCCTATTTTCCCTCCCTCCGTGATGATCAAATCGGAAAACGGGAAAAACAAAGCGAAAACCGGTTCTACTAGCGCGTGCTACTGCAGTTAAGGAGGGGTAGACCCCTCTCTTCACACCCTCGGAGTGATGTTTGACATGCCTGATTTATGCCGTCCCCGCAGCTTCGGGAGGTACTCTACTGGCCTTCACAGGCAAAGTATGTCTGCCAAGGAGGAGGTGTGTGTATTTGTTTACCTTCTTGTCCATGCAGTAGCAGAGTGATTTACGTGCACAGTTCTAGATTATTCACATATTAATGTATACCTTTGAGCAATGTCTTCAAATGGCGAATTAGGTTTGGCTTTTCACATACCCATAATTCTTCCCCGATGCTTACGAACAAAGAGACTTTGGGACTGACTGTAATTTTAAGGCAATTTACTTGAAATGTGGCATTCTTAATATGATAAAATAAAAAGATCTCAATTGAAAAGCTCCAAGTTTTGGCTCAGGCTGATTCTCAGATAATACAATTACATATTTTAACTAGCGAAAAAAAATGCACTTTATTTTAAAGGAGCTCTGTGCATTCACATTTTTCAAAAATTATGATAGTGAGTTTCCTTATTCTTTAGTAGAGCAACCTTATACTTTAGAGCAAGCTTTTAAGGCACGACGGGTTAGCTATTTACGCCGATGGCGGCTGCAGTGGGCCACCTGATATATTTGAAATCTCAAAATAAAGGTCCATTTATTCTCAAATTATTTTTAAAAAATCCTTTCTCAGAAGTATGACTGTATTTTTTTCACAATCAAGCACAACTTTTTTCCCTGTAGTTCAAAGAGTAGAAGATCAAAAGTTACGGTTTTTAAGCGATTTCTGTGCTAAAAGATTTAAAAACTAATCTCGTTTCCAAGCGTAAAATATATCTTCATAATAGACCAGTTCTTGGTAAATTGGAAAATGAGGGTTTATTCTCAGATATTGTAAAATTTAAACAGTATGTCCATACATGTTACAAAGTGAACTGAATGTTTAAATAAATTGATTGCACCCATTAAGAGTTTGTGGAGCTACACTTAAGGCAGAGGTACCTAGCGAAGGATGCAGAAAAGACTGAAGAATTTAATTCATGATATGTTCTGTATTACGAGTACGTGCTTATTAAGCAATACATAACACCGAACAAGTTAGAAAAATGAAAGCTGGAAAGAACATCATCTAACTATATAGCGTTTCACTCTTAGAAGACAGTATGGAGTTAAATGGGACATCTCTGTCTCTATCTAGCGCATACAAGTTGCCATTAGCCACGTCCTTTTCTACCCTCGCTCTGTTGCCAGATTCCTAATAGCATGGTATAAATATTCATTTGTTATAAATTTCAAGTTTGAACACATTATCCTATGCAGATTTTTTTCTCTATCAGGTTATATCCATTTCAGAGTCATTATACATTTCTATAGGACCAAATTTCTTCAGAAAACGTATTTTTTCAATAGAAGTCCGATATTTGCTGTTTCTACACTCATCACGCACTAACTAACAAACTAACTGCTAGAATGCATCTATATTTTTTTCTTAGGTAGAGTAAACTATAGTGCTATTACCTGCCTACTTTGAATTCTCTATGTTTACCCAGTTAAGTGTTATAATTTTTTAAATTAAATGTTTTCGGAAAATTTTATATATGTGCACTGCAAAAGTTACGCAGTGTGAAACTTTTTTCTTATTGAGTTTACATCAGGGAACCAGCGAGAACAAATGTTGAGGAAGGTTGGAGAAAGTTTTTAAAATAAACCAAAAGGCAGTAACCTCTTTCTTTTATCCAGTAAGGCAAACAAAAGGTATTCATCTATTCAGCGTCAGGCCTGACACAGAAGATAGTATAAGGAGCAGCACTAGCATTAGTTCGAAAGAAGCCGTGTGTGTAACTGTGAGCTGTTATTGCGTTATTTGTTTAATATTTTTGTAAATATTTGTAGTTATGGAGGGTGAAGCTAGGAAGAGACGATATGTTGGTAAATTAAGAAGTAAGGAACGCCAAATAATTATGAATGTGTTAGATTATTTTTGAAGTAAAATGCGTGTAAGTAAGGCGGTAAAAGAAACAGCTAAGGCTATCGGGTGTTCAGAAGCAGTAGTGTGTATGATTAAAAAGGAACTAATGAAAGGACCTCTAAGAACGCCATCGAAAAAGAAAGCAAAAAGGGCGGGACTACACAAAACGCTAGGTTAACGCAATATGATTGAATAGTGCAAGGTGGAGTGCGGCGAATTGTTCATTCTTTACTTTTTGCAAATATTCCACCCACGCTGAATATAATTTTGTCACAGTTCAACAGTGATGAGACCCTACCAAATTTCTCAAGGGCCACTCTGATTTGGGGTTCGAATATGAAAGAAGGGGTAACAAGTGCATATTAATAGAAAGAGATGATATCGATATCATCAGATGGCGACATAAATATCTAAAAGACGTAAAAGGTTTAGGGACCAGGGGAAATCAATTGTTTATACAGACGAGTCATTTGTAAATTTAGGTCATACAGTAACAAAGGCGTGGAGGGATACCAAAGTTAAAAGTGCCCGTCTCGTCAAGCAGCAATTGAAGACTAAGTACAGGACTCAGGCCACCTCGAGTCGCTCGCGGAGAAAGATTCGCAACTAGTACATGTTGCAACACTGCGCTCCATTTAACGTGTACTGTCTTTTAAGGGTGAGACGCGCTATAGTTGTTTCAATTTCCTTAACATATTATAACTTCTTCTTGTTTGCCTGGAAATAAAACCTTATTTTAACTAGTGTTTTCTTACATGAATGATCTGTGAATCAAATATTAAGTGTGATTAAACTTAAACCTTAAAAATCAACGTGCTCATAATGTCTTTCTTGTCCCTTGTTGATACGAACCACGCATATATTTTATGTTTCTGTATTTTGCGAGATGTGTGGTTTTATATACACGAAAATGTGAACATAGAAAATGAAATGCGGATTTCTTTAAAAATTGTGAGCAATAAAACATACTGCTGAAGATGACTGTGCATATTCCGAACAATCATGTTCTTGACAGCGTGCCTTTTAATACTATATAAGTAAATAAATGAAAGGAAAGATGATCTTCGGATAGTTGGTAGAATAAAAGGCGAGGGAAGCCGAAAAAGAAAAAGAAAAAATAACCTATCCAGAAGCCGCCTAGTCCATCGCAAGTCCCTCATGTGGGATCGAACACGGGTGGCTTTGGTGAAAGGCGAGAGGTCGAACCACTCCGCCACGACGCCGCCGATTGTTGGTATCCCTTAAAAAAGGTTTTCAGAAGACGTAGTAAAATCCTTCATAAGGCAATTTCATGTATCAAGATCGTTTAGGAGGGTTCCCAAAAGAGGCTGCAGGTTGACGTACATTGTCTAGTGCGTCAAAACACTTTTCCAGAGACAGTTCATAGGGATTTTATACGTGGCGAATGGCTGGAAGTTGCTCAGTGGTTTATAGTCGAGTTCACTTTTGTATTTATAAGACCATAGGGGTGTCAGGTTATTATTCTCCAACTTCCACGTAGTAAACATCGCGGGACAGTACGCGATTAAGTACAGTGCTCGCTCGCATTATCAGCAATCTCTTGCTTATTTCAAGTAGGAAACAGAGAAATTATCCCCATCATGAATTTGCAGGACGTCACTCGCGTGATCCTAGCAAGGTTATTTGTCACGTCTAATAATACATCAGCACTTGCATTAGTGTGATAAGGTCGTAGTGGAGGCAAGGTTCCACACCAATGTTAGCACTTCCATTGACTTACGCAGTGTTTATAATATCATGGTTAACATAATTACCATGACTGGGTTCTCAGCGCTTTCAGCCGACAACCTATGCAATTAACTATGAAACCGCTTCTCGGTAATATTCAAGATCTTTAACCATAACTAGAGTAACAAATAAAAATAAGTCATAAATATTTTGTAGACCAGTTGAGAAAATAAATCTAAAGAAACCCATGTAACAGATTTTTTATAAAGCATGCTGGTTGTTAGATGTGAGGAAGTATAACAGTTTAAAGATTGAAAGAAAATATCATTGATTTATTATTATTATTATTATTATTATTATTATTATTATTATTATTATTATTATTATTATTATTATTATTATTATTATTATTATTATTATTATTATTATTATTATTATTATTATTATTATTATTATTATTATTATTATTATTATTATTATTATTATTATTATTATTATTATTATTATTATTATTATTATTATTATTATTATTATTATTATTATTATTATTATTATTATTATTATTATTATTATTATTATTATTATTATTATTATTATTATTATTATTATTATTATTATTATTATTATTATTATTATTATTATTATTATTATTATTATTATTATTATTATTATTATTATTATTATTATTATTATTATTATTATTATTATTATTATTATTATTATTATTATTATTATTATTATTATTATTATTATTATTATTATTATTATTATTATTATTATTATTATTATTATTATTATTATTATTATTATTATTATTATTATTATTATTATTATTATTATTATTATTATTATTATTATTATTATTATTATTATTATTATTATTATTATTATTATTATTATTATTATTATTATTATTAATTATTATTATTATTATTATTATTATTATTATTATTATTATTATTATTATTATTATTTATTATTATTATTATTATTATTATTATTATTATTATTATTATTATTATTATTATTATTAATAATTATTATTATTATTATCATCATCATCATCATCGTCGTCGTCGTCATCGTTATCGTCATCGTCACCGCCATCGTCGTCATCGTCGTCACCATCCTCATCATGGTTATCAATCATTCATTTAAATTCATTTAAAAACCTACAAAAAAAGAAGAAGAATCTTCATGTGCTTGAAGAGATAAAGATCACTTGGCGCGAAGCTGTACTTCGAGCATTGTTATGTGCAAAATCACAACACTGGGTACCAGCATACCGCTACAGTTGCTTCGAATGGCTCAGCTTAAGTGTTTTCAAGAAGTCTTATAGCACCACGTGGCTCCCATTTGGTGAGGATTTTCTAGCGCACACTCATTATATAATGTTAGGGTGTGCAAACGCGTAGCAGTTTGCCATTTTCGCTAGCACTGCTGGAAATGGGTTGAATCACGCAGAAAGACAATGTAAAATTAGTAATTAAACTTATAAAAAGGTCGAAAAGGTATGAAATTTTGATAACTAAAATTCTAAATCCTTAGGTTCATGGTTACTATTGCTAAAAAGTTGAAAACTCTTTCGACCACTCGTTTATCGTCCGCCAAGACCTCTGCAAGTCTTGGAGGTTCAGCATAGCTATATTCACAAGCATTTTGTACCACAAATATAACAACTGCTATTGCTGCAGTACAATATTTAGGTTTATCTTTAAAAGTTATAACTTAGGCTGTACTAAAAGTTGTGCCTTCTCACAGGAAGAATGGGTGGAAGGATTAGTTACATTATATGGAAGTAAGAAATGAAGGAGGAAGGAATGTATGGATGAATGGGACAGATGAATGGATGCACAGTCCCTTAAAATAAAGCGAAAAGACGCGCTGAGTTGTACCGTGCTGAGCACATTGAAAATCTTCGGAGAGACCGGTATGAATGTAGATTAAAATGGATGAAAAGCCTTGGGGTTAGGAAGGGGAGAGTGTTTTGTCTGGCTTGTGCTGCTTTGTCCAAAAGAAAACAGAACTGGCGCCTTGGGGCGACAAGCGGTGACGTTAGTTCCACGCTACAGGGAGGGGCACCTCTCGAGATAAGTGAGCCAGCCCGCAGTAAATGAAACATGTTGACACCACGTCAGGTTAGGTTAGGTACGAGATCTTACTTTGTCGATACAAACCTTGTAAAGTGCGGCGGCCGGCGACCTCTATGCACCAGCACAAAGATCACAAGCTCTAATGGCATCACTGCCCATTCTTCCCAGCGTTGATTAAGTCAATATTGCTGTGCTTGGAGCGACAACGTAAATAACTCTCCGTCAGAAGGAAAACAGTCCTTAATACTACCATGGCACTAAAGAACCGAGCGAGCTGGCTCAGGGGCTAACACTGGACTCACACTGCATTCCGTGTTCGATCCCCAATAGCCGACCAACCTGAGCAAAGGTTTGGCTCGTGAGTTCCCTTAGTTACTAGGTGAATACTGGATTAGGCATTTTCCTCTCCGCGACTTCCCGCCCCTTCATTTCCTTTCCGTCGTCTTCATTTCAAGCCGGTCTTTCAGGGTCGGAAGTGTCGCCGATGGGCGAGTGCGGCGCAGTTATGAGGGAACTTTGCGCACTGTAATTGCTCCTCTCGGCGCAGGGATGGCGGCTGCACGACGAAGCCTGCCGCCGAAATGACAAATCTTCAGCTCGCTTTAGACACCCCATGCCGGTTCGCCCCTTGCCCGGTTGCCGCACACTCTAGAACAGGCATGTCAAACATCGCTCCGAGGGTGTGAAGAGAGGGGTCTACCCCTCCTTAACTGCAGTAGCACGCCCTAGTAGAACCGGTTTTCGCTTTGTTTTTCCCGTTTTCCGATTTGATCATCACGGAGGGAGGGAAAATAGGGGAAAATTTTTCACGCCTGGTGAGTGCTGTTTGACACCCCTGCTCTAGAGCGCTCCCATCTCATCCCTATCTCCCAGGGGCTTGAGAGTCATCGTCTACTCATAGGTGCAGTGTGGAATCCCCTCCGCCATTAATGCAATCCAATATTTGTCCCAGACAAGGCTAATGTGAAAGAAAAATTAATTGCCAAAAAGTATATTATTTGCAATTGCATGTATAAAAATATCAAAAGACTTCCAGCAAAACACATATTACATTACCCTTCTGAAGCAAAACTTACACTGCTTAATCCAGGCACTGCTGCACATTGTAATAAAAATAATTCACGGTATTAAATTAATATTCAGAAGGTGTGCTTAGGAAAAGTTTCAAAATATTTTTATTTTATTTTTCAAAAATTAAACGTTAACGAGATAAATAAAACGTCATAGAATTTTTAAAATTCGCAAGCATAACTCCTGGGTTAGTTATATGTTTATTTTAAGCCTTCTTAGGTCCAAAAGACCTACATGATATTAAAAATCGGTCGCTATATAGTTATTTTTATGTTTCAATTTGCATTCCCTTTTGTTAAAGTTAATTATCCTTCTATTGTAAATTTTGAAACCCAATTTTAGGTTTTATATTACTCTCAAATATAATGGGGAAAATGTATAGCTAAGGGACTTCAGGGGAGACAGCCAAGCGAAATGGGCAGCTTGTAAAACGTGATGATTTTAGTTGATATATTTTGCACTGATGGAAAAAAGTCCTTAAGTTCATGTTTACAATTGTTAAAAACTTCGAACTCCTCTCTACCAAATGATTATCGTCCGCCAGGACCTCTGCAAGTCTGACAGGCAGTTGCAGATAGTCTCAAAGGTGCGCTAGGAAAAAATATTAGAAAACATTATATAGCGGCCCCAGTGTAGTTGCAGAGAAAATAATCTCAATATTAGAGCTTCTGTCATTTAAAACAATGCTCTATATTTCTAACATTTGAATTTTATTTTGTTAGTGGTTTAAGTCTTCTTCAAGTCCACTTGAAGCTACCTCATTACGACTTACAACTTCCGAAACTATACTGCTGCAGCTTCCTTGAGGTTGAATTAAATGTTACTTCCTCTGTTCCATTTTGTTTTGATTCTTATTGCATTATTTATTTTATGTTTAAATGTGTGAAACTACACTTTATTTGCACCTAGTTTAATGTAGCCTGCTGTTTATCTAAGAAGTTAATTTGTTCTTCACATTCGTGCTTTCTTTTTCTTTTGTGTACTGTTTAACGCCCGCTTTTACTGCAAACGGCACCGCAGGCGGTGACACTGATGATGCATGGTGAAATGAGATGGCGGGGGAACCCGCAGAAACCCCCCCAGCGGCGCTTCGTCGACCAAAATCCCACATGCGGTTGTCTGGGATCGAATCTGGGCCAGTTTGGTGAGAAATTGGGGCTTTCTGCTGAATAACGGGTGCTTGAGCCATCGGTTACAACAAGAATTGCGTAGCTTTGTGTGGCTTCTTTATGGAACGTTTTAGAGGAGTGCCTTTAAGCGTTGCATTAAGACGCATATATAATAATTTATATATCAATAGTTTATTAAAACAACGATTTATAAATATGTGTAACATTATGTGGTATAATTCAACAATAGATGTTGACTAATTACTTTAAATAGAAACATTACCAGATACTTAAAAACAAACAAAAACCAGCAATATCATAGGTTTAAATAACATAACATTTTGTCATTCTAAAAAATTCAACAATTTTCACGGCCGACCTTCCTGACCCATGAGTTTTTCCAGGGTCACGAGGCAAATGCTGGGAAGGATAATTACAGATTATTACAATTTAGGTCCATGCAGTTGTCTGACCTTCCAGAGGGACCGCTGTCGATACCCATGAGGCTAGTGGCTGCTTGGCGAACCCTAGTGTCAGGATGAAGTATGTCCAGCACACGTTAGAGACCCTCACCCGGGTTCCAACACATCCATAGAGAGCTCTCGTTTCGTCCCTTCCTCCCAAGGTCTGATATACAATAGCCTAAACAATTGATTCAGTGTGGAATCCCCTCCGTTTATGCTTTACCTCTACTCCGCACTTGGCACCCTCAGAGGTTGTTCTCAATGACGTGTTAAGAGTATGTTGACAATGGCGACATTGAAGATGAGGTTCGTGTGACAGAAGATATGAGTGCGTGAAGATAGAATTCGAATGCCTAGACGAGTACCTTAACCCTTGCGCGGAAACAGGTAAAAGGATAGCTAAGTTTATAATAACTGCAAAGGCCATGTAGTTAGCTGATTCAGGTTCTATTGACTTTCATTTTCTTTCGAGTGGAGAAAAATCCATTTATGCACTTCTACTATGTTGGAGGGCACAGTGGGGAGTGTCGGCTACGCCCGAAGCCACTACACGACAGAAAAACCTCCACCGGAAACAAAGGATATAGAGGTAGAAAGGAAAGGAAAAGAAAAGAAGTACTCCAGGGTGAACGTGAGGCAGTATCGCTATTGCACCTGCGGATTGGTGGTACAGGTATATTGGCTGGCCACAGGGGACCAAAGGCAGATGAATGAAGGGTGCTAGGACGCACTCATGACCGAAGCCCCGATTACGCCCTTAAGAATTCATGGTGAGGATTTGAAGGGAGTCGGGTGAGGGATTACTGAAACTTCCGACGTCCAGGGTAGTGAGCCTCCGGAGCTTCAGAAGTGTGCCCCCGAGCGGGGTGAGCCTGTATGGGTAGTAGTTCGTCCAGCGTCGTTTGAAGAGCTACCACCTCCTCCACGACAAACCTTCAGATGGAGAGTGGCCGCGTAGAGAAGTCTTCATGCGTGGCTGGGCTCTTATGAAGCCAATGAAATTCTGTTAGGAACAAGGTTAGTAATGGTAGCTGAATACTCCGTAGCCTCTTTGGCAGCTTCATCATACATTTCATGCTTCGGTGCTTTGTGCTGTAAAACATTTGCCTTGTATTAATAACTAAATGGCAAGTTTAATAGTTTAGATCTTCATTTGAAACCCATTGTGACAAATGACAAAGTTCAGTTTCTTTTTCTGTCACTTTATTCCTCTTCTATGAAATATAAAACATAGTTAATACTGCTAATACTGCTCCGAAGATTCACTCATTAAAAGTTGTTCCAACAATGCATAACTCCGACGCCACGATTAAACGTTCAAAACTGTCTCTGATGGCACACACACAAAGTTCTCTCAACACTTACTGTACACACACATGTTTAAAGCTAACTGCTAACAGCTGTCTTAGTCAATACTTAACGACTCCGAAGAATTGATTTTCTCTGTCCCGACTTGCTTATACAGGTAAGAGTGGCGCAATATTTCACGAAATCCACCTTTTCTCGAACTTCTCGTAAATAAACCGGCAGTCGAAAGACTCTCGAGCACTTTGGAATCTCTTTGTTCTGCCGTGCCCATTGTCGTCATTGTTCTGACCACTCCATTGTGGCCGGTAGCTGTGTGAGGTAGCTAACACCACACTTTTTTGGAGTGCGGCCGCCCAGTGGTATGAGGTAGCTAGACCTTAAGCGTCTCTTTGAGATGTGAGTGGCCGGCGTCACAATATCATTCGGAAATTCGTCAACCCAAAACAAACTCTTTATCCTATACGAAAATAGAAAAGATATACTGTTCAACTTAAGAAATGCTGTAAGTTCTTATCTGGAATTTACTGATCTAATCTATAAACGGAGATAGTGGTGAAGCAGATGATCTTTTACTTTTCTTTATGCAGGGATAATTCAATTTCCTTTCCGATAGCATAACTTAAATTCTTTAATATGTCACTTCATGCACCTTGAAGTATTACAATACGAAAGATTTAACTGTTTCCTTTACTGCACATGATGCATACTGTTTTGCCTAAAATTCTTTATTAATGCACTGTGTATTTTGTTACACTTCACTGTTACAACTGTACTCTTCATTCAACTAATAAATCAATTTTCCAGTTTCGAATGGGAATATAATTAAAAAAGTTAATTAGTCAAAAGGAAACCAGAATCAGCGGTTTCTACCACAGTCCCCTCTGTCTGTCATTTGGATACGGCCGGTCACCAAAGCTACCAAAGCTTTCCGCCAGGTAGTGCTCCGAGGATTGCCTTAGCCAGACTCCTCTTTAAATGGCATTTTGAGAGGATCTCGATGATACCCTTTCTTCTACATTTCTGTGCACTAGAATACTTAGTCATAATGCAATCGAACCTATAATTTTAATTTCTGACGATTTGCACCTCCAAATAGAGCACATCTTTCTATATGCGTCTTCTTGAGGTTTTATTACTCCCAGTTTATTTGCACAGGACTTTTCAAAACATTACGACCTCCGCTCCCACTCCTGTCCATGTTGGTAGAGTTTGCGGTTGGTTTTATAGATTTGCAGTGCTTCCTACTTGAAATAAACAAGACACTGCTGATAATGCGATCGGCCACTGTACTTAATCACACACCGCCCTGCGATGTTTACTACACGGAAAACACCGGGATAATAATTCACTGGTCGACAAGATTTTTTCACAAGAAAACTGAATAGTGAATCTAGTGCATTTTTTCATCCTGAATTCAGATATGTAGTCAGAATTTTCCCATCAGGCATAGTTTTTCTGTGAAAGCTACTTTTCAAAATATGATTTTAGCGTTTTCTTTGACCTGTCATAGGAACCTTTACCTCATATGTAGCTATTTTACTCAAGCCGTATTTATTGAAATTATTTGTAATATCACGCTGAAGCACCACAAAACAAGACTGTGCAGGTTCATTCATGTTTAGACATGCTCAGACCTGTCTGGCATTGTGATGTGTCAGTATTGAGCTGACTGTGACATTGTTCACTAGTGAAATATTTCCTTCCTTTCTGTTTAGAAGTGTATTGTGTATGTTGTGCATGTTGTATTTCAGTGCTTAATGTTTTCATCATGCCAAGAAAGTGTGTAAATCATGCAGATAATTTCTGCTATATTTGTTGTGAGCTGACCTTCAAGTCTCAGAGGCAAAATATGACCCCACTTGTAAAGAAGTGTTATCATCTTTACTTTGCCTGTCAAGTTGGTGATTTTGATAATATCCGGGCCCCAAATACATTCTGTGTTTCGTGTGTTAGACTGCTGACTGGGTGGAAAAATGGTACACATCATATGCCATTTGCAATTCCCATGATTTGGAGGGAACCGAAGGATCATTCAACTGACTATTATTTTTGTTTGACAAATATTAAAGGAATCACATCTAAAACAAAATATACAGTTAAGTATCCGAATTTGCAATCTGCATTGAGACCTGTCTTACACAGGGAAGAGTTCCCCGTGCCAGTATATGTAGATACAACCTTAAGTGATAACTCTGATTCTGACCTAACTGAAACTCAAAATGATTCAGATGAAAATAAAAATGATCTTACATATGAAGCCAGTAGCTGTTCATCAGAACCATACTTTCCCAATCAGCAAGACCTTAATGACCTGATTCGGGATTTAAATCTGTCTAAACTGCAAGCTGAAGTTTTAACTTCCAGACTCAAAGGGTGGAATTTACTCCAAAAAGATGTAAGAATAAGTAGTTATCGTAGCCGCCATAGTGTTTTCAAAGAATACTTCTCTGAAGAATATGGTGTTGTGTTTTGTAATAATATTTGTTCACTTATGGAAACTCTTGGGCATCAACACCGACCAGATGAGTGGCGATTGTTCATATACTCCTCTAAAGTAAGTTTGAAGGCTGTGCTGCTACATATTGGCAATGAACTTCCATCAATACCAGTAGCGCATGCCGCTATGAAAGAGACATATCAAAATATGAAACTAATTTTAGAGAAAATACAATATGGAAAATATGAATGGAATATCTGTGGTGATTTAAAGGTAATTGCTTTATTGCTTGGTTTGCAACTTGGGTTCACCAAATTTTGCTGTTTTTTGTGCGAGTGGGACAGCAGAGATAAGAAGTCTCACTACGTTAGAAAGTCATGGCCAAAACGTGAATCTCTTCTCCTTGGCCAGAAAAATGTGGCATGTGTCCCTTTAGTGAATCCTGAAAAAATATTTTTACCTCCATTGCATATTAAGTTAGGAGTTATGAAACATTTCGTCAAAGCTATGGATAAACTTTCTGATGGATTCTTGTACTTGAAATCGAAATTCCCCAAAGTCAGTGATGCTAAATTGAAAGAAGGAGTTTTTATAGGACCACAAATCCGATCATTAATGGCTGATGAACATTTCGAGGGACTGTTAAATCCACTGGAGAGAGCAGCCTGGCAGTCTTTCAAAAGTTTATGTTGCAATTTTCTTGGAAACCATAAAGCAGAAAACTATCATGACATAGTGGCTGATCTTCTGCATTCTTATAAAGCTATGGGATGCAACATGTCTTTAAAAATTCACTTCTTGGACTCTCACTTGGACTTCTTCCCCGAAAACCTTGGAGCTGTCAGCGATGAACACGGTGAGCGTTTTCATCAGCAAATTTCTACGATAGAGAAGAGGTACCAAGGCAAGTGGAGTTCCAATATGCTGGCTGACTACTGTTGGACTAAAATGAGAGACGTTCCAGATGCAAAATATACCCGAAAATCACTATCTACCACTTTCTAGGTAAGTCAGAATCAGTAGTTATAATTTTGAGTTAGATAGCTAGTTACGGATTTTTTAGAATATTATAAAAATTCAAATGAATATCACACAAAACTCCTGCCCGATGCGCACAAACTGTAATTATATTTGAATTCAGCACGAAAAATACTTTCAGAATCTGTTATTTTAATTCTTGTGAAAGAGAAAAAGTTAATTTTTGTAGACCAGTGTAACCTGACACTTCTATGCTCTTATAAATACAGAAGTGAACTAGACCATAAACCACTGCGCAACTTCAAGCCATTCGCCACGTCTAAAATACCCTTATACGTATTATTGGGGATCGATTATCCCTATCTGGTTGCTGTGTTTAAAAATTAGTAATTTACCTATAGCTCATATGTAGCTGCTGTGTGAATTTATTACTAAGTATTAAAAAATAAAAGCAATTAAATAGTAAAATTCAATGGCCAGATATTTTCCATGTCTGCAACAATAAATAAGTAAAAAATATAAAACGTTAGATGATTTAATATAGTTCAAGCATATCTAAGCAGTACAACAGGCAAAATACGCAAGTAGTTTAGGTTACCAGGACTGAATGCAGGAAATTCAACTTATGTCATTGTTACCTTAATAATAAATACATATTTTATTTTTCACGAGTTTTTGGTGAAAAAGGTGCAGGTTGCTGAAGCTGATTCACATCATCAGATTCAGGTGCAGGTGATATCCAGGGTCGGAAAAGGAAATGACGTGCACTAAATCACCGGTTTGCAAGCATACAAGATCCTACACGAAACTAGAGTTACTGCTGGCAAAGCAGTTGGTAGGAGTGAGGCTCTGAACAAGGGCCTGGGGCAAGGATATGTGTTCAGTTGTCATTTAAGGAAAAAAACATTAAATCCTGAACTGATGGAACGAAACTTGCGCAAAAATCTTTGGAAACGTTTATGGCCAAATTAGCATATAATCGTCACATCATTACTTGATTAATGAAGTGAAGGTAAATCTTAAAATAGTCGGTTACATTGCAGTACCTTTTATCGGTTACGTGAATAGAATATAAAATACTGTGACGTCGTGCTCGGCGCACAACAAAGAACGGACGGGCCCAAGCTACTTCACACCACATGCCGTACCGGCGAGCAGGTAAACAAGTTAAAGGTCAAGCTGCTTCGTGGTACTGCTGTGTGTGCGTGACTGTCAACAATCGGAGTGCCAGAAACAAAAGCGGTTTCGAGGACGTTTGCGAGAATTCTAGCTGCGTCATTTCCGGTGCGTGTGTGTGGAATTCGAGAAAGGTCCGTGTGACGTCATTCTTAGTACATAAGGAGGCCTGAGAACAACAATCGTGAGTGAGCTTTTAGAGTTACAGTTACAGACACGAGTTGTTCAGTGTGTCAGTGAGTGCAAGACAGCTGTGCGTGTGAGTCGTGTTGGTACATCGTAAGAAGATTCAACGAGAATGTCAAGTGATTATATCGTCGTAATTAATGACAGATAGGAAGTGAAAAAGACACTAAAAGAACTGAGCAAGGTTATAAGAAGTACAAATTAGAGTCGTGATGGCCCGAAGACTGTGTTAACGAGAAGAAAACTGTATTTGTGGCAAAATTTAAAGTGGTAGAAAAGTAACCGGACTGGACTTTGTCATTCTGGTGTCAGAAATGGGATTCGTCGAACTGCCTTTTTGCCACAATATGTATCATTTTCTGTAAAGAAGGTCCCAGTGTGCTGCTGCATACGGAATTTCGATCCGAGGTCTAAAATGGAGTGCTTCTCGTGAGAGGTATGTAACAGATTGCACTCAGCCGCGTATAGTCCTTAGGGATCGACTCAACAGATGCTTGACTGAGAGCAGCGATTCCTAGTCTAATGGTCTGGGTGTTTGAAATGCTGACTGCCTTCCCGAGCTGTCTTTTGTTTCAATGAATGTGCAGAACTCAAGGCAACATATTGACTCACTCGGTACGCTACGTCACAGTCACCTTTTTGTGTGGTAGATCCAAAAATGTTATCTAGATTGATTCTGACAACAGAAGCCACGACTGATATTGTGGTTGTGTGATTAAGGTTAGATTTCTCAAATTGGAAGTTCAAGGTTAATTATCGGCTGGGGCGGGGACTTTTTCTTATCCAGAATCACTTTATATCCTCAGCAGAGTGTAATATGATTCACGATTCAAGGAGGGAAAAGAAACGTCATTTAATAAGATGTTTCTCAAGTCAAACACCGTAGAGTTAAATAGAAACAATTTTAAAAAAAAATTGAAAACCATTCTTGAAGCAGATTGACATTTCTTGCTGAAGAAGAGTCGGTCTGGGTGGCTCAGTTGGTTAGATGCTGGCCTACTGATCCCAAGGTCGCGGGTTCAAACCCGGCCCAGGCCGATGGTTTTTAAGTGTGCTTAAAAACGACAGCTCCATGTCAGTAGGTTTACTGGCATGTAAAAGATCTACGAAATTCTGGCACACCGGCGACGCTGATGTCATCCTGGCAATTGACAGCGTCTTAAGAAAATAAATAGTTTAAAATAGAATTAATAAGAAAGTCATCAGCATAATAATTATCAATAAAGAATTCACAGAGAAAGCGAGCACATAAAGATTAGTCTCGTAGATTTCCAAGGATTTTGTGTATTTACAATATCGCCGTGAAGCATATTCTTTATTTATATACGAACCCAGTTTTGTTTGAATAAGTAACTTCGTAATCTTTATCAGTCGGCAAAATCTCATTTAAAATATTGAAAACATTGATTAAAAATACTTTTTGACCATAGTTAGTGTCATTCTTTCTGAACACCACATCCACACATCCTGGGAGAAGAATCTAATGCTCGAGCTACGGTCAAAAAACAGAACTAGCAGAAAAACTCGAGACATTGTCAAGTTACAAACTTCACTGGCAACCAGAACAATGATCATCGCATCGGCAACGAGAGGCACTGTTGCTTCAAACGGCCTTACCTACGTGTAGTACATTATTGCTTCACAGTATGCAGCTGTTGTGTCCATGTTCATGGATGACTTGATCATCTTAAAGTTCACACCAGCACCAGTCATTTACATGCAGAAATTGTATCACAGGCGGCTTTCGACATAAGTTTACTGGCATTAGTGAATGAGATCTAAGATAGTAAATTAGCAAAAGGAATTTCGATATACCCACCTCATTTGTATTTCCGTGCATTCCATTAAAAAAGAAAAATTTCTGAATTGCAAGCCCTAGATTACCCGAATTATGAAGATATCCCATAACCAGACAGCAAAATTTTGACATGGATGGGAGAGAGACGGATGCCTTCAGGTTAACGTTTTCTAGACTACCGTAGTGTTTGTTGTTTACAACACAGAATGGGTCCTACCACATAAAAATCGTGCTAAATTGTGTGCAATCAATAGGATTATCATATTATTCTAAGAAAATGTAGGACACAACGGTAAAAAATGTAGGACACAATGGTAAGAAAGTAGGACAAAATGTAGGACATTGTTGATCGTTGCAAAAATAATGTAAATTTATAATTTAAATGCTGTTTATACACTACCCAAGGATATATACACTTAAATTTGCTTAAAATCCCCTTGGTTGTTTAGTGTCCAAAAAATAGCAACGTCTGACAGACCCTGATTTTGAAATTGAAGTGCTTAACCCTTTAATTGGCAGTGTGTCTTACTCATTTCTATTTTCGCAGTTTCCAGTTCATTTTCTAACGATCACTGATTGTTTCTGAAAATATAAGACATTAGAGACATTTTAAAAATTTCCCCCGGACGCCGGACAAATGGTTAAAATGTAGGGCATGTAAGGAAATTTCCGGACGTCTGGTAACCCTAGCAATAAATGATCTGTTGAAGGGAAACGGAGAATAACTTGAATTACAGAAGTATTTACGCTTTGCCCACATAACATCATATGACCTCGAGACCTCGAGGGCATCTTCTCACAACACAGTGTTTAAATAAAAATCGCACGAGATATTCTTTTGAGACTTTTAGAAAATATCTTGTAAGGCAGTGTAATATTAATTTGCAACCACAAAAGTATATAATGAATAAAAAGCGGACCAATAAAAAACAAGTGTATGAATACTGCATTTCACAATGAACATCTGGTATTTGTTTTATGAATTCTATAGGTAATAGGCACATGTATAGTAAATATAACATAAAATGGAAAGATTTTGATTTAAATATGTATATATAGTGAACTCCTCTAAGAAACACACTTTTGTGTTATTTCGCCCAAGTGCACAACATATCCAATCGCTATGCGACAACTGCTCATTTCAGTAAACTAATAGTGCTATTTCTAAATGACAGTGAAGGTGCAGCACATCCCAATGAAATCATTAAACATGCACATTAGGGTATTTTAAAAGTAATAACATAAAGAAAAGATGAGATTTATTTTTTACTCTCAGGCCGAGTGTTCACTGCGCTCACATGCTTGGGGCGTCAGCTGTCTTTGTTTACCTCAAGTGTGTACTATAAGAAATTTTAAGCCAAAGCAAATTTTAAAGGGGACGGCTTTCTGAATGTACATGCATTAAAATAAACACAATCTCTCACTTCAGAAGCTTAATTTAGGCATAATCTGCAATATTTAGAGGCAAAATCTGAGGAAAACGTTGACAAAATATAAAGATATTTTTAAAATATCATAATATATATGTAAATACAAATACTTTGTAGATTTTTATCTTTATTTCTTAAATATAAAATGAAACACAACAAATTACATGCATTTTATAGATTGTAATAATTGTGAAGCCCTTAAACTTAGAAAATAAAAAAAGTTACTGATTGCCTTGTCCTTGTCTAAGGTAATTGCAGTGTATTATTAAAATATCGGTCCGCGAAAATAAAAACTCTTCAAGAATAAATGGATTTTAATTTTGCATATGACATCACATAGATAAAACACCACATTTTCTCAACCGTGCTTGACTTGTTAGAAAGGGTGGTGGGGTTTTTTCTGTTTCCTGGAAAGAGTGGCTTGGGTATTTTAAACGTGTTTCACAGAGAACTGCCCAAATGTAATTGCTAATGGAAATTATTTTAAAAGCGAAAGATGTAAATCTTGCAAAATATGAAAATGTATGAATATTTTTATAAAATACAAAGATTTTACCAAAGTGTTATGAAATATAATTTTTGTCACATGCATTGAATTCTTCTTCGAGTGGCACTCCCCTTGTGGGCCTTGGCCTCCTTCAGCAGGCGCCTCCATTCCTCCCTTTCTCCAGCTCTCCTTCTCCATCCTCGTATTCCCAGCATCTCTCTGATGGCATCCTCCCATCTCATTCCCGGTCTTCCTACTGCTCTTGTGTTATAAAATTTGCCATTAAGAAATCTTTTTGGTATTCTTTCTTCTTCCATTCTTATTAATGATCTGCCCATCTCGTTCTCTTAATTTTAATATATTGGACAATATTTATATCTTTATATAAACAATATAGTTCTTCATTCCATCTTATGCGCCAGCGCCCTCCTTCCTGTATTGGTCCATATATTCTTCTAAGAATCTTTCTTTCGAAAGTTTTTAGAGCATCTTCCAAGTTCTGTCTCCATGTCCATATTTCACTTCCATGACACAGTACTGGCTTTATCAGTGTTTTGTATAACCTAATTTTGTTATTTCTATGAAATGGTTTAGATCTAAATATTGTATGGAGTGAATAGTAAACTTTATTGGCCATTAAAATTCTTGAATTCTACACATCGTGAAATGTAAAACCAATTCTTCATAATAAGAGCAAGCACGATCTGAAATACTAAATGCAAGGAAGCTTGCATTGATAAAAATTTTAATTGTGTTGTATTATCTAATGAAATAATTTCTTCCTTCTCTTGTATTATCGCATTGTTCACCATAGAGATAAATGAACAAGAACAAAATAAAAAGGACTTATAGGGAAATAGACCCTTGAGGTGATGACTCACATGAAAGATCAACCTTTGATAATCTTTTGTCACTGCTGTGTTCCACCCTGTTGAAGAAAGGCTCTCTCTATGGTACGTGTATGGTAAAAGCAGCAATATTTTTAAAATGTCTGCTTGCTTATCGGTTTCACAAACAATACTGTTGAAAAAGAAAAAAGGAAAATAACATTTCCGTTGTAGCCACGCCAGAAGTTACTCCATTAATGTTAACGTTGAAACTGGTATCCTCTTCTCGTAAGAATGGTTATTTTGTTGTGCTTCTGTTGCCAAATTCTCGGGAGAATGGAGAATGATTCCAATTAAGGAGAAACTACGCTACTTACACTGGAATTGGAGCACAAAATAACTGCATTTGATGATTACTACTCCATCCATTAGCGTAGACACTCATATGTAAGTGAAGGGTATCTAAACTGATTCCAGAATTTAAACATCAAAACATAAAGCAATTTCATTACAGAGAACCAACAAAGACCAGGGAGAGTTAAGCTCCTCAGCCTGTGTTCTCCAGTAAGAAACATTAGTTTCCCATGCGAATGGCCTTTATTTTCTGGCTCAAACATAAATCTAGGGAGCACTGCTCAACTAGGCTCTCTGATGTATATGTCCATTGTAAAACAAATTACTTAGAAAGAAAACTTAAGACAGTTGTTCCTATCATGCCAAGAAAAGAAGAATGTTGTGTTCTTTGTCAAAAAGCAGACACTCTTGCAGAAATCTTTGTTATGGTGAAGTTGAATCGTAACTTAGAGATATTTAATAGCTATTTAGAGTACTAGTAGAGGCTTATTAACGAGCATTAAAACACGATTGAAGGGAGTTACTAATCCTAATTTTTTAGCGTGTTGTCTACAATATTTTATCTACGTTTAGAGCATTTTAGTAGTCTATGTTTCGAATTTAGTATGCACATTTAATGGAATGTATTTATTGCGGAAACTATACGTTTAGAGAAAGATTAATGTAGGCTTTGGAAAAACAAATAAACGCTGTTCTAATTCTCTGTAACTTTGGTTGCTAGTTTCATAGATGAATTTAAAATAAAAATGAGCGAAGAAGGCGATTTTCATGGTTCATTAGGAAACATTTTAAAAGCATTCCAAGATTTAACTATTAATATAGTTCCAGAAAAATCAAGGAACGTTCATTTATGTCTCTAGTTATACAAAAGTCAAGTACTGATGTTTGTGTAATGAAGCAGACGTAAATGAAAATTCTTCTTTTGGTGTATTTTTATGAGAACTCCAACATTATTACATCTTTGCAGTGAATATTCCATTGTGAGCTAAAGATAATATTGATATCAATAATTGTACTAAAACATCATTAAATCGTATTTAAGGTTTGGTTAAACCTGTATTTTATGTTTTGATAGCGTGATTTGTGTTTTGTTAGAATATAAACTATAGTTTTTGTCGGCTAGTAACCACGAAGTAAAGCACCATGATTATTATAGTAGCAGATAAAGGAAGCTCTAAGATTTTAAAATACGAAAATAAAGTGTGTATAATTATCCGACATGGATCAAGAGTTAATAAGAAATTGTAGCGAAAAGTGCATTTTATAAATAAAAACGAGAGCTACATTTAAATTTCATGTTGTATGATGCGGTAAGTAAGAAATTTAGTAGTGCCACAAATAAATATAAGAAAGAAAATAAAGGACTGAATTTAAATGTTATATTGGGCAATATGGTGTTGCTAAACAGGGTGATATATTAAATGAAATTAGATATTCTCTCTTGTGATATAGGTGAGCCGAGTTATAGAATATGTTCTTAAAAATTGCAACGTTCTGATGGTGAAATGCGACATCGGAAATTCCGTCGATCTTGCAGATCTTAAAGCAGACAGTCCAGAGCAACAGAGCACCCTGGTATACGCTTCCACTCTGGAAACATACCGTTGGTAAATTTGCTATAAGCTTGTTTCCTGATTGGGCTTCTCTAATTATTTATCTGTCAAAATATTCAACAGTTGCAATGTTTTAATCACCCTCCCCCAATATTTGCCATAAAACATGAAAGGAGAATTATTAATTACAGGTATATTTACGCACAAAGATTTGTATATGGTACCACCCACAATTTATTATTGTTGGTGTTATTATTACTATTATTATTAACATTATTTGCTCCTTTTAGCCATGAACTCCGAACTTATTACACGGTTAATATAAGAATGCGTGAGAATGTTTAATTTTAATAAATTCGATATTTTCATATTGATTTTCCCACGTTGTTTGTTTTGTTTAACTAAATAATTTGCATACTATATTCCAGAGGAATGTATTGATACTTATGGCTTGATATTTTTATAATTTTTCTGCTTCTTTTAGATTAAAAAAAAGAAAGAAATCACAGTAATAGAGACACATTAACCGAATGATAAATGGGGAGACACTATGATAAAGCGGGGATCATCAAAAGCACACAATGATTCTTTTTTACCAATTAAACCCGTACAGGAATTTTCCTTCCCATTTGTAGAGAGAGACTTAGGACTGTCTCGTGTTATTCAGAGGTTAGATAGCTCCGGTTCAAATGACCATATGATTGGTCTCTCGTTTGACACTACAGTGCTTAAAGGAGCACGAGAAGGATCTAGACTCCGTTATGATTAACTTGCCACCATCATATGATCTTGAAGAGTGTTCTGATTAATAATCAAATAGATACTCCTGTTAAACAGAGCTTTTAAAAATTTAAAACATTGTAACTTACTTGAAAAGAAATCGTATGTGATGATAATGGATGAGAGGCGTTGTTCCGAGGTTTACTGGAAGTTACATGTGAAAACGGTGGATTTTCCATCTAGAAAAATGACAGAGCAGATTACGAAGAGCTTTTACATCTGTCACCCTTCTTCATGGAATTGAAAGTGCTTTTAAATGTGGGGTGGCAAGAACCCTTCAACAACAGTGGTCGATATTCATCTAAACTATCCCGTTCAGTAAACAAACAGAAACGAGTGGTAGATAATTGGAACAAGTAGCAAATTTTGTTGATTTTGACCACTTTTGACGTTAGACCACAGTAAGTCAATTGACAGTTATGACAAATGTGATTCACCGAAGAATTATGGGCCGAATAAGCCAAAATACTATGCATTCCACCTTTGGTTATGTTGTACAGGCCACTAGCTCGGTTCTTTCTCTGCCGACATGTCACTTCTTCCGTGTCGTTGCCCATCTAGGACTACCCATGCATGTAACCCTAAGGTCATGCCAACGGCAGAGACGCATCACATGGTGATAGCAATATAGGAGCAGATCCCCTAAGTCCCAGAGGATGATGTTGAAAGGATTTGATGTGAAGATGCACAATCATTTCCAAGTTACGGTGTACCTCTCAAACAGATGCTATTTGTCATAATGCTGTTACAAGTATCCCTAGGGAGGAACATTTTAATAGTATATTATGCGACGAGAACATAATGGCAACAATTAAAATGGCAGTGTATCTTATGAAACCTTTAAAAAGTAGACTTTCAAAAACGAAAAGACAAATTTAATTTATTGCAACGTTATTTACAATATTAAAACTAGTTATTAAATAAACAGAGTAGCTTTATTACGTATACGGTTTCAGTTGCGTGGGAATGTGCGCAGACGCCGAAGTATTGATCGCTACATGGGAATATTTTAATTACCGGATAACAGTGTTGTGATGAATACGTGTCCTTTGAATGGACGATTAGTAGTGTTATTATGAACTGGTACCCCTTTGATTGGTGGATTAGTGGTGCTGTTATGAAAAAGTGGATACAATGAGGTCCATTACAGTGGCATATAAAGGCTAAATTGTGCATGGTCGAACATAAAATCCTTTTTTCGATAGTCGAATACGATATGGAGTGACATTAGAAAGGATGCGACAATTCCCCGACTGATTTTATATACTTCAGGACAATGTGTTACGAGTAGCACACGAAAACGTTGCTTCTACAAAATGAAACAAAAAAACTGATGTGCTACATTCACATGACTTTCTTTACTCTGTGCAAACTGTTACAAACGGTTATTCGTTTATTGCTTCGTTTTAATCGACATAAGCATCTGCAGAAATTGTCTTGTATATTTATTGTGTGCACCATGGAAACTGAACAAGAGAGTAGACTTAGGGATAAGCAAATCTTTAAAGAGCTGGTCGCTATGTGATGGTTTTCAAATACCTTTCTCTTTACATAACCAACAGATAAAGAACACAAATAAGCATTTTCTATTTGAGAAAAGTATAAATATTGGAAAATTTAAACCAATAATAAGGGGTCCACATTTTCTCAGGCAAAATCGTTACACCCGTTTTTTAAAAATCAAACTTTTTTAAAAAAGCTCCATGTAAAGATAAGTTTGGGGTGGAGGGATTTTTTTGAAAATTTTCGTGTCCTATCCTTGGAAGATATTGAATGTAAATATTAGGTTTGGTATTTAATCGACTTCTTTTGGATTAATGCAGTTCAGACACACAGACACACACACACACACATACACACTCACGGACACACATATGTAGGGACTTTTTCCCTTTTGGATTCAGAGAATTTTAGAACATGTATGTAGAGCGAAATCTCAGTATAGAATTTTTGGGTGAGATGCATTCTCCACCTGCTACGATTATGTGTAATACACAAAGATGAGTGGTGTAAGGAAAACCTACGAGATACACTTGTGTTATGACAGTCGAAACCTACTTAAAGAAAATAGTCCAACACAGGACAATAACAGAGCAGTTATTAGGTATAAATATAACAAAAGTGTAGGTTCAGTTCCTTTTCACATTACTTGTAGGGTTTGTTTTGTTATTTTCGGATGTGTTCCTGCGCAGTAGTCCTAAGGTAATAAATAGCTGATTCATTTGTTTGCAGAGCCAAAAACTACCACCAAGAACCAAGAGATGTCACTTATCTAAAAGGCATCAGATAAATAATCAAAAGAGGCCATGGGTTCGCACCTAACCCTTCTTGAACAAGATGTGCCACAATGTTATGTCCATCCTACAGAATTAATCATTTTTATATCATTGAAGATGTTTATAACAGGAACAAAAACACAATGCCAAACCAATTATAGTTGTTTTATTCACTTTCTTACAAATCTCACATGAATAACATGATGAGAAGAGAACTAGACTGTACAAAGTACCAGTAAAATACCTTGAGCACACTCACCGGCGCTTATCTACACCCAAAATATATATTCATTTCCAAATTAATGTGTGAATGTTTGAAGTGGCAAAAATAAATACGCAAATGATAAGTATGTTATTGTGCCCTTGTTTATAGAGTTCTAAATAACGTCAAAAATAATTGCATTTATATATTTGACATTCGTATCCGTGCGATCCTGTCTGGAGTGTTAGTCTATAGAAATAAATAAATAAAAAGTACTTCAACATTTCATATATCTACTGCTAGAGATTAACAATATATGAAATTTGAGTGTTGTACTATAAAATTAAAATAAGTAAAGGAAGCTAGTTTTATTCGGAAAGGGAGAGAGAGTGTGTGTGTGTGTATTGTATTGCTGTAAAGAATGTTTGATTTCGCACGTTTGACGCCATGCGCAGCTTAGCTGCCTCAGAGCTCCTGCCTCCTGACCCCTGCCTGGATGGAAACTGTCATTATTTAATAACCAGCCAACTCAGCAAAAGTAGAGTCCATCTCATCAGCCAGGGACTTGTATCTGTCCTTGTTGAGTCCCAGCTCGTCTGTGAAGAGAAATCAAGGCAACAATATCAGAAATAACACAATCACCTTTACTCGTAGCTTACAAGTTTGTGCATATTCCAGCAGGAAACGACCATAATAGCATTGTTTTTCAGCTCCGTCAACTTTTTCAATATTTTGTAAGTTTATAGTTGCGTAAATTAGGACTGAAGTTAAAAATGTACATCAGAAGCGTTTGCAGCCACTGAAAATATGCCTATTACAATGACTCGATTTTCCAGAAACAGTGCTAAACTGTGACTTGAATAATATGTTCTGCCTCTAACCATTGCCTTAAGAGCATTATAAAATGTAATAAACTAGGAAAGGTAAAGATGATGTTCTAACTAGAATTGTCAAAGTTTATACTTACCTTGGCCTCGCTATTCCAAATAAATTCAGCCAAACATTTCAATTAATAAACAGGAAATAAGGGAGCAAACAATCTCCATATCTAACTTACTATGCTGAAACTATTGCTCAGACAATTGTTTATATTGTTATTTGCGTATTCCTGACGAAGGTGAGGAAATCATGCACATTCTATGTGCAAAAAAAAAAATACAATTAAATATTCAAGTAACATAGCAGCTGGATTGAGAATTAGAAAGAAGATAGAAAAAATAAACACATGCCTGTCAACTATGATGAGGTTGTAATATCTAAGCTGAATTACCACATATATAACCAACCGATTCTACCTAGCTTCGTACTTTCCGGACAGAAATAATTATGTCACACTGTAGCCTAATCAATCGCTGTTCAAAGGATAATAAAATGACTAAAAATTACTCGACCAAAGTTATATATTGCTGTCACCGGCCGTGAATACTGGGGTGGTGATTGGAGTGTGACAAATCAGCCTTTACCTGCCACGCCAGGTGGGGCCAATCCCTTGACGGACAATAGCCGACCAACACAATGGCCATTGCTACTCGAGGATGTTCCATTTGGTATGATACAGAAGTTTCGTTCCAAGAAATATCTGTATTGGAGCAGGCACTATTTAAGGGGCTCGCTCGTGCCCAGAGACGAGTGAAGGACTGATATAGTCAAGACAGTTAAACGTTTACGAAGCTTTCGGTGAACCGTGACAGTGAATTGCGCTGAGCACAGTTCAGGGTGAGTTGTGATCCGGTTGTGACAGTTCAGTTGTGATTCGATTCGACGGCTAAGTTGTGTTATTTTGATTTGTGCAATTGTGACATAAATGTAATGTTAACTTCTACAGTCACCAATTAGAAGGCAAATGAAGTGTGATTAACAGTGACTTGATCTCATTTATTACATTATTTACTTCTGTCCGAGTTTAACATAGCAGCATTGTCATAATAACTGTAGAAAATATGCTGCAATAAGTGTGAATAATTGATTTCAAACTTATACGGATATACTCCAAGTTTTCTTGAAGAAAAAAACAATTGCTGCCGTATCCTGCTGGACTCACAGTATAAAGTTATTGAATGAAATATCAAATATGTAAATACATAGCGTGTGAAAGCATCTTTCATGTTAAGCTAGAGAAAGAGAAATGATGCTGTACAGAAGGTTAGAAGCTGCTTTTTAAATTTATCTTACAGAATTACTTTTGAGCAGCCAGTAGTCTAAGTATTAATCTAATGAAAAGCAAAACATTCTTATTTCAGCATTATCAAAAGCATATTATTATTTGTAAGAAAGTAAGCTTCTATAGCTTTATGCATTTAATATAGAAAAATTATTATCCAAGGCTATTCATTGTTATGTTGTGAGAAATGTAAATTAACTATAGTTTCTACTTTGCTAACATTAATTAATATTAAATTGCAATACCTTTGTTCCTTAAGTCTGCGTGAACAAGAATGTTAAAAAATAGTCTACATTTTACCGCGTCATCTTACGTTTTCCTGATGTAACTTCACTGGTCAGCAGACAAATCTTATTAGTAAAATAATAGAATAAAGTTACTAGAAGATAATTGGATCCACGTTAGTGTTGCTAGTATTTAATAATTATTAATTTTACATTGCAATTTATATTATATTTAATCAATAAAGTATAAAGTTATATCTATGATGATTGAATATAGAGTCGAACCCTTTCAGTCTCAATTTTTGTTTTGATTACTTTCAATTAGACATAAGGGTTTAATTCTTTGAAACAAAAATTCAAGAATAACCACATATGACAAAGTTGCACATTTAGTTATATATTCGTTCTATTTAATGGTCTCTTGCTTATGTATTTGAATGGATTAAGTAAGTGATACCTAAGTACAGCACCTCAAGTGAGACCTGTTTTATATTGATGTAGTCTCTTTTTAAATATATATATATGTGTGTGTGTGTGTGTGTGTGTGTGTGTGTTTAATTTAAATTTAAATGTGTTTTTCAGAATTAATATTTTTTTCCAAATTAACTTATATTTCGGTCCGAAAATTATCAGTGTAAATAATTACACAGTCGGTATTTTTAAAGGAAATCTGTCTTACATTATTAAACACATTAAACTGGCGATGATGTTACAGAATTGCTCAGAGAGTTTGTCACGTGCAATCCAGGGTAAGTAACATTTGACGCGCTCCCGTGCAATGCATGCCTGCTGTCATCTTTTGTAGACTAACCGGGATGCTATGCAGGACCCGCAAACTAATGCATATAAAGCGATAATTAATCTTTATAGGTCACTGATTATGAGGAGGTGAATTTTAGTGCCCATTGTTAGTAAATTTTTCAAGTTTCGCTGAAACCTAAGAAATAGAGAGTGCATTAAATCTATGCGCAACAAGGAAAGCTATCAAAGAATTGAACATTCTCTAAAAATTAAAAGTGTTTCCTTCCAAAGATTGAGTTATAGAAAAACTAATTTCTTTTAATATAGAACGTGTATATAGATAAAAAATAATAAATATCAAAACATATGGCTGTCCCACCTCTGCCCATTACAGGCGTGGGGTGCAGTATTGGAGGGTGGGACGTAGTCAGCACCCTGAGCCCTCTCGGCCAGTTATACTTCTCAACCTGGGGCCGCTACTTCTCCATCAAGCAGCTCGTCAATGGGTCGCCCCAGGACCTAACGAGGCTGAGTGCACCCCGTGCCAGACCTCCCAGAGGGAATAAAATCCCCATGCTGGTACCGGGGGGGGGGTCAGTATAATGGTGTAAAGAAATACAGATTAAATTAAAAATCTAATATTAATGTCTTAAAGTAAGGAGGTTTTGACGAGTTAATTTAATCGTTTATACGTCCCCCTGGAGTACAAAAAATGTATTGAGATTGAAAGGGTCAGTATATAGTTGTAAATGAATACAGATTAAATTAAAATGTTAATATTAATGTTCTAGTATAAATATATTTGGACAAGTTAAGTCTTGTTCACGCAGCCTTGCAGCTAAGAGAAGCTAAGCTAGGTTACTACCTGGACACGGCATCACATCCTCCGTGATAGCAGAAGAAGCAGGCACAGTAGAGGATTAAAAATATACTTGTTATTTTGCTCAAAAATGTAACTGGGAAGTAAAGTAAAGTAAAGGTATGTATATAAAAGGTTGGACGAAGACAAAAGCAAAAGAAGACAGAAGAAGGGTGGAAGAAAACGAAATGACAAAAGCAAAAGTTTGGATGCGTGTATCTTGTGATAATGGAAGAAGAAACGAAAAGATGGCGATGTGTGATGGGTGTTTAGTAGCCTGTGAGTTCAGCGAAGGTTGAGTCCAAGTCGTCGGTAATTGACTTGTATTTCTCCTTCTCGCCGAACAGATAGTCTGTAACAGGAATAGCAGAGGCATAGTTAATGTTAAAACCCAGGCTTTGCAAGTTTCCTTAAAACTTTACTTTATTTCAATCACAAAAGTCGCGACTTTTATCTAAGCATTTCTCGTAGTTAAGCAAGTTTCTTAGAGTATTGCAATGGTTGCAAGTCAGAGGTCACAAAGTTTAGGAAGCCAGGAATTTCAACAAACTGGGGCTTCGATACGTGCAGTTTTAATTATGAATACAAAACAAATTCATATACCAAGGGAAGCTGCAGTTCCATGTGAAAAGTAATTTCAATTGGAACATACAGTCAATTCGTTTTTGTGATACCAATATAGAAATAGAAGCACAGTTTTGAGAAAATTGTTTTATATAAACAAATTTATCTAGCGTGCAATAGTGTCATGGCTCTAGATATCTGAGGCATGTTCACTTGTCTTTTGTTTTGATTTGAACTACCCAGGCTATGCTGTTGTTACTGATTTAACCGATATATTCAAACATTTTCCAGAATAAACAACTGACTATTTGTGTATCAAGTCCACTAGAGATTTTGCGTACGTGATGCATACAGCAGTTCAGTACAAGCTCTCTAAACTATGTTAACAAAAATAAATAAATAAATGTAGTTGTAAGTACAAATGCATCGTACGCCATTTTTGACAACATCTACCTGAACCCCACGTATCAAACATACCAGTGCCTCCTAAGAAGCATTCACCGTAGCAATATCCGTAGCGGATGTAGATGGCAGTGCGCTCGCTTCTAAACAACAAGCTTGTGACTATAAATTTGAGTGAAAATTACGAGGAAATTTCAATCCAACTCAGAAACATTGAATCAGATCTGCCGCCAGCAAAATCTCAGTAGCACTATCAGAAGGAATATATTGCATTTAAAGACTAGCACATGGTAAGCAGTATTTCTCTTGCAAACGAAGATATGATACTGACTCTGAGAGGTAGAACTGCAACTTAAAAATTCAATGCCACAACTGGGATTTGGACCACAGACCTTCCGCTTACCGGGCGGCTGCTCTACCACTGAGCTATTGTGACAAACTGCCAGAATGGCATTAAATTCTCTGGTTTACCAGGAGAAATACGAACTGGTTTGAGAATTTAATGCCATTCTGGCAATTTGTCATAATAGCTCAGTGGTAGAGCAGCCGCCCGGTAAGCGGAAGGTCTGTGGTCCAAATCCCAGTTGTGGCATTGAATTTTTAAGTTCCAGTTCTACCTCTCAAACTTTGCCCACACACAGCTTGTGTGTTTAAAAACACCAACAGTAAGTTTGTTGGCATAAATAAATAATAATGATACTGACTTATTTACATGAAAAAAATCAAAGATATAGACCTATATTTCTTGTTTCATGATCAAGTTTTTTGTCTGGATTGTTGTTCATTACGCGCTAAGGCAGGCCTGGGCGACCTGCGGGATACCTTGAGCGACTTTCAGTTTTATCTGCTAAAAATACAGCTACCAGTGTAGGGCCTTGAGCAGACTCCACTCAGTGAGCACCAGTTGTAGTTCTGCGTTAAAGTCCTAATTTTCAGCGTGTTTACAGTCCGGCAAGCAGTTGTTTTAGAGAACGTATAGTAAAAAGGCATTTAAATCAAAGATGACCTAATAACAAAAGCTAAGGTATGTGAAATCGGTTAATGTCATTTACATGACGTAGCTTTTCTAGAATTTCCCGCCCGACATTGCCAGTAATAGAATTGCCCAGCTGTTGATTCTGCTGTGTATATTGCAATTTAACAAAATACCTATCGGCGACACGGAAGCGAGCAGATCTTGTCTCTAGAATACCTGTCTATATATGAATTGAGTCTCCTGTTTTATAATTTATATAAAATAAATTCAGAAAATCTGCTTCTATTATAATAGAAACGTAGAAAGTGCCAATTTATTATTGAAATGTCAGTAAATATTACACCAGTATTATGAAAGCAACCATGAATGAGATGAAGTGACAGGAATACTGTCTAAAGTTTTTCTAAAATGTATTTCCAAAACAAAACAACTATAAAGAAAACGAGCTTTAAGGAAACTTGTTTGCTTCAAAGCTTTACAGCTCAAAGTACACTTGTAAGGAAAGGGTAGGATGCATGTTTGGAAACTGGAATAAATTCTCTATAGGTGCTGTAAGAAAATATGCATTATATACAAAATCATATTAGCAGCTTATTTGACAAAGCTGAGCCACAAAATAACTATAAAGCTCAGAAGAATGCAAAAAGCAGATTCATTAAAGAAAAACAGCCAACACTTATATTTACAAATTAAATTCGAGCTGTTTAAAAATGTTTTTCATGCTAATTAAAATTATTTTAGAACCTTAGAGAAAGTTGTCTGCACAACTACATGCAGTTATTAAATTTGGTCAGAAACCTTAATAATGTTTGTAGTGCTTTAGAATAAGAATGGTTCTAAGTACAGAAAAATTAATCAACTGCGATAGGTGAGTTTAAACAACTAAAAATTGTAGAATAACATTTTCCAAAAGTTGTTATTCTATTTTTATTCCAAAACCTCGTAACCGTATGAAAAGCATAATTCATCTGATACAGGTGGATCTAAAGCTAGCTGGTGCTTTTCTTTAAAAGTGAAGCAAAATTCGAAATTGTCAGCAACTAATATTATAATGAAATTATATTATTATAAAAGCATTTTATCACTTTTTTTCGTAAAGTTCGACGAAGTTGTTCAATATTATCAATCCCTGAAGAGGAAGGCTTTGAATGTTTTTAATTTTACTAGTACTTAAAACGGGCTTAAATAAGCTAATTTAGTACTGTATTTTATCACGACTGTATTTACCCCTTTAACAAAAGCAAGTCGTGGAGTTTACTAATGCACTGAAGTGCAAAAAAATATTAAATATTGTGTTTGATTATATCTTTTTATGCCTACGAAGAAGAGTTTGGCGTAAAGCAAGTAAATAAAAATGAGCTATTAATGTGAAATAAGCTATGCACTAAAATTAAAATTACGTCTATGGAAATAAAATTTAAATCCTAAAAATAAATTGAAATATGCCTTCAAAGACAGGAATGCTATTGCATATGGGTTGTTATGCGAAAGTTATACTACATGAAGCAAATGTTGATCGTAATCCACTATTACACAGAAATCCGCAGCTGAGTTTTCTCCAACGGATGCTGTGATGAGATCGGCCTTAAATCCTGCTGCAGACGACAGTTGCCATGGCGATGAAGGAACGTGACACGACCTCAGGTCACGGAGAAAAGGGCCAAGTTTTAGCCCTTGAGAGGAATGTGGCCTATAAATCACATCTTACGGCTACACTTGCGTAGGTACACGGAATTATGAAGCAGCTGGATCCTAGTTTTATGAACCAAGTTCATGACCAGGGAATTAAATTTTATTTCTCGGCAAATATGCCTAGAACTGCGTGTGCAAGTTTATGGCCTTTACTCGTTAGATATGGATAAGTAACATGAGAGAAGGGCCGATATTATTAAATTTAATTATATAGTATTTAAATATATAATATTTAATATATAAAATTTAATATAATATATAATATTTTGACGACTATAAAATCTACAACAACCCATGTATTATATCAATGGATGCGGAAAATAATGGGGATTTCAACATTGAAAAGAAAAAAATATCAAATTTTTCCATCTCAGAAGCTACAACGCGTCCTTAAGGGCGGTTCTTGACTACTCGAGAAAAATTAATTTAATTCCTATCTTATTTACTACTAATTGGACGCAATTTGGACAATGAACTCCTACAGATACCTATAAAAAATATTATTTCTTCAAACGTGTTATCGGACATACATCATAAAAAAATATGATTTTTAAATTATCGCTGTTGCGCTAAGGGTTGTTATTTATACAGGCTTTGGACAGAAATTAAAGTGGTCTTTCATTGGTGTATGTTAATTACAAAGCTCAAAGAATAAAAAATATAATTTTTGAAATACCGCAATATATGTTAACTGACTTTCTTTATTTTTAAAGGTTGAAAATAAAAACCTTTTTTCTTTCCCTTGATCTAAAGAGCTTCTCAATAAGCTTAAGTCTATTAAATACTTCAAAGTGCTTCAGAATAGTGTGTTTTTATCGACCACATTATCCCAGCATGTTGGTTATTATTAAACCTCGGGATAAAGGTTCCCAATTCTAATAAAAAATGTTGCACTTAAAATAGCTCTTAAATTTCTTTAGGTATTACAATCCTAAATACAAGCACAGTTCAGGAGGTATAAAAGAACTGTTTTTCAGCAGTAGGTTGCATGAAAGCCAGTGAATGCGTGGGGCATCCTCCCAGCAGCCTTGCAGTGCAGCGCCCACGCGGTCGGTCAGAATATACCTGCTCAATGATATTTCTAGCCAGATCAATCCCTGGCAACCTCGCCCCTCGGTGCCCTAGTAAGAGTGATAATCTAATCAGACGTCGCTTTCGATTGGCTGCCGGACTTACAGCCCCAATTATTATGTAACTTGCAGGCTAAAGCTGCTGTTAATGATTTTGCTTCACTTCTCTTCACATATTTATTATTAGGTCCCCCTGTAGACCAGTGGGAAGTAATTTAAAATCGTAATGGACAACAATATAATAAAAAAGCTATCAGAGCACCATTTAATTGTAATATCACAAGAGTAAATGAACTAATTTTAAAAATAAAAATGTTGAAATGTTGCAATATGTTGAAAAGTGCAAGAAAGCTAGCTTTAGATAAAATAACAAACATACTCTTATGAAAAGTGTATAATTAATATTATTATAATAGTTTTCAGAAATAAACGGGAAGTATTTTCCTGCCCATATACTTTTTGGGCCCTAAATATAAATGACAGTCTCCAATCACGGATAAGTTTCTGACCAAGAAATGGAAATCTCAAGATTAGAATACCTTCAAGCCTGTCAACCTCCTTCTGGAGCTTCTTCACGGTCTTCTCGGCGAATTCGGCACGTGCTTCGGCCTATATTTATAAAGTAGTGCATTAGTAAAATTACTAGCACATTAAGAGGAACAAAGTTAAGTTCCAGTGACATCTGAAGACAATACTTCAACCACACAAGCTCACATTATCTGTTTAACTGAAGTTATTGTCTAATAGATCATCAGGACACCGTGTCAACTGAGGTTCATAACGAAAAAACAACGCAATGCAGAGAACTGTATATATATATATATTATTGATAATCCACAAATACGCACCTCCTTCAGTTTGACAGCCAAGGTCTTGATTTGCCTCTTGTATTCCTCTACTCGCTGGTTGGCCTATAATAGCGAGAACAACACTTATTAAAATCTAGAAAGAGCAAACAAACTGGCACAAAACTAACCCCTATTTATAATTTTATTAAAATATAGTACCTTCTCCTCGGATACTTCCAAGGACTTCAGACTGTTGCCGACGACCTTCAACTCTTCCTCAAGCTCCATGACCTTTCTGTAAAAGAGATTTGTAGAAACTTAGGATGAAGTGCTTTAACCTTATGAAGACAACCGCCAGGAATTGGCTACCAATTCTGTTGCATTGTGTTGCCAAAACATAACACAATTTTTCGAAACCGAAATGTTCAAGATCTTCAGTTAGAGTATGCAAGCTATGGGTACGTTTTGGAATATCCAGACCTCCACATTTATTACTGTTTCAAACAAATATTTTAATTAATCTCTTATTGTTTTGGCAACAGTCAAGCTTTATTCTAAATTCCCAGTACTATTGATTAAGTTAGATAAGAGTTTTAATTGTTGAAGGTTGCTCTTGGGAAGCAGAAATACTTACGACTCTCCAGTCTTCACACGGTCCTCAGCTACTTCAAGCTCATCTTCAACGAAGGCCAGCTTGCGGGACACCTGAAACCAACGTAGCCACGATCCTAAGTTTCACGAACAGGTGTAAAGACAGTCCTGATATATCTAAACTAGTAAAATAAGCAAGGTGTGACGATTTCGCAGGCACAGACCTCATCAGATTTGCTGTCAGCGTCCTCAGCGAGCATCCTAGCTTCTTTGAGCTGGTTGGTCAGCTGATCCATCCTCTCCTCATCCTGCTGGCTGCGGTTCTCCAACACCTTGCACATTCTGAAATAGATAATGTTTGCCTTAATCCATGCTACACAAATATACTAGCAACTCAGCTATAGGCTAAAGTTGTAAAATTGAGTCAGCCTTGTTTTACTTGAAAATTTCTCGGAATGATAAATTACTTAAATTTTCAGATTTCTGGATAATCATATTATTAGTATTAATTCATCCTTAATGATTGGCCGTATAGTTTAAGGATTATTCGAAATTATAACATTTTCAAAAACTTCAAAACATTAGCTCTATCAGAGCTTGAGTCATTCGCCTCAATGACGTAATATGGTTTCTTCTCTTAGAGCCTTTTAAACCTTCAACACTAGCCACTGAAATGTCCTTCAGGACTCAGCCTAAAACCCCTGTATTTACTTCCAATGCCAATACTGGACTTGGATTGTCCTTAAACCTTTGCCCATTAAAATGTTCTATCCCGTGTAGTTGGTAACGAATCTTGTCCAAATTTTCAGCGGAAACTCAGGGTGAATAAACTTAAAAGAATGCTGGTATATGACTTCTACACTTTCAAATTCCTCGAGATACAATAGAATTAATTCTTCCAAAGAGCGCAAATTGTTACTAAAATTATATTTAAAGTTTTAATTTTTTTGAAACGATCAGAGGAATAAAACGTTTCCACCTGCCAGTTTTGAGTTTTAGTATTTAAAATAATGTGGCATTAGTTTTATTTTGTCCTAAATTGCTATTTCTGCATATTGTTCAAAACCTCTTAACTATATAATAAATGTAAATAATTCTTTTTTCCTCAAAAACTATTACACATATGCGCATGAAATTTAAAAGACAATAAAATAAAATAAAATGTTTAATTTCACGTATTAGGCCAATTAATGATAATTCAATCGTGTAAACCGTTATAAGGGGCAACTTTGGCAACTTGCAGTGTCTTAAATTCTTGTATTTTTAATGACAGAAAACACTTGTTTGTGACGGAGGCCTAGTGCCTCAAAGACGCTCGAGGTCAAGCTACCTCACACCACTGCTTGTAAATACGTGACCGGGCGACAATGGAGCGGTCAGAACAAAGACGACTTGTGAGCGCACCAGAACAAAGTGTTTTCAGATTGTTCCAGGGCTTTATTTACGAGAAGTTCGATAAAAGGAGTATTTTCCAGAGAATTCGCCTGGCATATAAAAGCAAGGGAGCCCGGGAAGAGACTCAATCCCTAAGTATTGAACAAGACAGCTGTTAGCAGTTAATTTTAAGTGAGTGTATAATAACTGTATAGAGTATCTGAGTATCGTCAGAGACAGTGGTAGACATTTAATCGTCGCGCCGGAGTTGTTTGTATAAGAACCAGCTTTTAGTTAAGACTGTTTGAATTAGTGTGAGTGTAACTTCGGAAACAATCTGTGAGACAGAGAGAGTAAAAGTGAAAGAAAGTGAAGTACGTGTCAAAATTACGATAGGACAGAACAGCTGTGAATTTCAAGGTCACGAGGAATTGTAGATTCTGTTAGCGTAACAAAGAGAACTGTATTTTGTGATTCTATTTTAAGGGGAAATAAAGTGACAGAAAAAGTGTCTGAATTTGTCATTTGTCACAATGCTAACACAAAAAATCTTAGCCTCGTATATTAGCATGCTATTTAATTCATTATCTAAGGATTCTTTCTTAGGTACCCAACTTGCCCCACCTTCCCCAGTTCGATAATTTATAATCTCCAAATCTGTTACATCAACACAAGGATTACCATGGTAATTTGGCATTGGGATAATTACCGGCTAGCCTCATCAGCAGCTTCTGAGGCCTCATGGAGCTTGCTCAGAGCAGTGGCGGCTCTTTCTTCTGATCGTTCCAGATCCTCTTCAATCAGCTGTACCTTCCTGTTCAGGGCTGCCATTTCGCTCTCAGCCTGTTAAACACCAACGTTTCTAACTGAGGTATTATTGATTTAAAACTAATTGTTTCTTTACATTACACTGAGAGACATTACCAATGAAAAGTCTTAATAACTATCCCTGGTCAATCTCAGATATCAGTAGTTTCAAACTAGCGAGGAAAATATGAAATATGTAATACATACTGCCTGGAGGGCCTTCTCCTTGTCTTCCAGAGCCTTGTTTGCTGTCTCGAGGTTTGTCTTGGTTGTAGACAAATCACCCTCCAGTTGTGCTCTTCTCTTCTCCAACTCTCGCACCTCCTCACCAAGCTGTGGGAAAATTAAATACAAATCAGCGATCCATTGTATCCTATGATACAAACATTCGTATAGTTCGGCCGAAAGTCGGCTTTCCAGTTCCTTAAAAAGCGAACGCTTTCTTTATGTGTCAAGCTACCGCAAAGCTAGAATCAAAGATGCCGAACTGGAAAGGCAAAGAACGGCCCAACTATATCATGAAATTACATAGCCTTTAACAGGTTCCAAATAGTAATCTGTGTCTGTTTTATGACTATAGCACGGACAGAATTAAGGGAGAATTTATGAACCATCAGCACTAGCAGATCCGTAACTTGCATTAGTCATAGCAAAACTACATGACAATGGTTGAAACCCATGTATTAATTTTGAGAAATGTCGAGTAAATGTCAACAAGACCTTACGAAATTATGCAGGGTGAAACCAAAGTAAACATGTATTTGAATAGGGAAATAACAGACAGGATACGGTCCACTGTAGTACAAATTACCGAATTAATTTAGGTATTATTTTAATAATATACCGAATAACGCATTCCATGCACTGAAATTGGATTTCAATAACAACAGAGATACGCATTATACTTCCCCATGTTAAACTCGTAAGTCATTCTTGTGTTTATCGTTGACAACTTACAGGCGTGTTTTATCTAATACCCAGATAGTAGTGCCCATCCCTTAAAAACTACACTCCAAGAAGTTGTAAAACTGCCCCACACCATTCCTTCACTGCTAATGACATGAACACAATAGAGAGGGTCCTCTCAATATACTCTTGGTGAAATAATCTGCTGTTGCAAAGTCGATTACAGTTGTGCATTCAGAGCATTGTGTCTGTTGAGCTACATCTCAGAGGAATCGAAGTAAAAGAGGGTGACCGCACCGTCCACGCGACCAGTTGACGTTCTAGAAGACAGTAACATGAGGAAGGCTGTTAAGGCATGGTTACACATATCCACACACCCGCTTTGTTATCAGGGTTCCAACTGCCTTGCAGTAACCGAGACCGGAAAAGAGTGGCATGCTCATCAGCAAATGTAGTAAATAAAGGGAATGGTGGGGGCGGGGAGATTAGATCCAGCTATCTAATGCTATCTCCTATCGCACATAACTCAGACCAGGTATGTCAAAGCTGCCTAATGGTGGCTGTAGAATGGGCTACACCATTGCTTTAACTACTGGACACTGCGTTCTTTTGCAGAAGAGGCAGCCACTATGCACTGTTTGGTTTTGTTTGTTCCCGCTAACTACTGATTTATTTTTTAGACGTGGCGAATGACCTTGCTAGGATCTGCACGAGTGACATCATGCAAATTTATGTTGGGGTAACATCGTTTCCTACTTGAAATAAACAAAAGACTGCTGATAATGCGAGCGGGCACTGTGCTTCATCACGCACTGTTCCGCGATGTTTACTAGACGGAAGTTGAGAGATAACCTGACATCCCTATGGTCTTATAAATACAAACTACAACTTCTGCCCTAGTTACTTGCCTTGTCTGCTTTCGCGTTGGCATCCTTGGCCTGACCCTCACAGGTGTCGGCCTTGTCCATCGCGCTGTCCTTCTCCATCTTCATCGCCTGCATCTTCTTTTTGATCGCGTCCATTTTGGCGGCTGTTTTTCTCCCTCCCTTTCACTAAAAACACAACTGCAAACACAAAAAATAATTAATCGATTTTATAGTTTATGCTAACAACATGTACTCATTTTATTTCACAATGGATGGGTAAACTGGGTTAGAAGAAATTCAGACATCAATTAGAAGAAGAAATATGGAAGAACTTTACGGACAAGTAGGATTTATGGAGAGAAAAAATATAATTTGATGTGTGATCTTGGGTTACCAGAAAATTAAATGCATTGCAAAATCGGAAAGTAAATAAATAATGGGTAAACTGTCTTAGAAAACAGTTGGGAAGCAATTGGTTAGGAGAGATGTAGAGAATACGAGAAAATAATACGCATAATTTGTGAAAATGGCAAGAAAGGGATTTTGAGGACATAGAAATACAATAAATGTTTAGTGTAGCCAATAAGAGATCATAAGAAAGGAAAAATTCCTAGGTATGACAAATAAAGAGGAGCGAGAGGGTATTGCATGGGTACGAACAGGAGTATGGGCACCAAAATGTCTAAGGAAGACTGGAAATTAACATATTTAACATGTAATATTTAAATGTAAAGGAACTGAAATTTGGAGAAAATAGTGCATCAATAAGAAATGATTTAAGATAGACATTTCTTAACTATGCTAATGGCTTCATTGCCAGATGCAAGGCACTAGAAAACAACAACATTTCTTAACTGAAATGTTTTATAAATTAGTAAAAAAGTAGGACAATTTTTAAACCAAGTGAAGAATAACTGGACAAGGGCAGAAAATAGAATCAAACAACAAAATTCAGACTAGAATTATAAAATTAATTATACTCTAAATTATGAGTATGACTGGAAAAGGGCCATGCTGAACACCAGTTATATATATATATATATATATATATATATATATATATATATATATAGCTTGGCATAAAAATAAACATAGTAATTATTATCGTTATCATTATTATGTTGTTGTTATTATTATTATTATTATTATTATTATTATTATTATTATTATTATTATTATTATTATTATTATTATTATTATTATTATTATTATTATTATTATTATTATTATTATTATTATTATTATTATTATTATTATTATTATTATTATTATTAAATGTGATAATGTGCAATTATGTGATATTGATGTTTCATTTATGTAGCACACTTTTAACTTCTGTAATCATGTATCAGACTTTGACTTCAGAAATAACTAACTTATTTACTGTACATTTTACGATTTTCATTAGGAAATACACTCACATTCCCCCCACATTCTTACTAGCTGATTCTGAGAGGATAGGCAATAATTCTAATCATACAAAATGTCCTCCTCTCATCCGGGAATTAAACCGGGACCTCAGGGTTGACACGCCACAAAGCTGACCATTACACTACATCGATAAACTAAGAAGGGACATATATTTTGAATCAACTTATATTTAAAAGTCATCATGGACAGGTACTTAATTTGAAATAGCCATATCCATAAATTCATAAATGTTAACAGATGTTGCTTATTTGCAAGTAGCCATTGTGCAGTAAATTATTTCCTGTATTAATTATTTCACTTCTAGTAGTTAAGTTAAACTAGTTAGTTAAGTTAAACTATATTTCATATTCATTTCAATATAATATCGACTTCCATTGCATTATTAGTGATTCAAAATAGTTGTATTAACAGATTACTAAGGGAATGAGTATTACAAATTAAATAATAAATAATTTCCATGAGAAGCAAATGATTTTCCAGATATTGCATTTTAAGTTCAATTGCGTTTGTATTTTTACGAAGACAATCAACTCACTGGTGTAAAAAGTTAAGTATAATTATAACAGCCGTTAGGTATTCAGACTTAAGCATTTTCAGTGAACATCTATGCAATAGTTATCTATTGCAATAATACTAATGTACCACTTTCTGAAGTCACCTATGACTGCAAAGGTCCATAGACGAGAAATGCTCACGACAAAGTGAAGTTTTAATAAATATATTAAAACTTCACTTTGTCGTGATATATATATATATATATATATATATATATATATATATATATATATATATTACCTTAACTACATAATAAATAAAATTATGGTGTCTATGAAAATGCTTTTTGGTTCAATGGGCCTCAAAACATACCTTTCTTATAAATCTTGACATCGAATTTTTGGACAGAATATCCTTTATTTAATCGTTTCTGTAATAGAGAAAGCAAAAATAGTACCCCAAAACCCATTTACAATGACTCAATGTTGCCTATCTGTTCATTCTGTCCATTAGCTAACGTAGACATATCGAATTACCTCAGAGCGTTCCTGTAAGAACAAACAGTTTATCAACGCACAATTGTATTTCACTGAAAAGAAACACAGTATATCGTGTATAAGTGCAATTTAAAGTATTATAGCTTCTATGGCATAGTATAGAAACAATGAGAAATCACCTCTGAGTTCAAATGCAACAGCCTCCAAATCCACGATTCTTATTGTATTGCAAATATTGGGTAGCACTGGTAATTAATATTAGTGGAGCAATTTTTTGGTTTGATAAAATAATTTCTTCGATTTGATTTTGACGGAGGAGAGGCCTGTTGTCTAATTTTACTTAGATTCACTAATGCCTTTTTTTAGTTTTTCTACTCCGTATACATAGTAAGAAGAGTATGTTTCGAGGCCCTCTGAACCCAAGAAAAGCATTTTTAGAAAAAGATCCATGGGTGTGTGAGTTTGTTAGCCTGTGGATAGCATAACTCAAAAAAGAAAAGTCGGTTAAAAACCAAAACTGGTATTTAAGTTTATTATATTTCAAGTATGCGACACGAAGATTTTGAAGAAAATTTTTCCCTTTTACCTTCAAGGAAATAAGCAATAAGATAATTTCTGCAAATGTTTATATCAACTAACACGAAGAAGATATAGGAATAAGAGTTTGTAAGAATGGTTAGTACAAGAGTAGAGAAAGTCATGTGAGTGCAACACATCAGATTTTTATTTTAGAATTCTGTTCCTTGGTCTTTAAAGGTTTACTGGCACTGTATTAAACCGTTGTTTATGTTAAAATTAATGAGCATTGTAGTTAATAATCCTAAAAATTTGTAAATCTTCAACTTCCTCCAATATAAATAAAATTATCCTTAATGCTTCGCAGGTGTTCATCCCAATTTGAAATATGACACTTTTCTTCAACCCAATGGAAAGATCTGACCTCCAGTTCTTAGGGGACTGAAGGCTGACAGTCTAATTTTGTGCTGGGGTCAAGCAATTTTGGAATTAATTTAAACGTTTCTTTGCACTCTCATTTGAAATTAAAACTTCTTTGCAGTTTTATCTTGTCTTAAAATTCTAAAAGTTTGCGAGGTGTTCTATAAATATGCTCCTAATTTTGCAGCAATTTCTTTCAACTGAAGCACTAATAAACCGATATTCCTCAAGTAAATGTGCAATGTTTTATTTCTACACGAGCGACGATCAAATGACAAAACACCACGTGAAAGCAGGGTGAATTTAATATAGGGCTTACAACTCTAAAACAAAGTCTCTAAAATTTGGAACCACCAAAATGCACCAAGGGATGCTTTAAGCGTTGTTTAATAGACCACAGAAAGACATAGATGTTTGTAGGAAATAGTTTGAACCTCAACACGTCGACAGGCGATCGTTTATAGACATTTCCAAACACGTGTAGCACTAGCTGCACCAAACAGAGCAGGACATAGATAACATAAATCCCAAGAAAAATCAAACACACGAAGTTTACAAGCTGAGGTTATTTCAGCAACTTCCCAGCTTAAACATTCCGTTCTTTTTGCTTTTTAAGATGGCGAACCCTGTATCTGGTAAACGGAAAGAGTCATTACACGAGCAAATTTTGTATGTGAGTGTAGGCGTTTAAAAATAAACCGACCCACATTTCGCTCTCTGTCGAGACTGAAGAAAGGCAGACGTTCGCTGAGAAAAGGGAATTCCACATCTCTGAAGCATCTTCAACACTTCACTCTTTTACTACCAAAGTAGTCAGTATTCGAATCTCACCTCTCTCAAAAGTTAGCCTTTCCTGAAATTGAAGCTTGAGTTAAGACCACTTCTGACACTTCAACCTTACAACTATTTTTGTAAATAAAATATGATTTGAAGCTTTCCTGGCGACGAACATATTCATGATGCTCTCGGGCTTCAAGCCAGGTGTAGTGATGAAGAGACATCGACGGTTGGGGACCTGGCTTGAAGCCCGAGAGCATCTTGAATATTTTTGTGAATATTTGTAAATCTGTATATAATGCTTATGTAGCTTTGCAATGTGTACATTATAATGCAACCTCCTTGAATAACAAAAACAGATATTTTTCGTTATTGTTACCGTTGCTAGAAATATTACTAAAAATGCCAAAAATTGCACAATGTCCTTGCATTTATGCACAGCTCATTCTTTCTCTAAGACATAAAATTCATAAAAGAAAAATCATTTATTTCTCTTCGTTTGAAATGCTGATGCTTTTTTGGTCATTTAGGTTTTTGAATATTTAAACAGGCTTAATAATGCAATGTTATCAAATGATACTCAAATATAAAACGTTGAAGTTATTTGACACAAGAGTTAATCGTGCATTGAATATAAGAAGTCCTTCAGTTGGCCATAGGCATATGACCACACATCTCGTACATATGGTCAATTAACTATCACTATATCACCATCATCTTCATCGTATCATCACCACAATCATCATCACCATCATCATTTTCAGCCATGGATTAGGCTGTAAGATCCATTACGATTTCACTATACTTTATGTATTATACCTCTATTGCCTTACATATGTAAAATTAATTTTGAGCACCTCTCGTGTTCCATTCTACTTCTATTTTATGCAAACATTGAGCATAGCTTAAATTGTGCAAACTAACTTTCAGATACTATGAAATTTTGATATTTTTTCGACGTTTAATTGTAATTTCACAGATTCCTTTCCTTATCATAAACTGCCTACACCATCACAGGATGTTCTGTTGACCGGCTCGTCCTGCCATCCGCTATTAAACTTTGTGCCAGATATAATAATTTGGTTTTTGTTAGTTGTATGTTGCCAGTAAACGTTTCCCTTTCCAATACAATCATTAATACGAATGCATATACAAATTATATGGAATGCTTGCTACCTTAGACCTCATCCGGTAGATTTTGATCATTTCTTATGTGGAGATAACAACAATGATGCTTGCACAGTAATAAAATGGAGCATTGAAGCAGCATTTTTCTAGTCTTGCGTTCACATAGTTCTAAATAATATTGTAATTCTTTACACGAAAATTATCAATGCGCAAGACTACGAAAGCGCTTCTATCAAGTGAAATCTTCACAAAATCGATGACTGTTAGCAACAAACAAACTAGTGTAGATGCACCAAATAGTCCGAAATATATTGAGAAATAAGCATGGACAGTCTTGCCACTGATTAACAATAGTCCGTTTGGCACCTTTCATATCCAGTAAGAGATATATGCAAAATATTTGTAAGGTTTTAAAATGTTTGCAGAAGAGTTATTATTATATGTATATATATATATATATATATATATATATATATATTTCTTTTTCCTAAACATAGGGTCAAATGTAGCCTCTTGAAGCAAAGATTTTATAATAGTAGTAATAATGATGATAATAAATACAGATTTTCGGTTAGTGTGAGCTACCTATTTATGATTTTTCCGGAGTTTTCCCTGGCCTTAGAAGACAAATGGGTGCATTTCAGCATTGTTTCACCCATTTCGTTCATCCATCGTCCGATGTGACTTACTAGGTTAAAAGTACGTTAAATATTAAAAGTAAATAAATATATTTCTACAGTGACAAATACTTCAGTGCAGTATCGTTTTTGTGTATTCTATATGTGAGATAAGAAATAAAAGGATGGTGAAGTATATTTAACAACACAAATGCAGTACCATATTTAATTACAGTTATTTGTATTTATTTTCATTACATTTGTATACTAAAGCATGCAGTGTGAAGTAAATCCACTTCACGTTCGGTAGCTGAGAACATTCTCAGACAAACATTCAAACAATATTTTTTGTATTTTACTTTACGTGGAATATCAGCAGTGTGTATTTTTTTAAGTGACAATGGGAGGAAAGTTTAATAACTAGCGTAATAAATATTGTAAAATGATAATTTATTCAAAAGAAAGCCATGTACTCGTATTTGCAATATAACATATATAAAACATGGAAGTTTGGGTGAATGTAATAAAATATACATGTAGGTGCAAACGGAAGTTTTATCAACCGTCAAAGTTTGTTGCAGGAATGAGAAAGAGTTCATCAGCTAGAGTTTAGAGCACGATGTTCCTTAGTAGTGTATGATTCAAAGCTCTTTTGAAGGACTCTACTTCAGACTAAGTCAGTTTCTTGCACTGACTTTCTTGGAAGTGTTGTGGAATTAAATGCTCAAGCAGCACTCACCTGTTTTTTTCCATTTCTCCGCAAAGACAAAGCCCAACAAATTTTACATTAGTCTCCCAATAGTCTCATAATAAGATGCATTTGCTCCATTTAGCTATAGGAGAAAAAAGGCACATTTCCTTCCAGTGTAAACGGAAAGCCTTCCATTTCTCATTGCGGAAGCTGAGTTATTTAATAAAGATAAGGTCATTTGTTTACGGATGCGTGGACTATCTCTGTTTCGAGGAAGTAGACAGAGAACTGGAGACATTTATATAGGCGTGTTATGTCTTCAAAGAATGACAACAGTTCCAGAAGATTTTCTTTCTTTTTTCTCTCTTATTTTTTATAGTCGGAAGCCCCATCGTCTCCTAGGAGATTTCGAGACAGTAAATGGAATTAATGTACAGGAAAGAAAGTTTTTCCTGGTCTGGACTAAAATAGATTTAATATTTCAGTCAATTAAGAATTCTCCAAATCGTCCTGCATTTAACTTTACTATGATTTCATTATTTCTAGCCTTTAGAGTTACACCTAAAATAAAGTGCATTAAAAGTAACTATTTTGTCAATGTATTTGTTCTTAATGCGCTGTAAAAAATTGATAATTCGAGACCAAATGTATGACCAAAAACATATGTAAGTTATGAGATACAGTGTTTACATCTCTTGTTGCGATCTTTTTAAAGACACCAACACTGGAGCGAAAATTATTCATTTTTACTAAGAATATAAAATTAACATTTTGACACCCTCATTCTTTTTCATAAATATGAGAACATGCGGAGTTGTTTATATTTGCTCATATTTGGGAAGGCTTTTTCGGTGAAGATTAGGCTAATATTACAACCGTTTGTCTTTAATGGGAACCCAAGCCTTCGAGATATTTGTGCTTCATCTTGAAATATTCTCATATGCGGAAACCATGCGTACTTCAGGATTTTAAAAGGCGCCTGTGTATATAAATATAAACACATTCTAAAACGTTCATAAAGTCTGCAATGCATTAACTGTTTCCGATAAACCAGCACTTGAGCCACTTACAGCATCTCTCTGAAGAACAAGTGACTGTGAGTGAGTGACCTACGCAACCAGGAATTCTTCTGTCTCTCAAGAGCAAGTCCTTATCTAAGGGCTTTTGCATATAATAATAGCACAACCAAATTTATTGCAGGAAACATTAATTTTGCGATAAATAAATGATGTTAACATTTATTATAGGTTACCCTGAAACTAAACGTCACATTTTTAATAGGTACTGGTTTTACGTATAGACCTATGTTATTTTGCACTCAAAAATGCCTGAACGTACTACTAAAATCTAGTGTACAAGTATAACATATGTTGTCCCAACTAGAAAACCGTTATTCATATTTTAATTCCTTCGCTTATAAAGTGTTTAATATAGATGAGTTTGTGAACTATTTCGTGTTCGTCTGTCTACTGTGTTTCGAGGAAGTGGACAAAAAACTGGAGACATTTATATATGTCTATCACTGTCTGCAAAGAATGACAATTTCAGAAGATTTTTTTTTTCCTCCTATTTTTTTATGGTCGAAGTCCCATCAGCTCCTAGGAGATTTCGAGATAATGAATGGAATTAATATAAAGGAAAGAAAGTTTTCCTGGTCACTAAATAAAATATTCCACATATTTCAGCTATTATTTTCAGATTTGTGACAAATATCACCAAAGAAATGTTTGTAGGCAATGTTTCTGAAATTTGGATATTTACATGGAGTTGTAATTGTGTACTAAAGTAGTTAATATTTGATATTAAAATTCCTGATTTTTTTATTGTTCCTTTCTTATTATAATATAATTGTAAAGTAAACATAAGCTGTATAGTATTAAATTCGTTGTTATGATTTAATTTTTATTAACATATTAAAAAAGCACTTTATTTTCATTTTGAAAGAGAGAGAGAGAAAATCTCAACACCTAAGGCAATAATGAGAGCAGAACTGTGGGTACTGCGAGTAATAATGGACATAAAACAAAACATGGCCATAAAACTGCCTCATGACTTTAGATCTTAAAGGTGGTAACAAACTTGAGTTACTTATACCCCAATACACGAGTATAAACTACTGCAGTCTGAGTTAACGCTCATTGTTTTATTTTATACTTGATTAAAAAATTCGACAACGTTTCACTTAACACTGGGAAGGAATTCAGTCTAAGCTTATTGTCACATTTTCTTCAGAATATATTCCAGCACATGAAATTCTGATGCAAGCGTTAAAAATATATATTTCTGTCGTTCCCTGTGTAAGTCAAGAGAGTCTAAACACGCCTCCACACACAGTCCAAGACATCTGGGCCGGTTCCAAGCAAAAGGAATTCACCTTGCCTCCCAGAATATATACAGGTCAATTCTGGGATTTAATTTTCTAGAAGTACTGGCTCTTTGATAAAGTAATGACAGTTTATTTACGTTCCACTAAGCCATACTTCACTTTTTCTATATGACGAAAAAAGTTTAATGTTCCGCGAAATTAGGGCAGACTGTCATATTGTTTGCTTTTGTTCTAAATGTCCATTTTTCGTTTATTTATTTATGCATTTATTTTTATGAAGTCCTTCTTAATGACTTAAGTTTCTTCTGTTTTTTGAAGTAAGGATATTTGACTTCCTCTATTCCTCTACAATAAAAAGAAGAAGTGTTGTATTCCATCCAGAAATTTGATGTTCCTATTTCAAAGAAAATACATGTTTTGAGGCCTCCTGAATCCAAATGAGCATGTTCATATAAATATTTGGTTTGTAACTATGTATGTATGTGCATGTGTCTGTGAACAGCATAACTCAAAAACGAAATGTCCGTTGATATTTAGATTCAGCATCTTCCAAAGATGTGGCAAAACACTTTCAAAAAACTATCTGAACTATCATTTACATGGAACATTTTTCAAAAATTTCCATTTTGTCAAACATGTTAACATTTTTATTTAAATACCATATGCTTAAGATATTTACTTGACATATATAATGTATATCTTGAATTTTCTAGGAATAATCTTTGCAGTCCTTTTCATTCAAAAGTCGTTTTCATTAATTTGTTTAATTGGTAAACTTTAAGGGTGAAAAAAACAAACGTATTGCAAATTTTACTTAAATTATTTGACTATTTATGGATCATTCGCATGGTATTTTATGGTCCATTTTTAATTTAAAAATAATTTACCTGCAAACCTAAAATTATAGTCCAATGAAATAAAATTTCTTTAAATAGCATAAAAAATATAGAGCTCCTTAAAGAAACAATTTATTTTAAATAAATTTTTGTCGCTTTGGCCATTTCTATCCCTTATTATTGGTCTGAATATTTTAATACATGTGATTTTTTTAAAGTTCTGTCATTATGAAACTGCTATTGGTGGAGTATGGTATTTGAAGGCCAATATATAGTGACCCGCTTTTAAAAACGTGATTATCGATTCTATTTCCTAATGCCCTTGTACATACAATGAAATATGTTATGAAGTTATGTGTAAAATTTTATCTTCCTTAACATCAATTAGATAAAAAATTCCTTTCGTAAGAATAATGTGTAGAACTTGTATAAAAATAAACAATGGTACGTAGAGAAAGTCTTGTAAATGTAACACAAATATATATTTTAGTTGTGTTCAAGTTCAATGTCCAGAGTTAAAGTAATGAAATAAATATTCATTAATTTGTGCCACATTTATCTTTGTTGCTTCTTAAAGCAGCTCGTCTTTGTGATCCGTATATTAATTATAATCATCACTTCCTCTTCATCACCTACTTGATATCTTAGATCTTATGTCCCCAAAATGGATAATTCCATCTCATTTATGTCTACTAAATTTTGTTCGCTTTTAGTTTAAAATCTAGAATAAAGCATTGAATTCTTTAGTATGGATTTTAAGTTGTCCATCCCGGTTTTCCTACTCATGTATGTTGCAATTTAGATTTTCTACTTTTAGTTATTTTCATATAAATTACATTGCTGTTTTAATATTTTCTTATCACTCCTTTTACTGATCTTAGAAGTTTCATGGTTGGGTCTGTATTCCATTTTTTGATTATTATTTTTCCCCCAGTTAGGTTCCATGATCCACTTTCGTATACACAACAACCTATCGGCTATGAAGTGTATAATTCTCCTCCGATGAAATATTAAATGTCCGCAACTTAATTGCAACTTAAATGTCAACTTTCCAAACAATACGTCACGGCATAAAAGGTTTCTATGTTTTTTTTTTAATTTCTCTATTTTCAGCTTAGTTTAAATTATCTCTATATCGGGGCTCTAACGACCTAGCTGTCGGTGGGCCATTAATCCCTAATCACTCAATCACTCACACACTCACTCACTCATTCACTCACTCACTCACTCACTCACTCACTCCTTAAATATCATAGCTTTTGTTTTCCCCGCAGGAATTTTCAAAGCGTACAGTACACTCGTAAAATATATTGTAATACAGGAAAATAAAATAAAAATAGCAATTGTCCTGGAATCTAGAAAGACAACTGAATATTCCACTGTTACTTTTAAGTAAATTAAGTATCTACATATTTGCTACAAAAGAGTAAAAAAATATATCCACATTTTCTGAGGTTGTTTCACTGTCCCACTGTATCTAAAACTTCAAATAAGTTTCCCTTATATTGTATATGTATTATTCTATAAAACGACACTGTCAATAATGTAAAACCATTTTTTCAAAATAAAACACTTCCATTGGCATTACTAATAAAGGAGTTCAGGCTTTAGAAATGAACACTAGAATTATTCTTCCTTTCTAAATATCTGTATTTATCAGTAGTTCTGTGTTAGAAACTGATTATCGTTTATCTTGCTTATAACCGTTTAATCATTCAAAAATGTTAAAGTATCTGTTGATTCTATACAAGGCTAGAGAAAATAGTAGCTTTAAAAATAGTATTCAAATAGTAAATGAAACTATAAAGTCTCCTTAATTAATTATTTTTGTTTAATTTATGTTTAGTGTTATTTTAAGAAAGAAATCTAAGTAAAATTTGGTTCTATGTTCTGAATATATAATAAAGCAACAATATACAGGAAATATCTATATTTAAATAGTTTGAGTATTTTCTAATGTAATGCATGCCACTAATTCGGCTTAGCTTTTGTTTTTCTAATGCTATTTTGATTTTATGTTCAATGCCTTAACGTGTTTTATCTTTCTGATATATGTACTTATTTTATGATGTTATACTTCGTTAATATCTTTATTTCTACTTTATATTATTACATTACACTCCTGTCATTTCTGTTACGGAAACGATAAAACTCGTCCATGTTGGAATCCTAGTTCAAAGTCGTTCATTAATATTTAATACTATTTGAAATTATGACATTTTAATCCACAAGTAATGTTAAATGAGACTTTATGTATTAAAGTGTACGCAATTGGAAGAATTATATTCTAAGAGTGTAAAATATTCATATTATTTTTCCTATAGTAAGGACTCGGATTTTTAGGTGAAGTAGGCCTTAATGTGCTTAAAACAGATTTCCATAGGTTTTGGTTCAGGTACCAATGACTTTACGTTTTTCTTAGTTTTGTGACATTCATTTATGAACTTCTTTTCAAAAAAATCTGATGTGTTGCACTCACATGACTTCCTCTACTCATGTGCTAACTATTCTTACAAACTCTTATTCCTATATCTTCTTCGTGTTAGTTGAGATAAACATTTGTAAAAGTTATCTTATTACTTCCTTGTAGGTGCAGCGGGAATATTAGAATACAGTAGGCTTTGAGCAATAGTCAAATCTTTTAAACGTTTGAGATCCCGTTCTCTTTGCGCGCTTAACATATAAAACAGTGAACAACGATGCTCCATTTCACGAAAGTTTTAAGTTTTCCGAAACTGACATAAATAACAAGGAATATCTCCGAAATTATTCAGTCTACAAAAAAAATTATCGGGATATAAATTGTGTGTTTTAGCAAGATCTACATTTTTTGTACAGTAAGATTTTTGTCTCTCTTACGTTTTACGAGTTATTCAAAAGTTATTCAAAGCAAACAGGACTACATAGGCTATAGCCAGAAAATTCAGAATATACATTTCATTTGTCATTCAAATATCTTAAACATGGCATATTAATCAAAATCGTTAGAGCCATTTTCAAGAAAATCAAAATTTTCCATGTAAAGTGTAGTTTAGGGTGGGTCTATTTTCTTCAAAATCTTCGTGTCACATGCTTGAAAGTCATTAAACTTAAATACCAACTTTGGTTTTTAACCGACTTTTCGTTTTTGAGTTATGCTGTCCACAGACTGACACACACACACACACACACACACACACACACACACACACACACACACACACACACACACACACACACGGACCTTTTTCTAAAAATGCTTTTTTTATTTAGTGGGTCTCAAAACATATATTTCCGGTGATATCTCGACATCGAATTTTTGGGTGGAATACAATACCCTACTTACTACTAGAGAAAGTAAAAAGTAATTTCAATGGAAAATGACGTCATTGGATCTACGGCATAGATGCTAATGCATTAGGATAATTTTTTAATATTGAAATGTTCCTGAAATATTGAATTTTATGACTTGATTTTCGTATCTTCAAAGCCACAATTGGTTTCAAGAATCTACAGCAACTTAAAGGAATATGGAACCCCAATAATCCAGAAACTTCTTTACTGGATATGTCGCCACTAGAGAGCAGCTTCTGGTATAAAATAAAAGTGTATATTAATATATGCAGATGTTGCGTTTAACGTAGTAACCTGAACTAACTTTAGAGTCAGTTTCGATGGCAAAATAACATGATTTATTTGAAGAAGCCAAAACAGCTGTTTAGATTATTTTAGTTGTCAATCCCTCGTTTACGTTCCTTTAGGTGTAATGAAACTCTTAAATTCTTTTTAGGAAGCTTGAAACGAATATCTTAAAATTTATTTATTACATAGCAAGCAAACATAAATTAAAACCTAAAAATCTGGGCCCTACTTATAAAATTACATTATTAATATAAAGTCAGTACGACATATAATATTAAGGTTTCACTGACATAACTTTAACTGTAAAATATGATCGACTGTTTCTCAATTTTTTGCCGTAGACATTTTATACCTTGCAGATTTCAGTACCTTCAAATCTTTAAAAAAGTAAAGTGTCTATTCATAACCTAACCAAAAGCAATCCAGGTAATGAAGTTCTAAACTTAACTTAAGGATGTTCGTGAGATGGCATAAAAAGTAACCCAGTGGTTAAAAAGGTGTGAATTATTTGAGTTATGGGAACTTAATAAAATGGTGATTAGTGTTAGTAGAGAATGTTGATAATATTTTTGCTGTGGTGGATATGACGTATGGACACACGCACACACTGAATACCTGTTAGAATGTGGTGTTGGTCGCCGGCGGAGTGCTATGCTCTCAGACAGACGGTTGGCGTTGCGGAAGCCCCGTGTTAGCACTGGCGTCGCCTACAGAGACGGGCCTACCAGCTCCCCGGGAGGGACCCAAAAATGGCGAGCAGGAGGAGGAGAAGAAACCTCTTCGTCAATGACGAACGCCGTACGTGAGATTCGAGGGGTATTTTTGGAAGACGCTTTAATTTCGCGCAAAATAGAGTGGGGATGACGGTTCCTTTCTCCTCCTAGCGGGAGGAGAAATGTTTTGGGGCACTGGACCTGTACCCCGAACAGCTGATTTTGCTCAGAAAGGGGGCAGGAGTGCAAAGTGCGGTCGTCTTGGTTGATTAAGTCAGTCAATCGTGCATACCTGCATTCCTCGACACCTCCTCCCACTCTAAACACTTTGACTGCATCACTGCAAGCCTTACTCTACGCAATTCGGCGCCATCTTGTCACCAGCATTTGTTATACATACTACTAGCACTATTGTTTCTCAATTTCACCAATACTTTCGCACGTTTTACAATAATACGTTACTTTCTACCAGGGTTGCCAACATTTAAAAGTAAAATTATCGTACCAGTCACTCAAAATTATAGATTTGGATTCAAAATTATCGTACATCTTAAACCAAATGCTACAACAATAAAAATATCAGCGTAACACTTATGAAAATGTAATATTAATGACGTTTATAATATTCACTTACAAGATTGATGACCTCAACCAGTATTGCAACTTTAGAACTTAATTTTCTCGCATTATTTATCTGAAAGTTCATCTTCCTCAACCATTGCAGCATTATACAAATTTGTTGTTGAGATAAACCTTAACATCTTCTCGGTGACTTGGAGATTTTCGAATCTACCGCATTATTTCAAAACTAAGGCGACAGAATAAGTTCATTTACCGTATATAGTGCCAATCTGCTTCTAACTTTAGTTTTTATTAAGCCCAGTTTCGAAAAAAAACCCTTTCACAAGAAGCTTTTCTGTGGGAAAATGAAATCACTGATAATGCAAATACTGCTAGTTCTTTGAAATCAGTATTTCCACCAAGGTGACATGTGTTTAACAGCACTTCAAAACCTGTCAGGTTCAGGCATGTTCTTTACTTCACACGGAATATCACTTATTCAGAGTTTTCTCCATCAATTTTCGGAACAGCGCCTTCTTCATTGAGATTGCCAGATCTGGGCACACTGGCAACAAGAGGATAAAGGGTAGAAGGATTAGTACGATATGAAATGGTTGCCTTAGAGGGCATTTGTAATTAGTTTCATTTCGCTGGTGTGAAAAATGAGTGAAAATGATATTTCTCCGGTATCGAAATATCATACATTCAAATTATAGGACACCCCCATAATTATCGTACGGGTTATCAACCATGTGTGCAAACATTAAAATTATCGTATGCCCCCATAATTATCGTACGAGTTGGCAACCCTGCTTTCTACATTATTCCGAATTAAAATTGCTATTGACAACCGTAGTTATACAGGATGTTAGGGGTGTAGACACTGATACTTTAATAAAAGTAACCCTAAGGAGACAAGGTACTCGGAACATACAGAAATTACGCTTTAGTGGGTTAAATTAAGTTGAATTTGTGCCGTAGTTAAAGTTCTCAATCGCCTTTCCTGCAATTTTCATGAATTACTCTATAAATAAGTGCATATGAATTCATGCCCATTTTCTCAGGAAATAGAGCTAGAAAGCTGAAATGTTCAGCACATATATACAGCATATAGTTGAAATATCTGAACCACATTAATAATTTTATAATATATATTAGTGATACTATGAAAGCAACAAACAGCATTGCAAATTTTCCACGTTTTTACTTTGTGAATTCGCAAATATTTTTTTTAATTTCTAACAAACCAATAGACATAATTAAATAATTGAGGTTCAGAAGATAGCTGATTATACTAGGAACAAGCAGGCAAAAGTGTGATTCTGCATTTCAAGTAGTTTCGGGGGAAAGGGTACACGAATTCGATGTTTTAAGAGTAAATTTCATTCTTTTTCTACTAGACGAAATAATGTTTATAGACTCAAGCACATAACCTATCAATCCAGATAACCAGTTGAAATGATTTATAGAATAATTCATAAAAAATTCAGGAAAAACCAATGAGAACTTTAAGACCAGTAAAACTTGAACTCACTAAAGTGTAATTTCAGACTATCTTGACCCCTGTTCGTTATTTGTGTCTGTTTGTATTGTATTCTGCCCAAAAATTCAATGTCGAGATTTCCCCGCAAATATATTTAAAAACCAATGTCGTTCAAGAATGCCACACGAAGATTTTGAAGAAAATTACTTCACCCTAAACTACCCTTTACAAGGAAAATGTTTCGAAAATTTTGATTTTATTGAAAATGACTAACGATTTTGATTAAAATGCCATATGTATGAGATATTTTTATGACAAATGAAATGTATATCCTGAACTTTCTGGCTATAGCCCATGTAGTCGTATTTACTCTGGATGACTTTTACATAACTGGTAAACCGTAAGAGATAGACAAAATCTTAGTATACAAAAAATGTAGATCTTTCTAAAACACACAATTTACGTCTGAATACATTTTTTGTAGAGTGAACCATTTTGGAGATATTCCTTGTTATTTGTGTGAGTTTTGGAGAACTTATACTTCTATCAAATATAACATCGTTATTCATTTTTATATGTTAATCTGCGGAATTCCAAAGCCTTAAAGGATTTGACTATCGCACAAAGCCTACTGTATTCCAATATTCCCCTTGCACCTACAAGGAAATAAGTAATAGGATAATTTATACAAATGTTTATTTCAACTAACGTGAGGAAGATGTAGGAATAAGAGTTTGTAAGAATGGTTAGTACAAGAGTAGAGAAAGTCATGTGAGTGCAACACATCAGATTTTTTCTCTTGTTTTTGCTGCGTCTAACAGTTTTCCATTTACTTCCTGATACTTTTTGCATGGCCGTAACTCGAAATGAACAACGCCTGTCGATATAGACTATTCGATTTTCTTCTGCGTATTCACAACCCATAATAGAGTGGTGCCATTGGACTTGCAGAAAGCATACGAGTTCAGTTCCCATAGAGCATTTGTTACCGCCGTGCTTGCTCACTTTGCATTGTCCACACTCTTGTGGAAAACAAATACGTATAGCTTGTGTGTGACACGCCTACTTGGAGATACTAACCAACTGATACCATACTACTCTTAATAAGAAAAATTGCAAGTCCGCAAATGAAGCAAATATTGAAGAAGTTGAGAATCATGAAGAATTGTGAACTGTTTCAGTCAACGACAAGAGAGTGGCAGTTGTTTTAATTAGCTAATGCTCGATTTGCTTTTAGTCTCCTTATCCCACACGAAGTGGGTAAGTAATGCAAAAACATAAAATCCAGATTTGATGAATATGCGCGCAACTGCGGCCGAACTTCCTGCAGACCAAAATAATTTGGAAGCTATTTCTCTTCGGTTTCATTTACGCCCCGTTACATCAGGTTCCAGTTCTGATCCAATGCTGTAATTTTTTCAGGCGTACCAAGCGCATTGACTACGGTCAGTTAGCGGCATACTGTTTTGAAGTTTAAGTATAAATAGGTTGCTGCATGCGTACAGGAGGGTTTGCTTTAAGAGAAATAAATGCTGCCCACGTTCACCGGAATCTTCTGCTTGTTTGAATTTCCTCTTAATAATCTGGCGGCATTTTCTGCCAACGTGATTCAGGTACCAACCACATACAAAAGCCCTAGTAGAGAATCTTGTGTTGCACTCACACGACTTTTTCTGCCCTTATACAAATATTCTTACAAACGGTTATTCGTCTGTTTCATATTAACCGAGATAAACGTTTGCAGAAATTACCTTATTGCAATTCTTCTTGTAGGTGTAAAGGGAACATGGGAATACAGTAATACGCTTTGAGCGATAGTCACATCTTTTAACAGTTGTTGGCTATGTGCTAGCTTTGAATTTCCGTTCTCTATGCATGGCTAAGAGTTAAAAAAACGAGTAACTACTTCAATTTGAAAAAAGTGTAAATATTGGAAAATTCAGACAAATAACAAGGAATATCTCGGAAATAGTTCACAATTATTTGATATAAATTGCGTGTTTTACGGAGACCTACATTTTTTCAGTAAAATTGTGTCTATCTGGGCCGGTTTACTATTTATGGAAAAATCATCCAGAATGAAGAGGACTTCTGAGAACATTTCCAGGAAATGAAGTTTTTATTGAGCTTTTGTTTTTGAGTTGTTACTCACAGATGGACACACACACACACACACACACACACACACACACACACACACACACACACACACACACACACACACACACGAACCTTTTCCTAAAAATGCTTCCTTTTAGACTCAGGGGATCACAAAACATGTAGGTATCTCCCATGAAATGTCAATATCGAATTCTTTGGTGGAATGTAGTACTTCCCCTGCTTACTATCTGTAATAAAGAAATTAAAAATGAATAATATATTCCTATCCCATTCATGACGCCTGTGTTAGGCAGAGGTGGCGACGCAGCGACCGGGCGGTAGGCCTTGGCCCAGAAAGGGCTGCTGCGCTACGGGGTTAGATTAGCTAACGCATGCCTATTTGTACAGTATTTTCCCTAGGGCGTCTCTTTGCAGAGGTTACCTTGTACAGTATGTTTTGGAAAATTCAAGCAGATAACAAGGAATATCTCCGAAATCGCTCACTCCCAAAAAAAATTATATTTGACATAAGTCGAGTATTTTAACGAGGTCTACATTTTTATTTACTAATATTTTGCATTTGTACAATTATCTCTTACGGATTATCATTTAAGGAGAAGTCATTTTCAGAATGAAGAGGTCTTCTGAAAACATTCCTAGAAAATTTGAGGTATACATTTCATTTGGCAAACTTAAACTCAAGCAAACTCAAGCTGCTCAAAAGGCAAAGGCATTTATTTTAGCCTTACGTTTGCTATATCATCTGCAGGGGTTAGGTTAAAATGTGAGGTTTGCCTTTTGAGCAGCTGCTGATATACTGCGCCAGACATAGTTGTTGATCTAAAGTCCAGATGCAGCTTCCATCCATTTGTATGAAATGCGAGTAGTGATTCAAGACACACGCTATTTGTGTGTTCGACAGACGATGCCATATGGAATAGAGAAACTCAACTGTAAGTTGAAATGTTGACTTGTGTAAACCGGGCTGCAACACGAGGTGGAACACAGAAATATTCTGCTCTCCCAAGCGCTCAGTCATTTGCACCTTTTTCTTGCAAAACGTCTTTTTTTATTCAGGGAGTTTCAAAACATGTATTTCCGGTGAAACCTTGTTATTGCTTATTTTTAGTGGAATACTATACTTCCGGTACTCACTGTAAGTACGCAGTAGACAAAGTAAAAAGTAGTGTTCTTTGAGCAAATCTCTGTCCGCTAGCAGCACCACCACAAGGTAAACGCAGCAACTGCAAGGTAACACTGGATCAGGAAGGCAGCATCTGAAATTAAAAATAACATTAGTGATCTCTTTCAGTATAACTATAGATCGCAGTAGACTCGCTGATAGGAAACATATCCCATAATTCCGTTCTTATTTTTTCAAATATTGCACAATCACTTTATTTATTATTATTTATCTATAATGTAAACATTACAGGTTTCTCCAATTACAATCTTCACTTAAAATGTACAATATCTGTTGATTACCTAATTACGTAGAAAAAATAAATACAAAATACGTAGCTAGAACAATATAAAATATAACGTAACATGCTCGTAAATACAAAATAGAAAATCGGTAACATTGATTTACATGTACACTAAATATATGAATCTACAACTGGCAATAAATAATCACAGGATATAGCAAAGCTGGTGATATACATATGAAATATGTTGTTGTTGTTTTCTAGTGCCTTGCATCTGGCAATGAAGCCATTAGCATTCGTGCTTTCCAATACTTTTGAACTGTAGTTTCTTCTGATCTTAATGCTTCACAGGTCTTCAAGTGTTCTTCGTTCATTTCTGCTGGATCGTTACACAGGACACATATTGGTGAGGCTGAGATACCTATTCTCTAGAGATGACTTGCTAAGCAGTCGTGATTTGTCAATAGTCGGAAGGCTGCAACCGCTGTTTTCCTTGGTCTCTGGGGGATTATATCTGGATTGGAAAGTAGTTTAATCCATTTTTTATCTTTGGCATTTGTTTCTATTTCTTGCAGGTATGAATGAGAAAAAATTTTAATGATCAAGCGTTTTATTGAGGAATATGAGAAATTGAATTTAGACTTTTGTTTTATTGTTGTGCCTTTCTTTGCAAGTGAGTCTGCAGCTTCGTTCCCCATGACTCCACAGTGTGCTGGAATCCATTGGAGATGAACAGTCTTATTAACTTTTTGGAGTTGTGTTAATATTTTGTAGCATTCTCTAATTTTTGTTGACTTCTTTGTAGTATTTGAACATATTCCCTGAATTGCAGCTTTAGAATCCGAAAGAATTACTGCCTTGTTAAATTTATTTAAGGGAAGATTTAATAATTGTTGGAGAGCAATGTATATAGCCTCTATTTCTCCATCATAATTTGTTGTGTCTCTGCCAACAGAATGATAAAAGGAAAAATGTGAACACGCAACTCCAGCTCCAGTAAGGTTTTCCTTGGAGGATCCATCAGTATATATGTGCAGCCATTCTTCTGTGGGATACCTAGTATTGATTGTTTCCAGAGCTAGAAGTTTTTGTATTTCTTTTGGTGTGTCTGATTTACTTATTTCCTCTGTTCATTCCAAATATATCAATGTTTAAATAATGTATATGTATAGTAATTGCTCCCTTACATTTTAAATGTCTTCAAGAAAGGGGGAAAGGGAAGGGGAGGTAGAGAGATCAAAATGGGTGTCATTTCAACCAAGTTTTCCCAGAAAGTGTAAACATATTAAGAAATCAGCTGGTTTGTCTAATTACATGATTACCTTTTTGAACTCCAACAACGAATTAATTTCACTTGCCTCCCATGCTCTTTATGAAATTATAGTACACAGATATAGGTAAAGGCTTTTTATAGTGAATCCCTCTTTTATATGATCATAACCTCGTACAGTCCTGACTATTCCTAATAAGAGCGAGACATTTCTCAAATGTTTATGGCTATATCACGGATATAAGAATTCCTTAACTCTCCCCGATAGCCTTGCAATTGAAATGTTGCATAGCCTATAAATATCCTATAGTGGTGGAAGAATACTCGGTTAACAACAAAAACTAGATAATTCTTACGAAATCCTTAACATACGCAACGAAATAAGATTCTGCACTCCCAGTCACTTATTAACCTCATTGAAAAAGACGTGTATATGGCTCGAAAAGTGTGATAAAATTCAAACTGAATTACCTACTTACCTTAGGAGTGTTGTTGAGATATTTTCTCTTCTAGAACCTGGAACTCAACCACCTTCCCTTTTTAGAACGTTTTCACTTAAAGCAAAATGATTGTGAAATATCAACAAACATGGCCGCTATTGACCATGTGCATTGTGGACTGCCAAATCTAAACGGGAACCGAAATTCGTTGGATATGCGAAGTTTTGATTTGTTGTTGTTATTGTTGTTCTTGTTGTTCACTTCCCGCCTATTTTACGTCGTTTTCTTATATAACAAAATGATGACCTAAGAACAACAAACTTATTCGTTTACCGTTCATATAAACATAAGTATCAACACTGTATTGTTGATAGTGTCTTACGCGGAACAAATGACATGAAGCAGAAACCTAAGCTAAGCTTAATAGTGAATCATAAATACCTGCCATTAGGAAACCAGCTCGTTTCATGCGCATGCTTTGGTGTGAAGTTTGTTGTTTGTCAATAACTGGCGATATTTCTTACTCCTATGTTGACAGCATTTTGTTTGTGCATTTATTTTAAAACAGTTGCTGCAAAGTTCCGAAACGATCTTGGGTTTCCGGGACATTCAGTATCGGAGTAAAATAACCTCACTTAATATAAAACATGTTAACAGATTTCTCTCCTTATGCAGCATATTTAGTAAGCCCATCTAACGGACTTGAATACATCATTACAAAGTCTAAAAGAAGCAAAACTTTCTTACAGTTGCAGTATTTGATAAATTGCAAATAAACAATGTGTAACAGAGCATAACTTTTGAAAACTCATGTCTTCTGTTTTCTGAAGTATTCCATCATGGCCGTCTATGTGTATTCATTGTAATAGTATGCAATCGGGTGTCCCCTTCCCCACTTCTCTCTCTATCTCTCTGTTTCTCTCATACTCTGCGGAGTGAAACTCTGTTTCTATTCTATGGAATAAAACAACTACTACTATTTTCTAATCCATGACAATAGCACAAAATTTAATGGCGGTGGCTCAACGCAACGCCCAATCTGAGGCTTGCCACGCCTTGCGGTGTTGTATGGTTAAACACGCCGTGAAATCACGCTGTAAAGCCAGTGATATCAAAATTATTTGAGGCCACAAAATTAATTCGCCCAACAGGAAAGACTTCAACAGTTACAGTTTCTCGTGCTGAGATTCAGAAATAGTTAATACTATATTCTCAAACAGTCAGTCATTCAGTTCAAATAGATCATTATCAGTCTCCATTAGATCATCAGTCTAAGATGACTGATGTTGTGAATTCTCAAACTCACTCAGGTATATCCTGAGAAAAAAAGGATCTTGTAGTTCTTCACTGGAGCGAAGTTACTCAATTGCATATTGCGGTCAGCATTTCTTAGGGTTCGTTCTCCCCCATGAAAAGGGTTATCTTCCACTTGCGTACGTAGCTATTTCAGTGATTGAGGATTAGCAGCCCGATTGCATACAAGAAGAGATTTTCTTAATGTGTATACTCAATTGTAACACAGGATTATAATGCCATGAAAGTAGACTAGATATTTGGTACGGTGAAATAGAAACTGTTAACATCACACCTCCAATGTGTACTTGTATTTCCATTTTGTTCTTGCACCAAGTTGCATTTATACAGAAGTGGAAGTGCAATAACTTGATGGACAATAGCACGATAAAAGGTTTGTGACATTTTGTAGTTTCCTTCATAGTTAATTAAGTTGGCAAATTATACAATTACTTTTTCACCTAAACACCAAAGAGCTTTTGTAAATGTTTAATAACTGCACAACTTTGCTCTGCGTTTAAATGTTTCTTCTACCAACTATGTTTCATTTTGAATTTACATTTTTAAGTTCCATCACAGGAAAAGACAATAATTATATCTTTACTTTTGCTACCACTTATTGTAGAAGTAGCTATTGTATTGAACCCAAAAATTCGATATCGATATTTCATCGGAAATATATGTTTTGAGGCCCACTGAATACAAAAAAGCGCGCGCGCGCGCGTGTGCGTGCGTGTGTGTGTGTGTGTGTGTGTGTGTGTGTGTGTGTGAGCAGCACAATTCAAACCCGAAAAGTCTGTTAAAAACCAAAGTTGCTATTTAAGTTTAATATAATTCGAGGATGCGACACGAAAATGCTGAAGAAAATTCCTCCGCCCTAAACTACCCTTTACATTGAAACTTTTTCGAAAATTCCCATTTTCTCAAAAATGAATTTTTCTTAAGCAAATGACTTTTGCTTAACTGCTAAACCGAAAGAGATAGACCAAATCTCATACAAAAAATGTACATTTCGTTAAAACACAATTTATGTCTTCAAACATTTTTTGTGGAGTGAAACATTTCGGAGTTATTCCTTATTATTGTGTGAATTTTGCAACACTCGTGCTTTTCTCAAATGGAAGGTCCTTATTCACTTTTTTATCTCTTGGTCGCATAAAAAGAACGGAATTTTAGAGCCTTCTTACAGCAACCAGTTTAAAAAGATTTAACTATCGCTCTAAGGCTATTGTATTCCCATATTCCCCTTACACCTACAAGAAAATCAACAATAAGATAAGTTCTACAAATGTTAATCTTGACTACCATAAAGAAGATAGTGGAATAAGAGTTTGTAAGAATAACTAGTACAAGAGTAGAGAAAGTCGTGTGACTGCATCACATCGGATTTTCTTATTGTTAACCAATATAAAATATCCGCCATTGCGCCTTTATCTCCATAGAATTACTTTTAGGCCCTGTTGGTAAACACTTGAGTCCTGAGTGACATATTCGTAGCTCTACGAAATTATCACGTGTCTGCTTTGGTTAACTGATTGATGTTCTTACCTTTAATTTCTTCTACTGCCTTTGTCTCCACAGAGTTGCGAATTATTTGACGATTTAAATTGAGGTCTTCATTTCTATGGTGTTTGTGATCCACATTTGATTCAATAACATTTGATCAGATTTTATGTAGTACTGACAGGTTGTTTAGAATAGTTTCATGGTTTCACATTTTCCTTCATCTCTATGAAAACAAAATTTATAACAAACTAGTAGAATAATTTTCTCCCCTCTCTCACTTAACATTACTTCTAGCTCACAAAGGACCATGGTCGGTAATGGATGATGTGAAATAATAAAGGTCTTAAACACTTAGAACATAATCGTAACAATATAAAATATAACCAACAATTGTGTAATCAAAAATTACATATATTGGTCTGGCGCTGGCAAAACATTGTGTCAAATATTATGTCAGTGAATGAAGTTAAAACAATAAACAAAGCATTAAAACATCAACTAAACATTGGTCAACATGCCTGCTAAGCATTTAATATTATTAATTGGGAAATTTATGTAGTATTCCATGTTACCCTTCCTATTGCATATTACCCACAATAAACAATTGGACACGTTTTATCGAAAATAGCAAATTCTAACTTTTTCTTCAAATTAAGTTATAAGAAATTTCTAAAACACCTCAGTTTAATGACTAAACCATTCTTCTTCTTCTTTTCCTGTTTACCCTCCCCTTGTGTAGGACTTACAAGCCAGTGCCTAGAGTCAGACGCCTGTCGGGGAGTACATGAACCTATGGAAAGGATAGTGAAGACCTAGAAGCGAGTGGTCAGCGAAGCACCAGGTATGTTAGTGAGGAAGAGTTTAATATGAAGTGCAGGCGAAATCATTGATTGGAAAGGTGATAATGGAGTAATTGGTGGACTGAGTGGCGTAGGAAACCGGAGAACCCGGAGAAAACCCGCCCAGGCGCCGCTTTGCACTAATAATTAGTCGAATTATAATATATTACCTCAAATATAGCGGGAAAAAAACTGTTATTCCATATTACCCGAACTTCCTCCACACAACTTAATCATTCGTGGTGTAAGGAACACTTTTAGCGTGTATCTTTCCGCAGTTCCCACTTGTAAGTCCTTTGGTGTGTGAGTCCTCCATTCGAGGAAGCCAAGAGAAAGAGAAGAAGATGTTTCCACTGTTCGATAAAATCTGTACGAATTGCTCGTTGAAAGACTCTGAACATGTGTGATGCAATCAGTTGTCTTCCAAAAGTAAACTGTATCAGAAACAAAACATAGCTGCTGCCCATTGGGAACTAGGTCGCCACGATTTGCAACGAAGAAGTTATTTACTCTGTTCCTTGGATTGACACAACTATTCTCACTCAATTGCTTTATCTGTGTCATATTACAGTTACATTTGTTTATTGAAGGGATAATTAACCATCCTGATACTAAAGCCAGAGCTGCCTATAAATGTTCTATAAATATTCATTTAATATTTTAATAATAATTACCAAATTCAGCTTTTAATATTAAAGCAACTAAGTCTAGCTGTATAAACGTTAACCTACAAACGGAACTACACACACCAAAATGACAAGAAAGAAATGTGTAATCATGCAACTGCAAGAGCACCTGTCTGATGTACAATGGGTTCCGGGTTCAATTCCCGGCTGAGGCCGAGAAAGTTTTCTTTAATCAAGCACGTTTCACGACAGGTAAGCCCAGGTTCTGGTGCTTGATTTTGAGCTCGCGCGCATGTGCATGTGTGCGTTTTATTGGTCACTTAATAATCAATTCGCACATAAACAATAATTCAAGAATGCCGCTGAGAAAAGCCTGACTACACGTGTTAAATCATACAATTATACTACAGTAAATCTAAAGTCACTACAACTACATGGCACGAATTGGTGCTCCTTTAAAGCTACTTTAGAATGAAGTTGTATTCCGTTAGTGCATCATGCATAGGTAACAAACATGTTCAAATAGATATATCCCCCTTGGTGGATGCATTGATGTAAGCGCCTCTCAGTATCAGCATGGACACTTCATATAATAATTCTGTGATTTTGAAGCACAGACATCACTTATCCATATGTTTAAATTTTCAGGTTATGTTTCGTAAACACCGTTAGAAAAAAATACATATGACAATCTCCATGGACACCTAGTGAAACCACCACGATGTACATATCTACAGTCCGGGATAGGTACAGATTATTAATATTTGACGCCGGCTAGCAGCCGCTAAAGACGCTCGAGGTCAAGCTACCTCACACTACTGGGCGGACGTGCGTGTCAAAAAGAAAACACGCTGTGAGCTACCTCACACTACTGTAAACAACGTTAACAATGGAGCGCGGCAGAACAAAGCACTTTCAGATTTTCGAGACTTTCTACTACCAGCTTATTTACGAGAGGTTGAATAAAAGGTGAATTTCAAGAAAAACCCGTTCTACGTCATTCTCGCCTATATAAACTAGACGAGACGACGAGAGCAGCCGCTTTTTGTGATATAGCCGTTAAATGTTGTACGATACAGCTGTGCGCAGGTTTTTAGATGTGTACAGTCAGGTTGAGAGAATTTGTGTATTCCCAGAGACAGTTGTAGACATTGAATTGTCGCGTCGGAATTGTTCGTTGTGTGAAGCAGGTTTGGTGTGTGTGATCGTCGGAAGCAGCTCGTGAGACAGTGGAGTACGTGTCAAGGTTATGAGAGGACAGAATAGTTGTGAGTTGCAAGGTCATAACGACTATGTTAACGACCAAACAGGACTATAGTTTTGTGCTTCAATTTTAAAGAAAATAAAGTGGCTGTAAAAGTAATTGGTATATTTATTTTGTCACAATATATTCTTTAACTCCTCTAGAATAATGGGATGGTATACCATTATATTGAAGCCAGTAATCTAGAGCACGTCTTCTAGGAAGTTGTCACTATTCAGCCCATTCTGGAGGAATTGCAACTAAAGCTGCCCAACACGCCTAGGGGCTGAATAAACTGCCCACTGATGACGTCTCCCAGAATGCTGCACAACACGGTTAACTCCCCATTGAGCCGGCGTGTGATGTGGCCATAAGCAGTGAGGATTCTCAGGGGCCCAATGATGGAGATAGTCTTTGTTTGCATCGGAGTCAGTGACGAAATAACTTCATCTTGCCATAAACCTGCCTGGTAAAATTCGCATTTTCGTTTGTTTTAATTAAGAACCTTCTGCTAACCGGCAGACAATACTGTAAATTGTTCCATAAAGCTGTTGGTGTTAGTTCAGTTCATAGGGATGCTATTTTCGATTTTTCAAAATCGGTAGTGTTAAAGTCCTTGGACTACCAGGTCAGCTGCAGCTCTTTTTTGTCCTAATTACGACGAGAAAGATGAAAAATTACCGGTTTAATAATGGTTTAGCATAGAATTTTATCTACCTTTTCATCTTCAACACAAAGATATCTCTTTAAACTATATAAATATAATAAACAGCTGAAAAGTAAAACAATTTAAAATCTAAAAATATAGAAAATGTTATATTAAAGCAAAGCAAAAGTAACTAGTGTTGTCAGAAAGTAAAAACTTCGGAAAGTGGGCTACAGTGTTGCAACGCTAACAAAATTTGGTGAGGTGTAAACGGTTCAGCAACTGCAGTCGTGCAATGACGTCATGCTCTGCCCATATGGCAGGTAACTTGCGATCGCCTCGTTTCGCGATGGCTGTATAAAGATTCGAAGCCTAGTTATAAACAATGTGCTTAATAAGAAATTGAATGAATCTTGCAGACCAGAGATGCAAGATTGTAAGAGCGTATACATTTTAATTAAGTTTCTTGTTTCAGCCAGAAGCGCCTCTGTCAACACTTTAAAAAATGAATTGTATATCTTTGTAACCAAATCATATCGTTCTCGAGTTTATTATTGAAACTAATATGAATACACACTTTTAATTTAATTCTGTTAATTTTTACCTTGTCTGCGACATATAAACAGGTAAAGTATTGTATTCCAGCAAACATTTTACCGCAGGGATTTCGCCAGAAGTACATGATTTGATGCCCTTGAATTAAAAAATGTGTGTGTGTGGGGGGAGGGGGTGGAGGGGGACAGGCTGCACGAGCGCGCCTATGATTAACAACCCAAGTGTCTAAGGTATTTTCATTACGGATTAAATGTATATATTGGATTTTCTGGTAAAAGTTCTGAAGTCCTCTTCATTCTAAATGACCTTTACATGACCTTTATAGTCAAAAATTTAAATCCCGTTAAAATATATAATTAATGTCAAACACATTTTTCTCTAATTTTTGTTCTTCACTTGTAACACATTCATTGTTATTGGTTACCGTTTTAAAATACTTTTCTCAAATGGAAAGTCCTAATTCGGTCTTTTCCTATCTTGGCCAAGGAAACAGAACGGAATTTCAAGGCTATTACATAGCGATCCGCTCTTACAAGATTTAACTATCGTCAAAACCTACTGCATATTATTTGCGCCTACAAAAAAATATGCAATAAAAATATGCGATGTTGTATTGTTGACATCTTATTCAAATGTAACTTTGACATGGGACAAAAGTGTACTATTATTATTACTATTATTATTATTATTATTATTATTATTATTATTATTATTATTATTATTATTATTATTATTATTATTATTATTATTATTATTATTATTATTATTATTATTATTATTATTATTATTATTATTATTATTATTATTATTATTATTATTATTATTATTATTATTATTATTATTATTATTATTATTATTATTATTATTATTATTATTATTATTATTATTATTATTATTACCATCACCGTCGCCGTCGCCGTTGCCGCCGCCACCACCACCAGCACCACCACCACCATCACCATCACCACCACCAGCACCACCAGCACCACCAGCACCACCACCGCCACCAGCACCACCACCGCCACCGCCACCGCCACCGCCACCACCACCAGCACCAGCAGCACCACCACCACCACCACTACTACTACCACTACTACTACTACTACCACCAGCACTCTACTACTACTGCTATGATCATCGTAGCGAATGTCTTCTGTCCACAGAAAATAATTGCGTTCTTTGTGCAGCCCTTTGCTGCTGTCATGTTTAATTTTCTGTACATGGTTTAGCAACAGTTGGCACCATTGCCAAACGGAACGCTCTCATGGAACGTTGCCCATTAAGACAGGGAAATGTATTTCCTTAATATCCCTAATCCGGGAATGACCTTTCACCACCTCTATCTTTTTAAGTCAGAACATTTAGAATATATCTCATATACAAGTTAATTCCCAGAAAATAAATGTTTAGAAGCAATTCTAACATTACTTTTATGTACAACCTCTACAAACATGCAGATAGGAGCAATTTGAACAGCGCAGGCAAGTTGCTAAGACGTTAATTAACTTGTCATCCACATTAATTATTCTTCCTATTGTATCCGCGCATTCTTCTGCCTTTCACAATACAGTTATTTAAATATGAATACCGCTTCTAATATAGTGACTGACTTTTAATTAAAAATGTACGAACTCTTTTGCAGCATGATTAGTACACTCTTTTTCTGTGCTGTTAAAACAGGTAGGAGCAGGTACGTCTATCTATTGGATAGTGTAAAGAAAGAAACTGAACATTTAAGTTAAATATAATATGTATCTCGTGAATATGTGGAGAAACATTAGACAATCGATAGTATATGTAGCCCAAGATATACGCGCTAGATTTAAGCGAAGTCTGTAAACAAATATCCGAACATTTATTTTGTTAAATACTTAATCCTCATATTTTTATATGAAATTCTGTCTATTTCTACGTTGTCAGTGTTCTCAAATTAAATCTATAATTTTTACATTTACTATTTTAATTTTCATATCCCAACTCGTTACTTTATCTGCACTAAATATATTAATTAGGGCCCGGTTGTATAAAAGTTAGCCTGAGTTTAGCCCCTGAAAATGATCTTCAGTTAAGCTGAACTTAGCATTTTGTTTGTATAAACCTTTATCTAATTTCATAGCATCTTAATCTAACGTCAAATCTGACTGGTGAATTTTCTCCAGTTAAGTTGATTGAACTTAGATCAAAAGAAACCCAGAAAGAAGTAATAAATATTACAGTTTTAAATAAAATAATGAAATTGTAAGTAATGCATTTTTATAGTTATTTGGATAATAGAAGCATTGTTTCAAATAGTACTATGTTCAAAAAATGTACAGGAGAAGCAAAAACTGATTATTTCTAACCTAGAAACGTTTTCACAAATGGTATGTTGGGTTTAAATAAGCTTTGATCCAATAAAAACGATTAATAAAATAAATACGGTACATAAAATAGCCTCCAATTAAAATCCCCAGTGACTGTTTCATACTGTTATTATCTGAGAACTGAAACCGCGTCTCTCTCTCCCTCTCCCTCTCCCCCCCTCTCTCTCTCTCTCTCTCTCTCTCTCTCTCTCCAATGCATGTTTCTTGTTTTGCGTCATTTTCCTATCGTACTGCGCCCTATCGAGTGCGTCGAAAACTGAAAAATAAGTGATTCCTATTTTCCGGATGCAGTGCTTTTCAGCTGTTTTACAACGTTGCCAAAGGTTATCTTATGAACTAAGATCAAATTTGAACCTAGACTGGGTGACTTTATGCAAGTTTTATTTAATGCGATTCTGTATTTGCAGTTCTTCCAATTTCATGATTTTCCTACAAAACAGTATTTCTTCTAAAAACGTAAAACATTGTGCGGAACGATGTTATTACTTAATTACCCTAATTTAAAACTTAATATTACTTTTTTTTAAAAGTAAAAATAAAACTTAACAATTTCACGTGTTAGATTCACATGACTTTCTCTATTGTTTATTAGTAGGTATACAAATTAGATAACCCGGGTAAACCTTTGCCGAAATAGCTATATTTAAGCATTTCGTTATGGATACAAAGAAAACGGTATTAGTCAAATGTTTTAAGAACTAAACACTTTATGCTGGGCAACCGAGCTTCCTTCAGTATGTTTCTTTTTTCTTTTCTTTTTTCTTGTTTGTAAAATCGTGCTTTTTATAAAGATATTTAGATAAACTTCAAAAACAAAACACATAAATTTTCATTGCGATTGTTAGAGCTGTTTTCGAGATATTAGTATCATCATGAGTATCATCATCATCATCATCATCATCATTTCAGCCGTAAGACGTCTACTGCTGAACCCAGGCCTCCCCATAGACATCCACCTAGTTTTTGTTTTCCTCCGAGCCTTTTTTCCACCACTGAGTTCAGTTTTTGGTGCTGCCGTCGACTCTATCTTCCAGGGCGTTAACCGCTGACCAAGGACATTCATCTTCCCGTCGATTCTTCTATGTCTTCCTTCATCCCGGCCAATTGCTCGTTAATCTTCTCTGATAGTTCTATCTTCATATCGGACATTCTCGTTTTCATCTTTTTCCATTTTTCAATTCAGCTTCCATTTCTTCAACTTCCCACCTCTCATACTTTCTGAGACAAAGATAAATTCATGTTTTAAGGGTATATTTTATTATTTTTCTGATGGACAAAATAATTCTAGGCTGAACCACATAAGCTATCAATGCTTGAAATAAATGTTATGAGTTATAGAATAATTCAGAAAAATTTCAGAAAGGAAAAACATTCAAAATATTAAGAGTAGTGGTAATTTAACTCATTAAGGAGTAATTTGTATATGCTCAGACTAGCTTGTTCCCTTGACCGACCTTTCGTTTTTGAGTTATGCAGCTCACACATAGACACATACTTTTTCTTTAAAAAAAAAAAAATTGTGGGAGGGATTCAGGGAGTTAGTAGAAAAAGTCATATGAGTGCTCACATAAATTTTTTTAAATAATCTAAAGTCAACAGACTGTTGCTTCCTGAATGACTCTCAACTTTATATTCCTTTAGATCACGTTGTTCTCCGTGGTCTACAAGCACATCTTTGGCTCCCGAGGTCACGGATTCAAACCCGGTGGAGGGTGATGAACTTTTTCCACCGTAAAAATCTTTAACGTGGCTTCCTTCGTAAAAGAACTTCGAGCCTGACACAGAGGCATCTGAGCAAAATTAAGTGGTCATTCACGTCCTTCATAGAACGGAACGCTGAAAATATAGCAGCTAATGAACGTCCATAAATAAAACTCAATTTCAAGTGTTCCTATCTGTATCTGATATGTTGCACTCACATGACATTCTCTACTCTTGTACTAACTATTCTTATAAACTGTTATTCCTCTATCTTCTTCCTGTTAGTCGAGATAAACATTTGTAAAAATTACCTTATTGACAATTTTGTTGTAGGTACAAGGGAAATATGAGAATAAGTAGGCGTTGAATGATAGTCAAATACTTTTTAAACTGGTCGTTAAATGAAGGCTTTAAAATTCCGTTCTCTTTATGCGGCCAAGAGATAAAAAAGTGAATAACGACCTTGTCTTTGAGAAAAGTATTGCTTAACTTAGAAATTAAAGGGAATATCTCCGAAATAGTTCACTGTACAAAAATGAACTTGAACACAACGTGTGTTTTATGTTTGTAAGATTTGGGCTATATCGTACGCTTTACCAGTTACGCAGAAGTCATCAAGAGTAAACAGGGTCTGGTGTGATTTTTAAGTCTGTCTTAAGCATTACAGTGCTATATTGCTATAATCTGTAGTTTCGAATCACAGGAAGGGTGACTAAAACAAGGTTGCACGTTTCTCAGGTCTCTTGAGAGGTCATGGTACGCACATGTAAACACATAAAACCTTCTCTCACTTACTGCTATATGGATCAATCTTCTGAGAGAGTTAACGCTCCATGCCGACAAGAATTTATAGTCGATTATATTTAACCTTCTGCTTCCGGCAACGGTGTTGCCAACATAACGTCAACCACTGTCGCAGCTTCCAATAGAGTTGCTTGCAGCCTGCTTTCTGAACACACAGACGGAGACAAACATTTAGCAGAATATCAATGAATGATATGCAAATTCCACTTTGCATTTCGGAGATCTGTGTAGCCTGCGCATTTAATAAGCTGGAAAGAATACATATTAACAAAAGCCTTTGTTAGTACTGGCAACAACACAATGATTCCGCCTCAATACGATGCCAACAAAAACAAAGGAAAGAGCAGCCAGATGCTTTCAATTCCCCAGCATTCAAACACGCAAGACTTCTTCAAAATGAGACAACTAGCCTGGCTACTCTGCTGTATGGGTATTTTGTTAATTGTCTTTAAACAATAGCACTGAAATACTCGAACATGAGAAACTGTAGGTCCTAAATATGCCTTCCTTGTTTAATATGAAACGATAACTACACTAAAGCTTTTGTTTGTGTATGTTTCTGTACTCAGTCCCCCTCTTAGTATTAACTCTACCTGACTTTCTCTAATACCTATAACAGAGGAATTATTACTGAACCATTTCACCGGAAATAAAACTATGTCTTGAGAACCCTGAACCCAAAAAGAGTTTTAAACTTCTCCACTACGTATTGTAGGTAAGTAGGAGAAGGTTTGCATTCGACCGAAAATTTGTATGTGGAGATTTCAACGGAAATGCACGTTTTAAAGCTCGGAAAATCCTGATTCGATTCCCTCCTCCTTTTCTTACCTCCTTTTGTTCCTTCGTGTGCCTTATGTGAAATATAAGTTTATTCTCTCCATTTTCGGCTCATTAAGGTTGCATATCACAACAAAAATGGCTGGTATATACAAATACACAAGTTAAATATATTTTTGATTTCGATAATATATAACTACATGACTGAAATTCTTCATGGGCGCTATCCCTGTTCACTTTGAACAAACATGTTGCTGTTATAATTAATTGGCATACATGAAGTGATGATTTTAAGTCACATCCTGGAGTGATATATAGCTACATATATTCCTCCTTCAGTTTATATGCGGGAAACAGCAGACGTACGTGATCTATGTTCCTCCACATTACATTTTATGTTGCGGCAGATGACATTTCTCTACGTCGTCGCCAGAGATGACTTTTTCCCCAAAGGAAACTTGTGCTGTTGTCTGCAGAGAAGCGTGTTATGTACCCCAGAACCTTCAACGTATCTACAAAGTTTGTAGTTGACGAATACGACCCATGAGCCTACATTCCACTCCCCAAATTCCTGCAATTGTCTCTTCACCTTCGAAACAAGCATTAACGTTTTATTCTAAACATTGTTCCTGTTTATAAACATCTGATGTGCTACGCTCATATGATTTTCTCTACTCTTGCACAAACTATTCTTACAAACACTTATTCCTCTGTCTGCTTCATATTAATCGAAATAAACATTAGTAGAAATTCTCTTATTGCTAATTTTATGTGTTTTAAGGCTTTAAGCGAGTCAACTGTTTTACGAACTATATAATGAATTTGAAATTCCGTTCTTTTTGCATGACCAAGAGATAAAAAAATGAATAACGACCTTCCATCTGAGAACATCTACTATAAGTGTTGGAAATGTCTTACAAATAACAAGGAATATCTCCGGAGTTCACTTCACAAAAAAGTTAATTTAATATAAATAGTGTGCTTTAATGAGATCTACATTTTTTGTATAGTAAGACTTGGTCAATCTCTTACAGTTTACCAGTTATGCAAAAGTCATCAAGGGTAAACAGGACTATGTGGGCTATGGCCAGAAAATTCAAAATATACATTTCATTTGCCATAAAAATATATTAAACATATGGCATTTTAATCAAAATCGTTAGAGGCATTTTCGAGAAAATCAAAATTTTCGAAAAATTTTTCATGTAAAGGGCAGTTTAGAGTGCAGAAATTTTCTTCAAAATCTTCGTGTCGCATGCTTTCGTTTTTTGACACACACACACACACACACACACACACACACACACACACACACACACACACACACACACACACACATGCAATAGGTGATATCTTAAGTTCATATTAAGATGAGTAGCAATTTTTCTAAATGGCACAGCACCTTCAGGAAATGAACAACAAAAATATCTGGTCTATTTGTTTATTTGGCATCTGCTGATTAACTTATGAACGCTTTTCACATATTAACCTGAGTCCTCTTTCATTTAGATTTATATTCCCATACTTTAACTCCATTCCATCCTGTTTAGGCTGGTTTCTTATTTTACTACAGTGTGCATTTATTTCGCTGCACTCAGAGCTGTTACCGCGCAGCTTGGCAGGATTAAGGTAATTCAGATTTGGCCATCATTTTATGTTGAGTGGGCGTACTCTCCTGTCTTGCGGACAAGCAAGCTAAGTTGTCCTGCTTGTTGCGGAGTAGCAGGGGGCAAGCAGTTCAGAAGTGACATCGGTTATCCATAGACACATACCTCAAAGTCTGGGAATGACATACAGGATTTTTCATATATTCGCTCAGTAGAATTTATTTCGAGATATAGGTGGGTTGTCGCTTTCTAACATAGAAGTGCTCGTAGGCGTTTGCTTCAAGTACGCACGGTGAACTAATAAACTCTAAAACTGAACATAAACTGGAGTTAGAATTTAAACTACACGTGTATTATGAGCAGATGCTCTACAGAGTGCAAACACCCACCACCTACGCAGCAGTTAAATAGGTTATTAGAGCTTGCATCATTGGCTGTTAGGCATGAAGCCGTCAATACTAGTGGAAATCACCACCGTTTTGATTCTTCACTTGTTATCCTTGTATCTTTATTATTCAGGGATCCAGCAGATGGCACATATAAAAAACAATAATTCACTTATTATAACCTCTTGATTGATTTTCTTCTAACTCGCACGACCTTCTGTGTCTCTCTTCCTACATTAACAACACAGTGAACATTTGATATGAGTGAGTGAGTGAGCGAGTAAGTGAGTGAGTGACTGAGTGAGTGAGTGAATGAGTGAGCGAGTGAGAATATGGGAATAAGTAGACTGAATGATAGTCCAATCTTTTAAAGTTTTCAAATTCGGTTCTCTTTGCACGGTTAACATGTAAAAAATTGAATAACGATCTTCTATTTGACAAGTATAAGTTCTCTAAAATTCACACAAATAACTAGGAACATCTCCGAAGTGACACACTACAAAAAAAATCTGATGTGTTGCACTCACATGACTTTCTCTACTTTTGTACTAACCATTCTAACAAACTCTTATTCCTACATCTTCTTCGTGTTAGTTAAAATAAACATTTGTACAAATTCTCTTATTGCTTATGTCCTTGTACGTGCAAGGGAGATATTAGAATACAGAAGGCTTTGTGCGACAGTCAAATCGTTTTGAACTTTGAGATTCCGTTCTCTTTGCACACTTAACATATAAAAAAATGAACAGCGATGACCCATTTCACGAAGTTTTCCGAAACTCACACACATAACAAGGAATATCTCCGAAATGGTTCACCCTACAAGAAAATTTATTGAGACATAAATTGTGTATTTTAGCAAGATCTACATTTTTGTACAGTATGATTTGGTCTATCTCTAACGGTTTACCAGTTATGCAAAAGTCGTCCAGAGTAAATACGACTACAGGGGCTATAGCCAGAAAATTCAAGATATACATTTCATTTGTCATAAAAATATCTCAAACATATGACATTTTAATTAAAATCGTTAGAGCCATTTTCAAGAAAATCAAAATTTTCGAAAAATTTTCCATGTAAAGGGTAGTTTAGGGTGGGGCTATTTTCTTCAAAATCTTCGTGTCGCATCCTTGAAAGACATTAAACTTAAATACCAACTATGGTTTGTAACCAACTTTTCGTTTTTGAGTTATGTTGCCCACAGACTGACACACAGACACACACACACACTCGGACCTTTTTCTAAAAATGCTTTTTTTGGATTCAGGGGGCCTCAAACATATTTCCCGTGAAATCTCGACATAGAATTTTTGGGCAGAATACAATACTTCCCCTACTTACCAGTAGAGAAAGTAACAATTTATTTAGATACAAATTGTTTTAGCAAGATCTACTTTTTGTATAGTAAGATTTGGTCTATCTCTTACGGCTTACCAGCTATGCAAAAGGCATCCAGAGTAAACAGGGGTTATGTAGCATATATGTTATCATTGTGTCGAAACCAACCTAACAATTCTCGCATGCACGAATCGAGTAACAAATAGTTCAAATGTCAATGCCAATAACATGCAGCGTAGAATATTAAAAACATTTTAAAACCTTAGTCACATGATCGAGCATAAATAGTCGTATGAAACTTGGGTAAAATGGCAATTATGCTCTTGGTGCATAATATATTATTAAAACAGCTATTTTTGCATAAAAATGTGATCAAAACAGTCTTTCAGAGTTCGTTGTGTTAAATCTTAATTAAAATTTGTGGCTGCAATGCCTGGATGTAGTTTATTCAACTGGTTGAGAGTGTAAACTGAAAATAAATTAGACCTGCTTTAATTTGACTTTAAGTTTTGAATGATATGCTTGTTTCGCTAACGACTTAATTTTTGGCTCGTAAACAATGACTACAAGATTCCTAGAGCCTAGACTGTGTTGTAATTGGTCGGTAGGTATTCTGGAGAGGTTAACTGCCTCGACAACGTACAGCAACAGATGTATGGTTACTAAGGAGGTGTAATATTGAGTAAAGTTGAAAGGAATCTCTCCGCACCCCTTGGTAACCTCCACTTCTCTCCGCTGGATGAGGCTCCGCGTTTAGACCGGCAGGAGGAGGAGGAGAAAATAGCTGTGTGACGTCACGAGCGCCGCTCAGATTACTGGTAACACAGAAATAGCAGAGCTCCACGAAAACAGCATTGACACAAATAATTGTCTTAGCATAGGGCCACTCTTCTTTAAAATTCTCTCATTTTATTACACGATTCTCTTTGATGCAGTTTTTGATTGAAGAATTCGTTTGTCAGTTAAACAACTGCAAGACACAGAGTACTTTCTGAAATTCCTTATTTAGTCTGCTACTTTTAGTTTATGTGAAACAGTTATTACTACGAAGCTTAGATTGTAAGCTTTGCAACGTCAGCCACGCAGGAACATTCGTTTGAAACGAAATTAATCTCAAGTACTAGTCGCCTCAAAGGTGTTACTTAATTTATATTTATATTCTAATGTGCTATTTTCTGTAACGTTGTTTATGTTACATTGTTACATCAAAACTATATGATGTAACGAACATGTATGTCAAAACCTGAACGATACACAGATATTTAAAGAAGTGTTTAAGTCAGAAATAACAAACAGCTCAGGTCTTCAGAGATTATTATTTTCCTTAAGCCATTGTAGCACGTGTTTAGCCTCATGAGCTGGTGCAGTGTTATAATATTGTATAACAGGGTTTTTTCAGTAAGGACAATGTTCCCGAGTTTATAGCGCACCAAGATTGGCAACTAAGTCCAGAACTGAATTCGCTGGATTACTATAATCGCTCCACCCTTAGATCCGCACTTGATGTAAACAAACCGTCAACATCTAAACCTCGATACGCTGGAACCAAAGCACACCATAAAATATAGTACCTTGAAAACTGGCGATTATCTGTTAGTTTTCAAGATGTATGATAACCCTGGTAAAACTACTTGAATGTAACACTATTCTTAAAACTCCCGAGTGAATATCAGTCTGTTGCAACATAAATACGAGGCGAGTCCACGTGGCGTTTGCTTGTGTTAGTACGAACACCAGGTTATCGCGAAGGGATACACGATGTGGATCTAAGGCTGGATGGAGTATAACTGTGCAACATCACCGAGAATAAAGTTGCTCCACGCGACACAGAAGTCTGGAGACCCTAAAATGAGATTTGAGGCAAATGTTATACGTGCTGCTATAAATGATTGACCACACCGTTTGAAAGCCCGTGTAATCTTTAAAAGAGGACATTTTAAGTAACTATTTGTTCTTTGTTGATAAATTGTGGAATGGTTTTTTGTATTATTTGTATGCGGGAGCCGGGACTGGTGGGAGAGAGTTCCACAGTATCCTAACACGACGAGTCCTTAAATATTGTTTCAATCGCCCCGCGTAAGCACCATTTTGTAGCCATAAGACTCAAAGTAATGTTTATCAACTTTCTCGATGTACCTCAGGGCACGGTACCTTGCAAGGATGATTAAATTCCGTTTCCTTTTTAAAAAGTTATTTATTGTTCATTATATTACAAATAATAACACAATTATACAGGATTGGCGTCTTTTATCTCGAACACGGACTTCGCCATTTTCACGTGACGCCAATCCAAGCAGTTGAACAAACAGACAATTGAATATCAGTCTTTGCCGACTATAATAGCTATTTACAATTTTAAGAGGCCTTTCCGCTGCCCCTATACTTTTGCATTCAATCATTTTAGGGGGCTTATGCAAAAAATATCGCCTCAATTGTATGGAAAGGTTAGTGCCGTTCCTTACTGTGCTATCCACGTTTATATTTGTGATAACTTACAATATGACTAGGTATAAAATGAAAGTGCTTTGCATTAATGAAAACACTTCAATCTCCTGTTATAACTTGCTGTTACAACTCAATTAGCGTTGTATAATGCCCAAGCTATTCTGTCAGTAAGTGCAATGGCATCATAGCTATTATGTAACAACAACCCCATATCAGAACGGTCAGTTTGGGAATCTGTCTCCATTGGAATACATATTACATCTTCTGTGGCTTCATTTAGAGCTGTTGTACCCGTTTGAAATCCCCGTGCAAGATGAAGAAAGCCTTCGAGCGTGTTGAGGAAGACCACGAGGTAACAGGAGCTTGAAATTCAATACGATAGCAGATATACTGGGTGTCCCCCCTCCCCCCCCCCACCCAAAAAAAAAAAAAAAAAAACACTGACAATGCTTAGTATGTTGTGTGGGATGGCAAACTGGTCGGTTTTCATATAGAAACCCCTGTCCGGAAATGCAAGGTTTAGAGTGTCGAAGTTTGAGAACATTTTAACAATTTGTTAACATTCGTTTTGGTATCTTAATACGGAAGTTATGCAACCCTTTAGCCATCGGTGTAATGACCTGAGCATAATAATATTGCAGTGCATGCCCAAATTCCTCCATAGAGTCCTTTGTACACATCCTTCTGCGTTACTTGTGTTGTTTCCAGCACAGTAATGATTTTAACGGCAGTGCGCCACGTACCAGTTCACAGCTGCTGAAACGGCCGACTTGAGTTCCAGGGCACTTTGGTGTAAATATGTGGAATCACCTCAACGTGATGGATTGATAGAGTTGGACCAGTTCCATGGCTAGCACGCTCGCCAGATCTGGTACACCTCCACTATTTTCTGTGGAGTCGTATCAAGAGTATGGAGTCTGGCACTCCTGTAACATCAGCGGAGGACCTTATGGCTCGAGTCCACGGAGTGATTGAAAATCTTTATAGACAACCGCACGTGCGCATGAGACTCAGCACCGCTGATATAGGCTCTGCAGTGACGTAGGAGGTACACAGTTCAAAGCGCGTTTGTAACGTAGACAGCTCGATGTTGGGTTTATTGACAACATATGAATGTACACCCATTTCACACTTCGATGCGTTACAAGTCCAAACCGTGCATTTCCGCACAAGGGTTCCTATTTGAAAACCGATCAATTTCCGCCCCGGACAACATACTAAGCGCTGTCGATGTTTTGGGGACATGCATAATGTATCCGTGCTAGTGCAAATAATTTAATGTGTGACTAATTGTAAGCTTTTATACTTGGACATAAATTGTGTGTTTTAGCAAGATTTACATTAATTGTATAGTAAGATTTGGTCTATCTCTTACGGTTTACCAGCTATTCCAAAGTCATCCACAGTAAATAGGACTAAATAGGCTATAACCAGAAAATTCAAAATATACATTTCATTTGCCACAAAAATATCTCAAACATGTGGCATTTTAATCAAAATCATCAGAACCATTTTCAAGAAAATAAAAATTTTCGAAAAACTTTCCATGTAAAGGGTAGTTCAGGGTGGAGAAATTTTCTTCAAAATCTTCGGGTCACATCCTTGAAAGACATTAAACTTAAACACAAAATTTGGTTTTTAATCGACTTCTCGTTTTTAAGTTATGCTGTTCACACACACACACACACACACACACACACACACACACACACACACACACACACACACACACACACACACGTACACACACGGATCCTTTTTCTAATTTTTTTTTTTTTTTTTTAATTTCGGGTGAAATCTCGACATCGAATTTCTGGGTGGAATACACAACTTTACTTACTTATACGCAGTAGAGAAAGTAAAAAAGACCTGTTTGGGAGCATACATCCATTCGAAAACAATTGATGCAGAACAATGTTGTACTTGCGTTTCTTTTGGCTTAAATATTTGTCTTTTATGAATATAATGTTGAATTTTAATATTTTATTATTCTTGTTTTGCACTACTTTCGACGTTCATAGTTCGAATCCTTTTTTGAACTTCACAGCTGCTAAATTGAACCACATGATGGTCTGATGTGCCCGTCGGACAGAGCGATGGAAATTTTGACGTTAGGTCGGAACACTCCATTTCATTGATTCTCCATCTGAGTGCTAGGTAACCAGTTTATACAAGGTTTTATTTTCAGGTTTTGGCAAGAATTTCAAGGTATCTAGGTCGCTATGCACTTTAAGTGTCGAATTTGGCACTCCACAACTGCCAAAATATCTCCATCAACCCATCAAGAACTTCACGTCGTGCATTAGATTACAGAAGGGGTTAGGCACAGAGAATGGCGAATATGGTCAAATACTAACTAGATGTTAGTATGAGTTATAGTATTCCGAATTCTTTTTTGCAAAATTTGTATGCTCTTGTTGGGCTGATGGAAGTTTCTTTACAAACTGTGGCTTGCTTATCAGTGAAATAGATACCTGCAATACTCCAATAACATAGCAACCTGCTCCAAAGAAAGCAAAGAATAATGAAAGTCAAGTGGGAACTTTCTTATTGTCCTGACCATGAGCCAAATACTCATCTGCACTAGAATAATTACATGTATGAGAAAATGATGTTAAAAGACACTAGCAAATACATAAATGGTGAAACCATAGAGAGCGTCAGAGAAGAAGAATACAAGGTGGTGCTACATCTTGGGGATCTTCATTCAGAAATGGCGTTTGTAACAGTGTTTTCTAGTTCACTGAAACGAAAGACCCGATTTGGGCGTAAAAATCAAATTAACCAGTTTAACACTGCGTACCGAACGTAAACATTACGAAGTGAGGAAGAAACAGCGCTGAAGGTGAGCAAGAGGGAGACTGCAAAGAGAACGAGAGATGCGTAAGGAAAAAGCTAATGGAAGTTTGCACCGAGGTCAACTTTTCGTAGTCGCATTTTGCACTCTGCACCGCGCAATGCACCGGTGCATGCACCCTAACGTAGATTTAAACTGTTTCTTGAATCTAAGCACTAGAAACTGTAACTATTGAAGTATTAGTTGTATCTGCCATCTTCTGACTATCATTAAGTTGAGAGTTCCTTCTAATTAAAACTCACGTGGAATCTCAAGGCTTCACGTTTCGTTCTACAAACGTAGAAGATTACAATCGCCTTTTCACCATGGTGGAGTTAGAACATTCTCTTTCATCTTCGCGACCATCAGCACCAGGACCAGACGGTATTCACGTACAAATGTTTCAACAGCTCTCTTCTGAAGGAAAGGCTTTCCTGCTCGAGGTCTATAATAGTGATAGGATTGACAGTAAAGTTTCAGAAAACTGGCGGGAGACCACCGTTGTACCCATTTTGAAAGCTGGAAAGGGTCGACATCTTCTCCCCAACTAACTTCCTATTTCCCTCATCAGTTGCGTTTGCAAGGTGATGGAACGCATGATCAATAGACGGTGGTTAGAAACTCGCTAACTACTAACAACCAGTATAGTTTTCGACGACGGCGTTCAACTGTACACCATGTATTGATATCGACACAGACAATGAACGGATTTATGAAGAACTGTCAAACCGTTGGCATATTTTTCGATCTCGAGAAGGCTTAGCGTTGACGAGCAGGGATTCATTGTCCTCTGTATCAGTGGCGACTCGTGCCTTACAATATAGGTGAAGAAGTTTACTTAAGCATGCTGAAAATACAATGCAAAGCCGGTGTAACACGGTCCAACATTTTTACCAGACTTTTTGTATCCAATGGAGCTGTACACAAAAGAAACAGTGTCTGTCACACTATGATTCATTTTGGTACAATACAAATTACAGTTCGCGTAGTAAGCGAGAGGAATAAACATGGCGTGTGCAAATATGTATATACAGCTTTGTTTTAAAATCAGATTTAAACGGTGAGTCAAACAATGTACAAAAACTGCCTGAGGAACACTGTTCTTGATTCCTTTTTAAAGTCCATTCAAATGTCCTGACATAACACTCGTTTCATCGTAACATTGCACGACTAATTTACGTTCATAATTAAATTCTTTAGGAACAAAATGCAGCAAAAGGAACAATGTTTCTGCGGACCTGTCAGCACTCACATCATGAAATCCGAAAAATCGTTCAACCAATGTGCTCTCTGTATTCACGTATCTTACAATGAGACTTGCACTGAGATTTGACAAATATCTGCAGTATCGTCAACTTCAACAGAAAAAAAATCTGAGACATTAATTTCGGATCTGTAAATATTCCGAAATACATCCCATCCCTTCATTTTGTATAGATTTAGAATCACCACTGCATATACTTTTAATTTTATTATAGTGGTTTTGGATTTCTAAAAAACTTTTGGTAAACAATCTCCTTGAAATTTCCCCGACTTAGCGAAAATGCACTCTCATCATGACCTCTGAATGCAGGCTCTTGTTTACTTAAATACAATGTTGCTTTAATGACCAACTGCAGGTAAAGCCTATTTAATCTCACGTTTTCCTTGAAATGTACATGAAACAGTCTGTTTTCTTGAAGAGCGTCAGCTATTGTTTTTCTCTTTTTTTTTTTTTTTTTTTTTTTTTTTTTTCAAAAGCGTTTAGTTGTAATTTACATTTTAAACGTTCCGCCGAATCATTGTGCTTGTGAAGAGAAGGGGTTATATTAATGAAATATGTGAATCTCTCTTTGTCCCACACGTTACTTTTGTTGCTAAAAAGTAAACAAGGCCAACAGAATAGCAATTGCAAACTACGGCTACTGCGTAACCAAGAATAGTTATCGAACCAAGAGCTTTTGAATTTAATGTTATAAGTCTTCCCTATTTTCTTATCCTCTCTTTTAAGGTCTATATCAATATCAGTGGGCCGCCCAAAGTTTAAAAACATGCTTCTTGTCTTCATCTTTCCACCTGAAAAATGGGGTTTCTAACAAACTACAAATATAACGTTCACTGGATTCATAACAAAACACTTATATTCCGTGATTTAAATATTAAAAGCACTGGAGTCTAGCAAACTCGTAAATTATACCGTTCACGGTTATCTAAAACACTACGTTTTAAGTTTACCACCAACTCTTCCACGAGGTACACGACTTAAGTTCACGATTTAAAATAACTATTTCCGTAATAAAAACGAGACACGTAAGTTGCCATGAGTTGCTAAAATGCTGAATAGCTTAGAAGCAAATCTATGCAAGTGAGGAAAGTTTGTGCATGGAACATTTTTGTAAAAGATACATGCATCTGTTTATTTTGGAATGCGTCTTTCATTTCCATGTCATTTTGTAGATCAATAATTTCTAATTGTTATGACATTGGAGCATTGTCTACATCAACTGAAAATGATGATGTATAACATGTATAATTCGAACTTTTTAATATATTGTAATACCTTACGACAAATTTAACATTTTGCCATAACCCAATACTCTGTAAAGACGTGTAAAGTTTCCCAAATAGATACTTTGACATTGGGTTATTCAACAATATAGGGGCAAGAGAAGGCCAGGTGACCTTGGATACGAGCGGTTGTGTGTGTGACCATAATAATGATGGCAAGGCGTGGAGGAAGTCCGGAGCTACAGAACAACTAGCAATTGTGTGTATGTGATCAAACAGCGATAACACCAGAAACTTCTGGCTACTTCTTTGCTGAGTCATGCACACATGCAGTGGAAAGAATTCGAAGGAGGTTATGTCACACCAGCTCCAGTATAAATAAGATAGTGAGCAGTTCAGTTAGTTGGTGTCAGTTTTTAGAGTTGAGTGAATGATGGTTGTTTAAGTCATCGTGTACAGTTAGTTTTAATCATAATAGTAAAGATATAAGAGACAGTGAAACCGCAGAAAGACTTTGAAAGACTGAGAAAGATTATCAGAAGAACAACTGTGAATTGTAATTGTAGAGAATTTTATAAACTGTATTAGCAACGAGAAGGAAACTGCATTTGTAGTAAGATTTAAAGGAAAATAAAGGGTTAGAGAAGTAAACAGACTTTTGCACTCCGCCAATTTGTTACAATACAAATGTACTGCGTGTTGATGGTCTTTCACTGTTGCACTCTACTACTTCAGCCATAAGGTATAAATGTGTAAGCCAATAAGCATACACATTGACACAATGAACTAAAGACAAGGCGTCACGGCACTACATGTGCTTACTGCTGATTGAACTGCACTATCCTTGGTCATCTCTTGTTCTCTTCCGACCCTGATGCTATTAGGGTTCCTGAAGGCTAGGGAGTCTTTATTTTTCCAACCTCTCCATTTCTCTAATTTCTCTATAAACTCTTAACTCCTAACATGCTGACCTGTCATAGCATGTAATACATCCCCTGATTGGTAATCAGAGGATATGGTCGGTGAATTTATTTTGATAACTCTTCCGGTCAGGTCGGTGAGACCCGTAAACCAACAACAGGTGTGGTCCTCCAGACATTCTGGGGGTTGTGAGAGAGCGATGTAACCGCCAAAACATAAAAATATGGTGCTCTCTAAAAAGCAGTTACATTTACTGCTAAGTCTCTTCAATATTTATGAAATATGACTCGAGGGGTAAAATGTTCCAGAACGTTTTCTACCCAAATATCATTTGATTGCATGTATCATCAATGTTCCCCACCTAGTAACATAGATAGTAAAGATGTGTGTTAAACACTACTAACATACAAAAACAAAGAAGAAACAAGAAGTCTTATTAAGAAAGTAAGCACCACAAATACAAGAGTGATAGAGGTAGTTGTGGTGATGGTGTTGGCAATACCTCTTCTAAAATTTTTCAAGGTAGAGTCTTGCAACTGCAGTTCAACCTGCTTTATACATAACCCAATTCTAAGTAACTTGTATTTATACATACATTTTTGTAGGTCCTGGCGAAATGTAATTAAAAAACATATTAATGGAACCTTGTTTACACATAATGCATTTATACGTAATTCGTTTTATATGTATTAAATTTCAGTTAGATACAGATGAGCTTTACTTAATTATAATGAGCATATGGCATACGCTATCTTAAAAGAAACTTGAGGCATATTTTCCTTATCTCTGTTGACAAAGACACAAGCTGAGTGGCTGACTTTCGGCCACAGAAACAAAAGACAATGACATTCACTGGTAGAGCTGACAGCTTTTGGCGGGTGACAATGTTGTAGCAATAAATGAGAAGTAAAAATAAAAACATGTCGGTGACCAATAAAAGGGATCAGTTTCATGCGACACTGACAATAATGAGGATGACTCAAATCTTGAAATATCTAAAATGAGAGAAGACTACAGCAAGAAAGGTGTGCAAAAGGTTGTAGTGAAAAAGCTCTGAGCTCATCAACAAGTTTGCAAAATGAGGTGTATGCACTTAATCCAAGAAAAGTGAACCAAACCAAATTAACTGATTTCTTTAAAGCAGAGCCAAGTTCAAAATGTTTTCTTTGTACATATCTGTATTGTTTGTAAACTTTTACACATGTAGGTCCACTGAAATGCTCTTTTTTAAAAAAAATATGATGCATTATGAAAATCTCACTTGGAAGTAATTCTGAGTTAGAAGTAATGTTCCCTCTTCCCCTTGATACATGCATAAATCAGGTTCAACTGTATTTACAGGGCTACATCCCAAATATTTCCAGGAATGTGTTTCAAATGGGAATAAAGGTTGATAGTAAGTTTGTTCCAACAATAGAATTTGATCAGTCTCTTGAATGTCAGCACATGCTTGTTAAAGAAATCTGGCAGGCAGTGCATTCCAATATGCTCTGACTTTTATGTGCATGTAACATTTAGCAACTTCTAATCCAAAGTCTGACAGAATCAGTGCACAGAACATGTATATCACTGACCAATGTATGCACATTAGATCACCATAGACCTGTACATGAACTGACCACAAACCATGTGTTGGTACAAACCTTGTAATCGTATACTAAAAGAAAACACAAGCTGAATATAGCAAATTTATTTCATAATGAAAAAATTATGTCCTTTTGTTTGTTTCATCATAACACAGTAGAATAATAATACCTTTCATTAAAAAGAAGATATGAGAAACATGTTTCATTTCACTGAAAAAGTATTTTATCATAACTTCATGCTTATCGATGGCAGTATAATATTTCACATTAGCATACATAATATCATGACCTTACATAAAGTAACCCTAAAATTAAGACTAAACATATAAAAATGTACCTTTAGCAACAGAGGAAAAGATTTGTGCAAGGTAAAACTTCAAGATTATCAACTACGTGGTTTCGTTACTATGCTACAGGCAGTGTATGTTGAGACAATATGCTACAGTTTACTAAGTCATTTTTATGAACCTTAAGGCTTTATCTGCAAAATTATCACTCTTTTCATTCAATACTTTCACAGCCTACAACTCCTTGGATCTGCACCTCACTGAATTTACAACACTATCCACTTTGTAAAACAGTTGAATATCTATGTGAGCCACTTTCTATTCTGGTTTCAATACATTAAGCAGCTTTATAACACAAAATTTGGTGGTTAGAGTCTGTGCAGAATAAGTTGGTAGAAAGAGATAGCGATATTTTTTAGAAATAACCTGAGTCTGCTCCCTTGAGTACAATGAAGAACCCTCATTAAGGGAATAGATTTTCCGGTCAAAATTGTTCTTGTTGTCAAATCTCTTTCACTGTGACACCTCTCACTCAATATTCCCTAGTTAGCAGGAGAGGATCGTCACAACACTGTGTGCGAGCAAGAGGGTGAGTACTGCTTTCTCTTTCTACATGCTGGCTGCCAACTTATTCCACACAGGCTCCAGTAAACCTGTAGTGCAACATAATTAACTTGTTAAAATTGCACTCTCTTCCTTGCATCATTAAAAATAGCATACTAAAATGTTTTTATTGTAGCCATAATATACAAGATCTGTAAAAGCCCTTCAAAAAAAAAAGAAAAATAGAGTTTCATGAAATATGCATTATGGTAGAAAAAGTTTGTTACTTAATTCAGTTTTGGTTCCTTTGACAGAGATTATGGAAAATGTTCATCTCAGAACGGTCTTTTCCCCAGAATTTTGTATACCAAACAGCAGTAATTTGGAAAAACTTCCTCCTTAAATCCTAAGAAATGTAATTTTAAGGTAGTTGCTTTAAATATGAATAGGAACACTTGCCCCCCAAGCTTATGCCTAAATAGATACCCCCCCCTCAAAAAAAAAATAAGTAGGGACATTGGATTTTCCTTCCATTGCGCTAATGAAACAATTGCCACTGGTTTTATGGCTTTACAATATTTTAGTTAAAGCATAAACAATAGCAGTGATAGCTTTCAGAATTGGAGCTCTGAATTTTAATACCTTCGATGCATAATGTTTTCATGTGGTCCCTGAAACATGTACTTTAACAGTCAGCCATTGGCATTTAAACATGTCCTATAATGAGTAAATAGTTTAAAAACACACCTAGGAGAGTTAGAAACAAACAAATGCAAAAACAACTGCACAAATTTGTTTTTCTATATTGCATTAGCTATGTGAAAATGCCTATATCTGCAACAGATGTGCAAAACTAATGGAAAACACTTCAAATGTTGGCAATTAAGAGCCAGAATTTTAATTTTTTTCAATGCAGAAAATTTAGAACAGCTGTGTTAACATTTTTCTCCACAAAAAACAAAGAGGTAAGTCATACTTAATGCAGATCAAAATTACAATTCAGTTGCTATATTATATTAACATTTTGTCCTTGAAATAATCACACTCCTTTTCAACAGTTAAATTAAACCACTGTACTGCATAAAAATGTATCCCTGAGTAATCAACAAAACCCTCGCAAAAAGAAAAACATATAATGGACACCTAAAATATTATCTCAGAAATGGGAAGATTCAGATATAAAATTGACATCCACAACCATAATACTTGCATACATAGGGGACATCTGCATATGAATGTAAGCCAAAGGAAGTTCAGTAGAATCTTGATAATTTGACTCTCAATAACTTGACATTCCGAACAACTCAACATTTTTAATTTTCTTTTTTTTTTATATTGACTGCAATAACTTCTATTATCTGTATATGGTATGAATAGTATAGGTAAATTTTAATTAGTATATGTATACAATCTACCACATTCTCCCTCATAGTGACAAAAGTGCTGTACCTTCGGTATTTAGTCAAAACGTATACACTGGGCAGGCCGCTATCATGAAACTAAAAGCTAATAATGTGGATACATAGCACAAACATTTGTTAGGATGGTTTGAAAGTTTATTGCTCTAACCAGTACAAAAATGTTTTTTGGACGTGACAAATTGTGCAGTGAATTTATAAGACCACAGGGTGTCATGTTATCTTTCTGACTTCCATGTAGTACATAAACATTGCCAACCATGTGTGATTAAGTACAGTGCCATCTCCAATTATAGCAATGTCTTGTTTATTTCAAGGAAGAAAGCAGAGACATTACCCCCGTCATCAACTTACATATCAGTTACACAGATCCTAGCAAGGTCATTTGTCACGTCTAAAAATACCCCTGTACCTGGTAAGCTACATTTTCAGTTACATGTTTCTGATTACAGTGCAGCTCCCAAGATTTCAAGGTTACTGTTAGTATTGTGCCGAGTTGTTTATGCCAGGAAATTGTCAAACGAGAGGTAAAGACAAGTTAACACGACAATGGAAATTAAATTGGATGTGTTAAAGGGACTGGACAAAGGGGAATACATTAATATGTAATAAATTTAAGAGTATGTTATATCTTTACTGTCTATATTGTGCTAGAATATGTATGTAATTTGCAGTATAAGTTTATGAGTTGTGAATAACAGACCCCTTGTTCCGTAAAATTCAACATTTCAATAACTCGACAGCCTTTCAGTCCACATTATGTCAAATTATTGGGATTCCACTGTATCATATGACATCACTACCTAAACTGTGAACCATTCTGCCTCTGCATTAAGTTGAGATGTGACATTATTGCATTCTTTAACCTAAAAGCAGTAGAGAAGAGGATACCTATTGTATCAAAAATATGCTGCTTGACAGCATTAAGGCAAAAACAAGGCATCAAGGCACTTCAAAATATTATGCCTTTATTAATTTCATGTCTTCATAACTGCAGTGGTCAGGCTTACTGGATTATAAAAACAGCAAATAGGAATGGTACTAAAATAGTTACCAGTTTGATATGATTTTTTTCTTTCTTTTTTTTTTTTTTTTCCTCTCTTTGGTGTTTGTACTTATTAGAAATGTGAGGCTAAAAATAACTCCATCCAACCATCATGCTTTTATTTGCATTAATTTGTTGTTCTTGCTTCATACAATTCCTGTAATTGCTTTTCAGAACATATATCTATATGCCAAACCATATCAAATGCTTTGCATATAGATAATATACATCAGAAAATTTCAAGCAAGAAAATAATTGAACTTTTATTTACTATTTATTACTTTTATTAGTTAGGAGAGTTGTATGCAAACATATTTCAGCTCGATCAATGCTTCACGGGTGATCAGTCATGTTAAATTTAAGAAGCTCGACCTTCTTAAATTTAACACAGGTGATCACCCGTGAAGCATTGATCAATAACGATCGCCGTGAAAGCTTCAAATCTTACATATTTCAGCTCACTAACATATATAATGCAATGCAGGTACAAAAAGCACTTGTTAAGGCATTAGCAGTTTAGTTAACTTAGAATATTACTTGTGTTTATGTGTTCCCAAAACTAAGTCAATTGCATTTCAACTTTAGTAAGATTATACTATTATAACTATTATAGCGTTCTTAAACTGCAGATGTTTTGAATGCATGTGTGTGAACAACATAGTTACGGAACTAAAAGTTGCTTAAATACTAACCGTGGTATTAAAGATCAGCATCCTACAAGAATGCAACAAAGATTAGTTTGGGTCCAACCTAAACTAACCTTTACACAGAACATTTTTTTGTTTTTTATTTTCTTGAAAGTTATAACAATTTTGATTAAAATACCGTATGTTTAAGATATCTGCATATATTTAAATTTTCTAGGAATAGCCTATGAAGTCCTCTTTATTTGATTGAATTTTATATAATTTTGAATTACAGGGAAACCTTAAAACATAGACAAAAACTTTCTGCAGGAAACATGTGGAGATAATTAAAATACCTAATTTAATAAATATTAAAAGCAGAAACACTATTAACTGGGAAGTTGTTTTCATTTTTATTTTACTTTAATTTTAAAATATGAATGTGCCAAATGTAGACACTTAAAATTTCACATATGTAATGTACTCATACATTTTTTAAATTTGTATTCAACCTTTTTCGATTTTGAAACAAATAACAAGACGTTGGCTATTATTGCCTTAATATTTAACTTAAAAAAGGATTGGGTAACACTACTCTGAAGACATGAAGGGAGTAGTTGCCCCCTCCTTAACTGCAGTAGTACATGTTAAGTAGAACTGGTTTTCACTTATTTTTCCAGTTTTCCGCTTTGATGGTCACGAAGAGAGGAGAAGTAGGGGAATATCTTCACACCAGGTGAGTATGTTTGTCAGACCTGAGTTAGAATATATGGTTAACAATCACTAATGTAAGACAAGTCAAATCGACATACACACATGATCAAACATTGCTTGTCAAACCTACCAAACTCTCTCTCACCTGTTGTATTCACCATAAAGTTCTTACTTCGATCCCTTTTAATCTCTCAAACATATAACCAGACAATTTAGTCTGCGAGATAGGTAAAACTTGCTTTCAATATTTTTTTTCTATGCATCAGTAACATGAAATACTTGATCTAAATAATTTCACATGAATTTTGGTTTGTTATTGCTTCTGCTAATAAATATATTCAAACTTTACATTCTCACTAAATCTGTTCTCCCTTCACACAAAAATTAGCACTGGACAGCCAAGCATAAATCTAACTTCCTTTTGGTACTGCTAGATTTTAATACAAATATTTAGCACAACGGGAAATCTCTAGAAATCCATCTTCTTCCTCCGCCCTCCCTTTCATTCATCAGCAATGTTCACAACAAACCACTCTTCACATGCATAAATATACTCACTTACAGCTCTTCAAAAACAATGTAACTGACATCATTACAGACAGCAAAGTCTCTACATTATCTTAAATAAACATTTTCCCCAGTTCCTGCTTTTAAAGTGCAAAAATGTTTAGCAAACCAAGAGAAAACATTGCCAAAATAAAATGTCTTCAATCATAGAAAAACACACATTACTTTAACAAGATGATTATCATGGGCATCATCTCAAATAACATTAACAACTTAGTTAACTTTTATGATATTTTAAATTCATAGCTCCAAGTCTTAAAAACTAACTGAAAAAAAAGTGTTTATTTGCCTTTTTATACTATTCCAAATCTCTTGTTCACACAATGAAAGAAGTTTTCTAAATTTTTCTATATTAACATGAAATCAAATTCAGTGCTACTTCCTCAGATATTCTTTTTCAGCCATTAAATTATTTTTCACATACAGTTCCAATACTATCAAGAAATTGAAAAATGTGCCAAATGCAATTACTTAAACAATATTTAGCCCTACAAACTATATATATCTGGAACTGCCAAAGAAGAATTGCTTGCAATTTGGAAACTATAGTAGCTACAAAACAAGAATGAACATGGACCTAACCAATACAGTGATGTTGCTCTCGCAGCATTGCCAATTGTACACGCCAGGCCGTTTGGGCGTGACAAAGACAGTCATATCTTCCATTCTTGTCACCTGCTTGCTGGGCAGTTGGCAATCCGAGAGAGCAATATCACTGTATTGGCTAGTCCATGTTCATTCTTATTTTGTAGCTACTCTAGTGAAATTGGAAGTCTTTCTTTAATGCACTCATTACTTCAGATGAAATTCTTTAGTAAACAGTTTCAATTAAAATAGTAACAGAAGAATAATTACAGGTGCTGCTTGCTCTATGAAGTAACCTCACACATTTGGCATATCTGACAATTTAATTGTACACTGGCATTCTGGTCCAATTTTAACAAACAGCAATCTACCAATTTACACATACAGTTGACACACAGCGATTATGTGGAAACAATGGTAAACATCTTGCATTTTAGTGTATAAAAGTATGTTTAATCTTCAAGGGCATAAAAAATTTACTTTGTACGTAATAATGGAATGTATGTGACTTAAGTAATGTCTTTTCAAAATTATTTATAGATTCAGGAATGATTCAGCAAGTTTTTATTTAAAAAAACATGACCATTTTGTAGGTTAAGAATTATCTGTAAATAAAGTTTTGGAATGTACACAGAAATGCAGCTCAACCAGAAAGATGATACCTATCTGTAAGTGGTGAAATACCAAGAGTATTATTTTCTAGTTAAAAATTCAATTTAATTGTGCTATAAAACTACATATTTACTTTAATGCTTCTCAATGTGGGGTTGAGTGTTAGTATATGAAGTTACATGAAATAAAACTACTAATACATAATATGTTTAACATATAACTTATTCACTTATCAGATAAAGTGAAGTTTGTAACTATAGGTATAGGAGTATTTTTAGACATGGCAAATGACCTGAAGTTGCACAGTAGTCCATGCTCAAGTACACTTTTAAAGACCATAGGAATGTCAGGTTAGTATCTCTCTGACTTCTGTGTGGCAAACATCGCAGGAGAGTGCATGATTAAGTACAATGTCTGCTTGCATTATCAGTAGTCTCTTGTTTATTTCAAGTAGGAAACAGAGACATCAAGGTCATTTGTCGTGTCTAAAAAATAAATCAATGTGTATGTATTTATGAAACAATTAGCAACTAATTAGACCAAAATTTAATCCAAAGCATATGTTGTTCCAATATTTGCCTGTTTCAAACTATTAGTTAAATGCCTATTCAAACTATCAGTTAAAGGATATCATTCAAAATATGACTCCATCCATCTCTGTTTAGATCTATTCAATAATGCACTCAGTTTCTATTATGCAAAATATAATTATGCAAGACTTACTTTCATCTGACTGAAATTCTTGTAATTGACGGCAGCCTTAGCTGAAATGCTGTTTCCTATGCACGTAATTTAGACATATCCTCATATATTCCAACAGTTAACATTTCTGTTAGCATTAAGTGAGGTTCTAAGGAATTTTCCTTTCTTATCTGCATACTTAGTCAAAAATTATGGCAGACGAAATTTAATGGTAGGTGATAGCGACCATTACTATTCTAATTCCTCTGTGCAAATAAATTTTGTGGGCACAAATGATATTTATATCACTGACTTTACTGCATGACTTCACAGTGTGTTTAACTTCAAAACACCACAAGTCTATGACTTCAAGCTTCAAAAGCATATGACTCGATTTTGTGTTGAGCCACCCACCATTGAATCAGCCATAATTCTCCCTTAATGTTTGCTAATTTAAGATTCCTGATTATTCAAATATTTCAGGCAAACAAAGTTTCATTCGAGTTCATTTTAAATGTATATTCTACAGAACTTTAAGAACCTCATTTACTAATTTTATGAACACATTCCTAAAAATACTAAAATACATGAAAATAATTTTTTTAAATGTTGAATATTCAGCATTTCAGTTCAGGACAACCTAGAGAGGATTATGCACTGCAGATGTTGAGTATTGCAACAACAATATAAACAGCTATGCTTCAACAATGGCAAACATTATACAAGAAAATATTAAGTGTCTTCTTCTCAAAATGCAAACTGGAGAACTACAAACAACATTTTGTGTCCTACAGTTTATTTCTCTGTTTGAAATGCATGATTGATCTATTTGATAACCGCTAAGCACTTGCTAACTCCTGAAATACGCAACTATAAAGAACAAAGCTTCAAATGTTTGCTATATTTTCAGTGCATGAGCGTAAGTTTCACCAGGAGTATATTACTTTTGGCATTAAATTAAGCCCCATATATTCTCTAACAATACTGATATTTTTCCTGAAACAGCAGCGTGTTTCTTTAAGATTTTGAAAATATAGTGTAGACAAAATTAATGTAGTGTTCTATTGGAACGTGACACATCTGAAAGCAAATAAAAGGAAAATAATATGAGAAATAAATTACCCATACAAAAAAGACTATGAATAACCTGCATTGGTTCAATGTCACCTGGCTTAAATACCCAATAATCATCAATAACACTGTTACATTAAGTCATCTATCTTCCCCTGCTCTGGATGTTGCTTTTAAGGAAACCAAGTACACACCTCTCTTTTTTTTTTTTTTTTTTGTCTTTAACCAAACATTCATATCCTTACAAACTTCATAAATATGTTCCAAGATAAATGGTTACATCCATATTACCTTTATTTTTCATTAATAAAAAGTGATATCCATCCATAACTATGGTTCTGCATTCCATTATCAGAATTTATGCTGTTTCTAGAGCAACATTTTCTACACAGCACAGTGTTCCAATTTGGAAACTGCACAATACACTTAGAGCAATCAAATTTTTCTTATGCTAATAAAAGTTGCATTTTGTATTTGTTTTTTGTTTTCTTTTTTATTTAGTTATCATATTAGAAATTAGATAAAACAACTGCTGACTTTATCATATGATAATATTGTTCAAACATTCTGTTAAAGGCAATGGTTGCAAAAAGATCTTATAAGTTTGCTTTCACATGACTTTCTCTATTCTTGAAAATGCTGTTTCTTCTGTCTACTTCATGTTAATCAAGATAAACATTTGCAGAAGTTTTTCTTAATGCTAATTTTCTTGTAGGTGCAAGGGGAATAAGGGAATATAGTAGGCTTTGAGCAATAGTCGAATCTTTTAAGAGCTGGTCACTACGTGGTGGCTTTGAAACTCTGTTCTCTTTGCATGGACAGGAATCAAATAACATATTATTTCAGAAAAGTATAAGTATTGGAAAATAGAAACAAATAAAAAGGAATTTCTAGAGATGTTCACTCTACTAAAAATTGTATTTGACATACATTATGTTTCAATGACAACTACATTTTTGTTTGACAAGATTTTATCCATCTTTTATGGTTTACCAGTTACGCAAACGTCATTCAGAATGAAGAGGACTTCTGAGGGCATTCCCAGAAAATTCAAGATCTACATTTCATTTGGCATAAAAATATCTAAACATATGGTATTTTAATCAAAGTCGCTAAAGTCATTTTTGAGAAAGTCAAAATTTTTTAAAAATGCTCCATGTAAAGGGTAGTCTGGGATGGGGTAATAGTTCTTCAAAATCTGTGTGTTACATCCTTAGAGAGTGCTGAACTTAAATACTAAGTTTGGTATTTAACCAAAACTTGTTTTTGAGTTATGTTGTTTCATTCAGGCACACATAAACGACAGACACACACAGACCTTTTTTCTAAAAATGGCATTTTTAGATTCAGAGTTCCAAAACATGCATTTAAAGTGAAATTTCAGTATCAAATTTTTGGATGAATACAAAAAAATCTTATGTTCAAGTAAAAATGCTTTACAAGTGCGCATAAGGATCATATTATCAAATACTTCAATTTTGTTTTTCTGCTTTGATTGCTTTTACAAACTTGTAGTTTCCAAATATGAATAGGCAGTACTTGGTGTCCTTAATATAAGTGTATGCCAAGTGATCAAATTTATTCAAAACTGTCTGTGAGCCAATTTGAATGGATGGTATCTATTAAGCAGCACATCTTTTCTTCAAAGAACTAGGGAAGGGAGTAGATACATATGATCTTAAACAAGAATCCAACCAGATTACCATTTTTGGAATTACCAATGTCATATCTGAACTCTAAAATGCAGTCTCAAGATGGTTTATTCACTGTTAGTGACATGCAAATTGTGATCTAACACCACATTCACACGATATGGGGGGAAAAAAACAAGTTACTGTAAAAATACCATGCTGCAATGCTTACTGCTATGTTAACATTTCTCTTCAGTTACATACGATTTACATAGATTCATGGACAAATAAGAAAATATTTTAAACTTAGATGCATGGAAAGCTTTTTCTTACTTCTCAAAGCATTCTCTAAAAATTGATTTGCTTCCCTTATAATGAACTTCCATAAAAGACAATAGTATAAAAATGAATGGCAATGTTATAAAATGCTCACCATTTTCTCCAAGCTTAAATCTGAGCTTTAAAACAGTATAAAGAAACTGACTTTGTAAAGCTTTAGTGACAGATATATTAATCCAATAGCAACCAGTATGGTCATGAAAATGTATGCTTACATTACACACTAAGCCACCCATGCCACTACGTACAAAATGCTGCCAAGTTTTCTCTATCTCCCTTAATTTTGCTGCTGCTCCCTTTAGTTGTTTTCTAGAACTAGCGGCTTTTAAGGTATAACTCAACCACAGTATTACTGCACTGAGCCTCCCATGCTGTTTTCGGAAACATGGGGTGACATCACACTGAATAGGTATAATTATATCTGCTTATAACCTCCTTCTCAAGGCCCAGCAGATCGAAGTGCACTCGCTCTCGGTGCAATAATATTGTGGTTGACTTATCCAAACTTCCTAATAAATAACAAATTGGCTTTTGGGAAAGCCTGAATGAATCTGATCACCATACATGGTACCTTACAAATCTACCAAGGAATGGATAGTGTCGAAAAGCATCACCTGGGCTCAAATACTGGCTAGGCAGTAAACGAATATTGAAATTAAGGTTATGAAACTAACTTTGGCTAATGGCATTTTTTAAATTTATCTATTAATAGTTCATTCTTTTGGAATGCATATAAACTAAATGCTAAATATTTATACATGTGATTGCATTGCTTTTGTACATGCCATATGCAGTTGCACTGCAAAGCTATTTTTGCACTGAAAATCATTTGTCTGGTTTCAAAGGTGATGACTTCACATTGTATTCCTCCCTTGTATCTCTTAATGTAGAACTCAAGTATCTCAAAGACAAAGCACAATCAATAAATGCATATCTGTCACATCACAACCATTTTATGTTGCAAAAGTATAACCCAAAACTTAGAATTATTCAGAAGCCATCTTGTAAGGTAAAGCTACCCAGCACAAAGCAAGGATTCAGTAGCCAGCAAGATCTGCAAAAGTTTGGTCCATCTCGTCAGCAATTGCTTTGTACTTTTCTCTCTCATTTCTTAGTTCATCTGTAATGAAAGGAAGAGGACAAGGATACTGTGGTGAGTAGGGCTTGAAATGGATGCTGTATATTTTTCACACATACAAGTAACTTTGCTGAAAGTTAGAAGAAAAAATGAAGTTTTCAAAAAATATTTTTTAAAAATATTCCATCTGTATTCCAAATCTAAAATAAAAGCAGTATCTGCACATTGGTAATATAAATCAAAATTTCAATTCTTATAAGAATAGAAGATTAGTATTAATGATGTCAACAACCTACAGCTTCTGAAGTTGCTTTCTTAAGTCAAACCTGTTCTTTTTTCCGGTTGTCACCTCTGCCTGAAAAAGTGTTACAATTCAACTGCACAACAGAAAAAGCACCTTGATAATGATTAGATTTAAATAGTATTTACATACACAGTAGAAGGCCGAAATAGCATGGTCCGAAATATTGCGGATTTGGATTTAATGCTGGGAAAAGCATGTCCCCCGAAAATATGTTATACTTTTTATGTATTTTTTTTATTTTTGGAAGTTGAGTTTAAAATTTTCTTCAAAGAGCAGTATTGCAATACGCTTTTCACTACCCCTAGTGTGAACCTTGGCCACTGCAGCTGCTGCCTTCCTAGCATTGACCTTGGCCACTGCATCGCTAAGAATTTCCTGGAGTAATGAGACATGTACATGGAAGAAAATGTTCTGCATGTTAGTAAAGTGATAAGTACCATAAATAAGATGATTGTGTCTATGGAGGAGCAAAATGAATTGAACATTATTCATCTCCATCTTGCTACAATCAAACAATATGCAGAGAAAAAAACACGAATTATGCCACCAAACAAAACTTACAGATTTCTTTAAGACAATGCAAAATTGGGTTAGAGTAAAATGGGTACAGTGTAACTGTATAACTTAATGTCGATTGTAGAACTGGAATACACCCCTGGCATAACTGGTGTGTAACTGTATTTAAAAGTGGTGTACTTTACCGTGTATTACATATTTTACAGTGTACTAAAATTTATTATTGCATGAATGTTTCCTACTACCTTTGCAGGATCGATTTTTGTGACTTCTAACCTCACATTTAGATATACCGTGGATTTGTTATAACACATGGTTAAAGCATGTCCTACAACAACCATGTTATTTTGGGATTCTACTGTACATTATGTGTAGAATAGCCTACTAAGTCATAAGCAGAGTGCAGATGAGTGTGCAAAACACTGCAAGTTTAGTGCATGGGTTCTACTGTTGCTCTCTCGCATGATCACAGCTGCAGGCACATGCATAGACAACAGCTGCATGGTACCGGTTACGTCATTCATTCTTTGTGTCCAACTAACCTGTACCACATGTGATTGCACAGGGCTCTGCATTCTAGTATTTAAGTATCAATGTGTAAACATAGTAAGGGTCAAATTTCAAGTTTCGTGTTTGCTATAATTTTGAAAAAATTAAATGTTTCAGAAACAAATTGAAAGAATCTAAATGCCCATGTAACATAACATTACTGTTTAAGCCATTTAAACTGAAGCTGGGAATTCCATTAGAAATTAATCAAATTGCTCATTTTTCTTTCGTAACATAGAGCAGCAGTCATAATGAACAAAAGTCAAGCATGCCGTTAACATTTTAAATAAATTACCTGTAAGAGTACTAAAGTTCTTATTTCCATTCAATTGAAACACTAACAACCCACATTTCTATTACCTCATGTTCCTGCTTTAATAAATATACGAGTATACTGGGTTTCAGACAATTTGCAAGCAAGCCAGTTTCACAAAAGTGCAAGACTTCCATTTAAGCCCATACATTAGCAAGAGTTTTATCCACATGTCCCGCTGAAGTGGTGAGATCTAGCACTGCTGCCAAGTTGAACAAATTTTAAAATTGTGAACCCATGCACCGAGTGCAAAAAGCCCCTTCAGGTCCTTTTCCACCACCTGATTCTAACCAGTATGATACACACATGAAGGTCTTGAAGACTCTCCCTCTCTCTCTCACCACCTATATACTGTTTAGTAATGTGCCCAATACGATATCCAAAAGTATTGACAGGAAGGTCTAAAAATAAACACCTATTATTGATAGAGTGCATAAACAGCTAAATGATGTGCAACAGCATACTTAACCTTCAGATAACTTCCATATCCAGAATATTAGAAGTGCACATCACATGTTTCTGAGACAACTGATTGATGAAATAATATTTTATTGCTGGATAATATGTTAATTGACATAATTAGTTAAAAGGCTGGAGTGTTTACAACTCTGTGAACTTTTAATAATTTAAAAAATGTTTTTAGCTATGGAATCAAGCATGAATTTAAAATACTTTACACAAAAAGCTGGCCAGTATCAGATCCATTCCAGTCTGCGATCCATTCGCAGTGTGGTGGTTGGACAACTAACTTCGCTCCTTGGTTTGCTTTTGTTTATTTCTTAATGGCAACAAAACCAATGCGTAGTTTAGAAATGAACCTAGTGTTGGCTTATTACAAGTGTCTTTTGTTGTTATAATGGTAAAAAATAAAGACACATTAGAGCTATGACTATGACACGACTCAAAGGGGGGCACTTAGCACCTTGACCTATGGGTGAGTGTGTAGTGTTTAATGCTCGTTTTTACTACATACGGCACCGCAGGCAGTAACACTGATGATACATGGAATAGAGATGAAGCACTGGTCGAATGTGATGACAGAGGAAACCAGAGAACCTGGAAGAAACCTGCCCCAATGCTGCTTCGTCCACCAAGAATCCCACATGCAGTTGCCTGGGATTGAACTCGGGCCACTTTGGTGAGAAGTGAATGGTCTGAAGACCTTTTGTGCCTATGGCACTGATAGCACAACCTCCAGGAAGTAGGGGTGAAGTGGGAGGGCACTAAGGGTAGTCAGATTGAGAGACAACAGCAGAGGGTAGGGTCCCTAAGAAACACAGATTTAAAGCTGCTAATGGTGCTTCCTCTCCCTCTCCCTCTGAAGGCTCACACATCCCTTGCAGGCCTAGTACTAAGAGACCACCAAGAACTTATAGAGCGCAAATTCTTTGTCATGCATGCTGAAACCTCTGGCAACATTTAGAAGCCTGAAATATCCAACCAGGAGGAAGGGTGAAGGAAAATGATACACGAGGTGAAATGGAGGGACAGGAAATTCAGGGATGTAATTATCCTTCCCACTTTGCCAAATGACCCGATGAAACCCCGCCAGGGGAATCAAACTCATGAATTACCAAACACAGGCCACAAAGCTACTGCCTGAGCCATCCTGCTCAGTCACATTACAGCCAAGTACTTTCATGTACAATTCATATCTCATTTTGCAGGAATTTTAGAAAATGGCATAAAACAATCCCCAAGTGTGTATCCTCCAAGCAGAGAAGCAATAGAAATTGTGATTTCAACTGGATTTTGTGGAATGTTAATGATGAATTAATCCAAATTAAGAGTTCTTTGGTTCCATTTGTACAGCTATACTTCTATGCAGAATAGATCTTATTGGAGCTCAGAAAAACTCAATTTAGTACACAAATGAGAAACTAGCAGTATAGTGTGGAGAAAATAATACAGGATATTATGGCTAATATATACATAGGTACCATAATTGCAGAACATTACAATAACACTGTTAACACTATATTTTTAAGAACTGATAGTACTGAATGTTACTTTGAATACTTTTAACAAGTTTCTTTCATCCCTCACACAGTCATTAAAATCATTTAGGAAAATTTTGAAGATAGGTTAATTAAGGATTTTTGGCCCACACAGTAACTGTATCTCACATCATGCAAGTTTTATTTATGAGCAAACTTTAAGATGTGTAAGTAGCTCACACCTCATATGTTAGAAATGCAAGAAAATATCAGCGGAAATGTGTTTTATCTTGGAAGCTGAGCTACAGTGCATGAAACATGAAGTAGTACCAAAGCCTATTATAAATCAATTTGCGAGTGACAAAAATAGGTATATTGTTTTTACTTTGTCGGCACGATAAATTATGTATGTATATAAACCTGTAAGGGACTGAAAATATGGCTAAAAGGTATCGGAGATGGAAAGTTCACTTTATGAGCTACATTGGTTTGCTAATACCAGAGGGGGAAAAGTACTTTTATTTCAAGTCATAAGAGCAGAGTAGGGAGTTGGATTTTAGCTGAATCATGAGAAAAGTCATAAAATTATAATATGTGACATAGTTTGGAGAACCCTTTCTGTGCCCTGAAAATTCATCCAACCTCACAAAACAAGTGCCATGACAACTGAAATTCAGAATTTTTTTTAAATAGGGTACTACAGGATCAAAAGCACCAATCCCTGTTTTCTTTTAGCAATACACAAATGGACTTCAAGTTTCACTTTTGAGTAAGAATGGGACCACTATTTGCCACTCCAAATGTCCATAAGTATAAGTGTTTCATGTATGAAATTGCAATACAGCAATAAAGTTAAAGAAGTGTGACCTTAGTTATCAAAAATGCTAAATTATCAGATTAGGTTAGATGCAACATTAAAGGCATTCAACTACTTGGTCATCAGCGTCCTCTAAATTATTGGAGGCAAAGTATAAAGCTTTAATAAATTCCAATAGTAAAGTAATTTAGTTGTATCTAATATATATTGTGAAAAGGACAGTATACTTTAGTGCAATTTACCATCCAATGAGGAAAATAGCCATAATCTCAAAAAAAAATGCAGTCAAGTCCTATAAAGAGTTGTCTGTTAAGAAATTAAAAGTTGGCTATTCCAAAATTTACCACGAGAGTTTTGCTTTCATTACACCTTCCAAAAGGTAATTAAACAAAAGCCCTTACCAGGATGTCATATTAATTCCTTGCTCTACCAAAATGACTCAACAAATCACACTTGAAACCACCGGTTAGGAGCAGCAAAATTGTAATAAAAAATAAGCTAGCCGAGTCAAATCAATCTAAAACGTAGCAGAGACGGCACCAAACACACCTAAGCATGTTGCTCGACTATCTACAGTGTGACAACTCAAAAAGACTACAAGAACTGTTAATTGCAACTTCTGTGTGTGAAACTTCCAGCTTCAAGATACTCGCATCCAGATGACTACTATAAAAATTGGCAAGCATTCTAGAGGCAAATAATTGCTTCACCATGACAGCTAAGGCAGCCTTAAATGCATTTCCTAACAAGGTGCCAGAGATGTGGATGCACAAGGACATTTCTGAAAGGGCTTCAATTATAATCGTTACAAAGCTGGTGTGGTGATATTTTATTGGATTGCTGGGGAGTAAGAGTTCTGGTTACTGCAGCTCTGGTTGTGCAACGGGCGAAAAGATGTATGGAAAGCACTTAATCAAATTGTCACATGCCAAAGTTACTTCAGCCCAACCCCCTATTTGTTTAATCGTCATGTTTTACCACTACAGAGAATTTTCAATATATATCACAGGAGGATTAATATTATCCATGTGTACAACTCTTGATCCCCTAGGCTTTAAATAGAAATTTTTTGGGTGTTACTATTTCCAAAGAACTGGCAATAAGATTTTGCACATCTGTAATTTCTTAATCTTAATTAATTTGTGCAGGACAAAGGATACAGCATTATATCTCTAACTACACGTGAACTCAATGCAAAATTCAACACTAATGCCAGGATTACAATGAACTTTTACTTCACATGAAGCAATTTAATATGAAGTTCAAAAGCACTACTGAACTAAAATTTTAATAGGAATAATTCTGATTGGTGCATGCGACATCAAACTTTATGTAACGGGAAGGAAAAGTTTAATATTGCCAAACTCTTGTATTACAGTGCATTAATCCATGTTGAGTAAACTCTAAAATAGCTCCATTTAATACAATGTGTTAGACTTCCGTGTTACATAACTGTTATATTCATTGTAATCCTGGTTTATGAGAGAGGAAATACAGTGCCTGCAATATAAAGCATAACATTCAGGAAAATATGTAACTTCAAAAAGAAGAGATTGTTTCCAAAATCACTCTTTTCACATTGTACCAATAAGAAACTGTGTTTTTTTTTTTTTTTTAGAATGAATGCAGATAATATTATGCATAAATAAGCTGTATAAACAAATCACGTTACATATACATATTATGAATTGATGTTTACGATTTCCTTCCAAATGGCAGCTTCCAACTTTCATTTTATCATTGTTGCATTTAGCCAGAGCAAAAATTTGCAAAAAGGCATATTTCAGCTGCTGGAAAGCAACTATGAAATAAACATTAGTTCATTAAAGCTGTCAAGGAGAACCAAAGATCCATTGTTTTCAGTTCCGGTTATGGCATTGAATTTCTCAAGTCTGATTTAACTTTTCAACTTAGTGCCTTCACATGACTAGTGCATACAAACAATTATCTATGGTATCTGCGTTGGTGTTAAGGATTCAAGTGTGGATATTGTTTTACTGATTTGACAAGGTAAATAATTGAGAATGAAAAAATTTACTGTTTAATTACATAATTTGATTACATTTTATTTCTGATTCTCTTTAGAAAAGCATTTACTATCCAAATCAACTGCAATGTAGCTGACAAATGACCCTTTTTTTTAAATTGTATGCTCTGGTTTCAGCCATAGATCAAAGTTTTTCTTAAAATTAGTTATTATCCTCCGGAAAATGTGTTAACCATATCTTTTGTCCAATATCGCTCTCCAAATATAGGCATTTTTAAGAAAAATAGTAACTGTAGTTATTGATTGCTGTACCTATAACTGAGCATGTGAACTGCAAAGCTAAGATTGCAAAGCATGCATGGCAATGGAGAAGTTTGGAAACCACTTCTACAGTTCTTTGTGTGAGGTGCTTATACTGGTCTGTGGCTACATGATCTAACTTTTGGATAAACTTGTGTTTAATGATGTAATATTTTAACACGATGCCATCTTTATGGGCATGTGGAAGCATGGAAGCATGTTCTATAGATATGTTGTTGTTAGCTAATGCTGGATTTCTGACAATGAAGTCATTAATCCTCTTGCTCTCCAATATTTTTCACTGATGGATGGGGCATTAGAAGTGGCCGGGCATATTTGAAGGTGGTCTCGATCCATTTCCTCTTGTAGATCACATAGAGGACAGAGTGGTGAAGAATATATCCCAATTCTATAGATATGAAACAATAACAAAATTTCTTATTAAAGTGTACTTTAAAATTGCGGTTATTTATACTTGCAAGAGGGGGGCCCCCTGCTTCACAAGTCTGCCCCTGTTAACTATAGCAGCATTTGGCCACATCACGGCATTGTAGTTGTGCATGAACAATTCATAGTACTTCAGCTACTGTGACCAGTTTAACGCTCAAGCACAAAATTGTTGAGTAGAAGTGTTCTTTTTGCTAAGAGAATACAGTGCTGGAAGCAATCGTGAAGTAAATCTTAGCTCGTTACCTACAACTTGTATATCTTCACAGTACGAAACACATCTACCCTTGAAGCAGAATGAGTAAATGCTTCCTTTGGCCAATAAATTTAAATTTAACATATAGTTACAAAATGCAAGAGAAAGAACAAGAACAGTATGGCAAAGGTACCATTTATACCCTGGGAGTACTAACCTGGCACTTGACAGCCATGTCACTCTCGTGGCTCATAAGAGGGGATAGCGTTACAAATACACCATGTGACTATCACATGACCAGAGGTGTGTACTCACCTATGTTGCAATAAGTGCTTGTGTCCCTGACATGTTTTCCGCATGTTTTGAGGGTCGCAACAATATACCGTTTGATTGTTTAATAAGTGCAGAGTGAAAAAAGATGACTTAGATGAATTACATACAACAGTGTATCTGAAGGGATTATAGTTTTATTATTTCATATAGTTTACTGCTGCATACTTCAGTGTTTTGTTGCATTCGTAACAGACTTTAATGGTATTGGTTACACTGCATTTTGTTTAAAAATGGTTTATACTCCTGGTGAAGTCAAAAAGCATGTATTAGGTGCACGAATAACCTTAAAAGGTCAGGCCCGGGTGATGTGTGTCGTAAGAGAATACTTTGAAAAGGAAAATGGTGGACTTCTATGATGGAAATACTGGCCAAGACAGCAAGTAAAAATGTGGCAACACTGCAACAGAGCAAACAGCAGGAAGCTGTAATGTCAAGTGCCAGGTTAATTCTCCCGGGGTATAGTATGGCACTGCAGTGTTCTTAGGAGTAATAATTGAGTGTTTCTTTATGGATGCTTTTTAACTGCTATGGTTCTCAGCAAGCCATTCTATAATGGGCAATTGACAATTCCATATTCATAATCAAAGGACGCAATAAATGTTAATATTTTGTTTTACAAACCCGATATATCCAATATCATGTATTTGATCTAAGTGAGACAGAATATTAGAAGACCCCAAAAAGAAAATCGTCCATGTAAATGTTTGTTAAAAGTGTAATTCGTTTTTTTTTGGTGTTGGTATGAGATAGTTGAATGACGAAAGCATGCTGATAGGGTTCATTGTGACGAACAACTAAGTTTGCACAAAGACGTCATAAATCTTTCCATATTTGACTTTAATATATGTGTATAAATATTAGAAGTGCTTGTGTCCCATAATAAAAGTAGGAGACAATAATTGGGATCACTTCCCTAACGAGAAAGAACTATTTGCGCGGATGAAGATGAAAAAGGCGGTGTGTTGCGTCAAAAGGACGCCAAAAAGTAGTTCACTAGCGTCGGTATCTCCGAGGTAGATGGACGTATTTTTATGTGTACGCGTCATGAAACAGTAAAAGTGAATCCACTAAGTGTTTAGACCTTTAATTAAATTTTGGCGAAGTTAGGGAAGTTGATCCACTAACATAAGACTTTTTACTGTGATGTGACTTAAAAATAGTGAACAAGAAGGTGCAAATAAAAAGTGTGACTAAAGTTGGACCCAAGTGTATATTCACGACCTTGTAGATAGAAAACGAGCTCCATAGCACAGCCCATTCAACAAACTCTTGCAAAAACAGCACCACAAGGATGAATAAACTGAATTGAATGGGCACGAAAAATCATTTAATTTTGCTCAAGGACTCTTCATGAGGCTTTAGGTTCTGTAAATCTGACACAGAACCACCGGCTTTACTTCCCTTTCAAAGACAGCCATGCTGGGGATTTTTACATCCGAAAAAATCCATCACCCTCCGTTGGGTTTGAACCTACAACCTCGGGAACCATAACCTGGATGAATGACAGCATGATTGCAACCAGATAGACATACAATCTAGTAACTATAACAACCAGGCAGTGTAAAGTAAAATTCTCAGTTATTAATTTTGTTTATCAAATTAAAATATTTTACTATAAAAATTCCCGTTTCCATTGATCTCTCTCTTAATGAACTAAGTATTTGATTTTAAAAGAATTAACTTCACATTATTTGTAAATAAAAGGTTCTTTTTGTGTTTAAGAGGTAGAACCGGAACTTAAAAATTCAATGCCACAACCAGGATTTGAACCACAGACCTTCCGCTTGCCGGAAGGAAGGTCTGTGGTTCAAATCCCGGTTGTGGCATTGAATTTTTAAGTTCCGGTTCTACCTCTTAAACTTTGCCCACACACGGCTTGTGTGTTTAAAAACACCAACAGTAAGTTTGTTGGCATAAATAAAAATAATAATTCTTTTTGTGTATTTGAAGAAATTTTCCTAAAAACAGTTTGTTGTTCACTTTTTTTTTTTAATTTTTATTTTATGGGCTGTGTTATTTTTATGATGGTTTCTGCTTGTCTCCCTTCGGGATCACATTTCAAACATATAGCTTATCTATGTAATGCTGACACTTCTTTTATATACAGATTTATGGAGCATTGCAGTAATTTCAAATATTTATTCATTTTAATTAAATTGGTTAGAGCTTCTCAGGTTACCAGCCTGAAATATTTATAAAGTTGCTCAAGCTTTTGGGCATATTAAACTCCATACCCATCATAAGGAAATGATTATTCAATGCCATGGAATTTAACATGGACAAAAGCTTAAGCAACTTTATGAATAATACATGGCTGATAACCCGAGAAGCTCTAATCAATAATCATTGCCATGAAAGCTTCAAATCTTCAAATAAATTATCCACAGTAGAGAAAGGCACTATAAAGGAATAACCTCAAATGGTACACTAAAGCCAGCTATTTTCTTACTACAGAAAGTAAATTTTATGTCTAAGAAACACCATTCACATACATGTCAAGGCTGCGGTGTACACCTATATATCTGCATAAGCACAAAATGTATGAAGTTGTGAGGTCATAATGCATAGCTCTTGAAGTTGACACTGGAAAGTGTGCAAGTTTACTGCAGCCATATGTGCAAATAAAAGCTAAATTAAATTTCCTCACATCTTAACATGAAATGCCATTTCAAGCTCCACAAAGGTTTTAGTCAGAACAGGTGATAACTTCATTAGCTAGAAAGAATATTAAACACTTTTAAAATTCACGTGTCATCACTATTGTACTCTTTATTACTTCAAAAGATGTTTGCTGGAGGGACATTTCCAACAGTGGTGCACGGAAATGAAAAATACAGAAACTTAACATACATGATTTTTTTTTCTTCTTTAATTCTTTTATACATTGTTTTAATAAAAACCATAAATAATCCCAAATCAAGAAATAAGACAAATTAATATAAACATAGCTTATAATTAACATAAGGAAATTATATACCAACCAAATAAAAGTATATAATATGGCAATTCATTTAAGTTTCTTGATTGTAGATGATGACTGAACTACAGAACTGGGTCCACATAGAAATGAGTTTGGCTTACAACAGCAAACTCTTAACCATTGTGATTAATGCTTGCCAAAAAGAAATAGCACCATGGATATTAAATGACAACAAAAGATATGAGAGAATGTTTAAATTGTCTCTTTCATCTGATGTCACATCAGACAATAATTTTTTATTCCAGCATGTTTATTTACTATGTGAACCCAGGCTTTCATCAATTACCCATGGTAAGTGCTTGTTTTCTCTTTTTTTTGATTTACTTTTGTTTAGTTGCCAATAAGCTCGGTGAAAGTCATATCAAGATCGTCACAAATGTACTTGTACTTCTCCTTCTCGTGTACCAATTCATCTGCAAAGAGAGTGACAAGAAGAAGAACAAAGGGTGATGAGAAATAGGTTCAATGTACATGGTACAGAAAATGAAGATGTGAAAAATAAATATGTCACAAAAATGAATGTATATCTGAACATTATAATAAGTATAATAGTACAAGTTACATAAACTGATTAACAGTTTATCTATAAAAATTAGTACTGGACCCTTGAAAAGCACCTATTATCCTCAGTATGGAAAGTTATACTACTTCCTGATTTCTTTCAATATATCAGGATTCTGTATGTATTTAAACAAGAGGATCCTTCAGTGACAATACTGACAAGTTTAATCTTTCCATCATTCTCAACTTTCTTTGCATTTGATATGCAGAAAGTTTAGGACTTTGAAATGTTCCTTATCATTTAAAATGAATGATAGCTCATATGTTATAACAAGAGAAAAGATGTTAAAGCTCATTATTCTGTACAAATCACCCATTAAATTCCCCCCTCCCATTCAGTGATAATATTCCAGGACATTTCATGTAAGTTAACAGAAAGATTATTTAAGCAAAAGAAGCAACTAACTACATTAATTATTAAAGAATTAACAAGCAATTTTTACAATCTACAAAAAAGTATGTTACAATGATAACAATTTTGTGTGCTAGAAAAAAAATTTGCAAAAATTAACTAATAAAAAAAAAAAAAAAAAGAAATGAAGAAAATTTAAATAAAAATATGTGCCAGCTTAAAACTTCATTTTTAAGTGTTAATATAATTTTTACGAAAGTTTTACTAGAAGCGTTCAAAGATTTATGCAAGGAATGGGTTTATTATAGCATTATTACAAAGCAACAATCTCTGATGCAGGAGACAGCCATTTTGTGATGCAGGTGGCCATTGATTGGTAGTAGTAGCAGCAATATAGGTAGTAGCAGTGGAAGTAGTACAGTAGTGATGGCACGACAAGTAATGGCCGACACTTTTTTTATAAGTTCATCATCAACATTTATTGGTTGGTTTTGTATGTTGGCAGTTTTGTTTAGTAGCCATATAAATCTACGAAGGCAGAATCCAAATCGTCACTAATAATCTTGTATTTCTCCTTCTCAATGACGATCTCATCTGCAAAGCGGAAGAGAATTAAGATTAAAGTGTTAAGTCAACAAGCAACACTTTCAACAACTACTTTTCCCCAAGTTTGACAAAGGAGGCATGGGTTTTCTCTTACGGACAACCACAGGAGAATGGAATGTGCATTACAGCATTTTGTTTTAACAACAAATACCATAACAAAACACATCAAAAGTTAAATACACACAAACAGAAAGGATTGAAAAAAAACTGTACATGCTTTTTAATTAATAATTAATAGAAGGGAAAACACCATGCCGGTTTAATAAAAATAGCTACATAATCTAACAGACATCAGCAGTCTTTAGTGCTGTTGCAGAATGATGTTTTAAAAAATACTAGCAAAATAAATAATAAAAAGTTAAAACAATAGCAATTCTTGAAATCTACTTCCTAATACTAATTCAATTGAACTGAGAAAATAATAACAATGTTAATAATAAAATATCTACATAAGTATTTTAAAGTGTACCAAATTGTGCATTCATAAATTAAATGAATAATGCAAATAAATAAAATAACTAAAAGAAAACAAAGAATATATGTGTGAGTTTATTTCCAAGATTAATAATTTATGCAAAGAATCACAACTGCAAAATTAGCTGCATTTTGTGAAAATAATAATGCTCTATTATTTTTAAGTGATGAAAAAATGTGTTCAAATTAAATATCTACCTAAGCTACTTGAAAAGTTCTTAAAAATGAAGCATTCACAGTACAGATTCTGTGGAATTTATCTTTAAGAATTCTGCAAAGCATCAGATCACCTCATTCATTTACATTCATTACATTCAAATGCTGCAAAATCCTCTTTTAAGCCAGTATTGCTTCAGTTGCTGAGGAAGAACTGAGATAATTATCTAAAGATGATTTTAGAGAAGGCTCTTTAATAGTGCAGATTTACACCATATATGCATAGAAACATACATACATTGACTTGGACAAGTCTAAGACAGAGTAAAAAGAGACAAAGCACAGACAACAATACATTTGTTGAATGTACCCCAAAAATTAATAACATTGATGAAGATGACCATGGAAAGAAACTGCATGCCAAGTTAAAATAAGCAAATAACTATTAAAAGAATTTTAAATCTGTAACAGCATAAAAGAAAGCAAATTAATTTTCTCTGATAATATTCAATCTGACAACGGAAAGGCAACAACAGCTAAGACAAAATGAGCCCATGGGGCACAATTTATAATCAGCTAACTGCACTTAGTATACGCTTGTGACGTGACTCGTCAAGAATAAAATATGCACTGTTAGTCTTCTTATAGGAAATTGAAGAATAAGCAAATTTAGGGCAAGAAATAAATGTGAACAAAACTAAATAAATGAAAACCTCTGGAACAAAAGGATCGATACACTGTAAAATACATCTCCTGCAATATAAGTTTGAAAATTGTGCAAATTTTAAACTCTTGGACTCCTTGTTAATTGAAAATAACATTACACCTGCAATTGAAGCATGTATACAGCAATGCCAGTAGAGGCTTGTGTATTAACACAAAATAATGAAGAAGGTTGGTGATACAAGAAGTAATAAACAATCCACACTATGTAAAGTGTCAGTTCACAACCAGAAGTAAACAAGGACTGACAAAATGCATAAGGAACTGCATTTTTGCATCCACAAAACACTTTCAAATACTTGGATACTTGGGAGAAGATTCTAATCATAAAAAACAAACTCTGCTTCATGAATTTTGAGTTGCCACCACCAAACCCATTGTGAAAGTTCATAACTTCACCGCCAGACATCAACTCAAACAACCACACATCAGACGGCATCCACAAGAGTCTGTCAAGTAACGGCCAAGACAAATACACATAAGTGATGTAAAGTGTTTCAACACTGACTCAATTTTATAATAACAATAATATGATCTGCCTTCATGACCTTCCATTTGATAAAGCCAAAGAAACGCTTTGTTTAAATCTTATATCTTTAGATATAAGTTTTTTACATAAATTAAGAAAAATCCTTGTTTGGTTGATAACATTAAATAAGCTGCTGATGCTCTACAGATCTGGAGGTATCATTTGTTATCAGTGATCAAAAGCCCATGGCCAAGACATTCCAGATAATAAAATTAGTTCTAAAATACATATTCTTTTTTCTACTCTTCTAAGAACTTTTCAAACCATACATAAACTTAAATAAAAAAAATACTAAAAAAATGAAAATTTGTAAATTAAATAAATCATGCTTTACATGCTATGGGGTGGAATTTGGGAGAAGTATTTATCATTCGGTGTTCACAATAGTTAGTACAGAAATCTATTTATAATTCACAACTCTTATTTGAACAACAATGCTATAGAGTGTTATTGCATGAAATGCCCAAGTAAAAGAGAAAATGCTAAATTTACAAGAAAAGTTACAAGTAGAAATGAGAGCTACTCCACATCTTGCAGTTCTAAATAGTGCTGCCAGATGACCTCTGATGCAACCGTTTGATCACCTAGCCCACCTGTACACTACAATAATAATCAAATTTAACAACTGAAAACAAAAGTAAACAAAAACAACTTCATTTAATCAAAGTAAGAAGTGCTTATAATTTGGAAATGTTACAACGTGCAATTCAATAAACGAGCATCTTTACTGCAATTCTAGTTTTACTATTTAATTTACCCTTCTAGTTACACTATTGATATACAAGCAATTTACTGGCTTCAATGGCTAAAACTGAATTAGATAAATACTTCGGGGAAGAGGCAGGTTAAGGAGTAGACAATGTGTATCAAACCTGGGGGTTTTTTGAGAGCACGCAACACTTCGGTTAAGCCACACTAGGGCATGGGAGAAGGGTTACATGTTCTGAATGTCATGCAAGGTTGCTTCCATCTCTTCCTGCAAGAGCTTGTTCTTCTCTTTCTCAGCCAAGAGGTCATCTGCAAACAATTCCAGTCAAATAAACACAAGTGTACACACACACACACGCACCTACCCACATGCTTGTTCAAAACAAGATCTGCAGAGAGATTTATCTTATTTTAACGACTTCTAAAAGAGATAAATTAAGATGTTACACCATCTTATCATGTGAACCTAGCTATATGTTGCACTTATCATTTGAATTAGCAGCATCATAAAAATGTTGTACCCAAGATTGGGTTTGCAATGAACATATTACACATACTAAACCAAAGAAATACACAAAAACGACAAGAGGCATCAGGAGCTTACAAATTTCAAACTGCAGATTTGTTGGCATATCAGCAAAACGAATTATTCATCTAAATCTCAAATCTAAGTGGAAAACAATGATGCTGAATTTAATAATCTAAACGTCTATCATCTATTGAAGCCAGGATAAATTATTATGGCGGAATTAAATTTTATGTTGCAAGCAAAAAATATCTCCTGAGATATATAGCAGTTCATAGAGCAATACAATTCCTTGGTCATGACTGCACACAATAATATTTGCAGAACAATTTCTCAGCTATCGAACACAAAACTTGTAGTAAATGTAAGAATTACACAGCAATTCTTCCATTTTGTTTGGGTACTAAATTCATTAAAATTCAGAATTAGTTATAAAGTTGTGCTGGCAGTAATTCTACCAAACCTACATGCATTATTGCTCCTAATTTCACTTTGATATCTCAGATTTTGTTTTTCAGGTTTGAAATAGATCATATTCTGCAAACCAGAACTTTTACCCTAGAGACACATGAGCATTTATTTTGTGTGCATTTTAGGCACGTAATACATATACAGCTTAGCTTCGTTAGGCATCTAATGGAACAGCACACACGCTCAGTACATAGTCAAGGTCATGAAAGCAAAGTGAAGAAACGCACGTCTTATTAAGGAGCAGAATTGAAATGCTAGAATACGCATAATCTAGAAGCTGCATGCATACTCAACTCACAAGCATAATAAGAGAACAAGTAAAACACTTCACATTCAGCGCGTTTAGTTTGTGTTCTGCTTCTCCAAGTGCCTCTGCAACCACAAACATGGATACAGAGCGATTAATAAGTGAGGTTGAAATTCGTCCTGTGTCATGAGATATCACTTGTGATGTATATGACAAGCATCCTTTTATATCTGAAAGAAGTTCATCAAATGAAGAAGATGACATTCAAAAATAATTTTAAAATTTGTCACATCTTCACAGAGTCAAGTGTGTGAAAATTGCTGGGTAAATGTCTCTCGCTGTTACTTGGGTGTACACACTACCTTCATCCTTTTTTCCTTCTCTCGAGAATAAAAAGGACAATAGAACACGAGTGTCAAATGCGCACAAAAGCAGATGCAAAAATTACGCTCATATCCTCGGTGTTAAGGTGCAACATTATAGTTCATTTTGAGAATTAGCAATCCTGGCTTCCAGTGTCAGCAATTATGAGGTAATTTAATAAGTCACCAGAAAGTAAAATAGTTTGTGTTTCTGCAATACCAAATTTAAAATAGAATTTGAAATTATTTGCTCCAATAACTGTTCCCTAGCAGGAAAATTAAACTAAAATACACCGTAGACTGAGTCAAAACAAAGTTCACTGTTGGACGAAATCTTGCAGTAGTGTGGATGTAAAATAATGTGACTGAAAACATATTGTCAAAACATTTGGATGTGCTAGGCACAAAAACTTAGTGTCTATTAACAATCATATAACAAATGTTTTGGCAAAAACTGTTGTCTTCATTGTAAACCCAGAATATTGCAGATCTTTCCTGAAAATGTTAGTATACTGGAAAACACTGGAAACACTTCACTCACAATCTCATTGTTATTAGGTGAAAAAACACAACACAAAACTGCAAAGTCCAGAAGTTCATAATTGAATACTCTTTTTTGTTATTAACTTCCTCTTATTTTATGAACACTTGGACTTATGCAAACACAGATTAATGTGTGAAACAATACATGAAGTCACAGCACAAACACATTTAGTTAACTACCCAACTGCATTATGATTAGAGCATATACTAAATACACATAAGAAATGTCCTTTATGAATTACTTTCCCATTACTGAACGTAAGCTGAAGCCCTGGATTCTTGAAACATATAGGTACATTATTACTTACAATTTTCTCACGTAATAGCACCTGCATCAGCGCAACAAATTTAAAATCTAGGCAGTTAAATAAAATCTTTACACTTGAAACTTTGAAATATTCTCACAATCCAAATATCAGTTTGACTTAGCACCTGCCCAAGACTGTAAGGGATTGTTGATGCATTTTCAATTTTTTTGCTATTTAAGTTTGTTTCATGGAATCTAGCAACATCAATGACCCACGCAGGTATCATTTCCAGCGATATCCTTTTCATTACAGGAAGGTACAAACAATTTTGCTTGAGCTTACTACAGCATTTGCTTATTCTGTTGTGTAAAGATTTGTTCCAATTTGTAGTCTTGCTTTGTGTCAAGCTGCAACAGATCTGCTGGGTGTAATTTTATGCATAATGTTAAACTGCCTGCCTGATTGAACAACTATGAAATAATTTAGAAAACAATACAAATAAATTAATATGCATTTTTAAAAAACTAAAGATTGAAAATTTGTAAAACCAAATTCACTAAAGAAAGTAATGATAAGTACTGAAGCACAAACTACAAGTATCAATGTATAACTTTTTGAAACACAATTTAAATTTTGGAGGAAAATGGATAACTTTACCATGTAGAAAATTTTTATATTCTGTCAGACAAAATAGAAACTAAATTGAAGGCATTAATCATGTAAGCATAAGACACTCAAACTCTTGTGTGAGAGTACCAAGTATTTGTCTAAGGCCACGAAGCTGGGAATACAGATTAACCACGAAACAAACAAAAATACTAAAAGATTGCCGAATTTCAGCTTCACACTTTGCCTGTCTTAGCAGAAGCTTTTTATTTCGTACTTTGCATTACTTTTGAAACTTCCTGCAATTGGCAGAAAGCTTCTGGCCCAAAGATTTGGCACAAGCTGCCTTTGCCTGTTAATATATCATAGCAGAAGTATTTCATAAACTATGTTTTAAATTTTAATGCCTTTTATCAGCATACTGGTTTCAATCAAGTAGTGAACAAATTTCATTTCTTTAGAGTACATTATACACCCATAAGCATGGGCAGGTGCACGTTTTCAATTTGTTTTGTTTTAAGGATTACTGAACAATTACTTTAATATCAGACAATCAAAGCTATGATGATTCAAATATTTACTATATGCAAACTTTCTCCACAAGAAAAAGTCTAATGAACTTGAAAGTATACTGCAATATAATTTATATTGTTTCTGAATTTTCCTACTCAAATAAACTGTGAGGAATTGTACGCCTCTTTGGAAGGTCAAAGACCAATACTTACCCTCAAGCCTGTCAACCTCCTTCTGCAACTTCTGCACCGACCTCTCAGCGAACTCAGCTCGGGCCTCAGCCTGCATGGTAAATACACACATATTTAAACTCATTCTTAACATGTGTAGCTGCCTACTTTTGAAGGAAAGATTTTTTAATTCATTGCAAAATTTTACTAGATCTTTTTAACATTGAAATTCAGTGAAAAAGAAATTGTGTGCTAAATTATTAAGATTCATCGAATTCTGTATGCCTCAATCAATATATAGAGCTAAACAATCATTCAAATTAACATAAATCTTGTACCAACAAAACACAAAGCAAGCTTGAACTTTTACAGTATTTGTTAAGAAAGAAAACTGTGTTAACAAATATGTGATACAATTTAGTGAGCCTAAACTTCACAGAACTAGGTTTATTATCTGTTAAACATTTAGTGAGGAAAAGGATGTAGTACTTTGTTTTCAAATAAGGACGAAGTGTTTGCAACATTTTACATCAAAATTGGACCAGTATCAGCCAACAGAACACTCTGATATCAGTGAGCAAGTAAATGAGAGAGTGTGATTTAAGAGCCTGTCAACAACTAGGTCATTAGGGCCCAAAGTCAAAAACTTTAAAAGCCGGAAAAATTCACTTGCCCATAGGGTTCAAAGTTAAAATAAAATGAAAAGTTAACAGTTAAAAGGTTAACAAGTGAAAGCTAAAACTGTTAAAGAGTTAAAAATCTGAAAAGGTAAATCGAGAAAATGGTACAGTGAGGTTATCACATCCTTAAAAAGCTGGACAAACACATTCTAAAGGATTATAAAGCTCAGAGAAAATTAAGACAAGTTAAACTTGTTAGGCAAACCCAATATTTCCAATGAACCACAGAACCTTCTCTACCACTACTGGGTTGTTCCTATAATTCACTGCAAAGTAAAACACAGACCGACTAGCGCTCACAAGTGTATTGCGGACAACCAAGAAAAACAGAAAGGTGTGCGCCACATTTCAGATATACAGGAGCCGGGTTGCCATGCAAAAGATGTCCATGAGTGGTGTGTGTGTGTGTGTGACCTATTCCTAAGCAAGTTAGAATAACCTGCAACCGCTGAGAATCCCTGCAACAGGTCAAGCAGGGTTCTATGGTGTCCTTAATTGTCTGCGATTGAGTGCCAGCTATCTCTTCCCAAGACTGCTGTCAGAATGAAAAAAGATGGTGACAGAAGTACCGCTACACACCTTCCTGCTACTGGCTCTCAGCTAGGTACTCAATAAGAAGCATATGACAAGTGAGGCAAAAGAAAGGCAAGTCACTGTTACGAAAGACCAGCAAAGAAAGAAGAATGTATATTGCACTTTGCATCTACTGGTTGTAAGCACAAAGATGGGCCTTCCCTTCTCTTGGCTTGCAAATAAAAGAAATGGTGTTTTATCACACAAGCTGGTACATCACTCATAATTGAGTAGGTTAACACTACACTATAATTGTTTGTTTCACATGAAGTTCAAAGTAAACACGATTCTTAAATACTTTTAATTCTAATCATGTAGGTATCAACTTTCTCCCCCTGCCCTCAGAATCTTCATCTCCAAGTATTTTGTCACCTAAGAGGAATATAATTTTCAAAACCTGATACACACGTAACCAAACAATTAGTTTTGCTAAATTTACTTCTCTTAAGCACTCTCCCGCACTATCAATTGCTAAAACAACAAATAACACAAGCAATATAAGACGACTGATCTAACCAATAAATTTGCGAGCAAAGCAAGGTCACACCGGTGAATGATATTTATCTGGATTATTTCAAAAATACAATATAAATTTAAATACTGTATCACAAAGATTTCATGAGAAAATGTTATATTCTAAGGGGGAAAAAAAAAAAACCTAAAATATATTCATTACGATTAATGCAATTCAACTTACTCAGCACTGTCAACTGAGGAAAATAAAATCCAGGCATGACATATATTTAGATTTTCTCTTGTTATAAAAGAACACCAGTTGGTGTAGGTTGCACATTTGTTCTAGACAAATGACCTTGAGCAGAAATCCAGTGAGTAGGCCTACCTTAATAAACAGGTCAGCAAATGTTTATGCTACGATAACAGACACCTCTGTTTTTCTCTGTCGCGTTTGTGTATACAGTCCACTGCAAAAGTTTTGTGCGGTACGAATGTATGCATGCAACGAAAATAACAGTAATTCAGAGGAGGAAGACGAGGGAGAAATGTCGGGAATAGAAGAATGCAAGAAAGTTAAGTGGAAACAGTTATAGAGGCATAGTGTATAATACATGTGGCTGATATTACTGGAAGTGTGATAAATTGATTTGTAGTGTTGTACTACTTCAGCCCAGAAGCATGTGCGTCACCTCACTGCGGGCTGTACCTTCTCTCTCTCCATGTGAACGTTCCCGGAAAAGCTGAGTAGTGACTCGCATTCAACCTTTCATATAAAATTTTCATTCGTCAAGAAGTAACGCGCGACCTGTAATCTCAAATAAAGCTCACTTTATTTTTAACATTAACAACTAACCCTTTTTTCTGTGAAAATACATTAATTATTAAAAGAACGATTGTTAAAAATACAATAATACATTTTTTCAGCAATTCATGGGAACACAGTTGGTGACACTGACTAAACAAGTGATAAATAGTGGAAAGCAAAAGAGTGACAAGGTAGCAAATCGTATATGACACATCAACCCCTATATGTATGAAATATAGATGAAGACAAATTGCTGTGTGAGAAATTGTGCACACAGTGACATTCTAAGCTAAGCTGATAATTTTCCTAATACACTGTTTTGAATGTCAAATCTGCTTGCAAAACCACAAGACATTTTTCAAATTCTTTAAAAAATTATATCCTCTTGCCATTCAAGTTCATCGTGGATTTAACCAATCATATGTTCTTTCAGATCTAAGGTTCCAAAATCCTCCAGCTGCTCTTTAATATCATCCAACTGTTCTACCTAACCTACTCAATAAAAAGTGCACTTGAAAACAAAAACACAAAAGCTGCTTTTGCTGAAATTCAAAATCACAGCTCAAGAAAATTACCTTATACATCCATAAATATGCATTTGTAAATATGAACCTGCACATAGAATTTAAATGTTAATTACATTGCAGAATTCAATGAATCTGAACAACTGCACACTTTTTTTGCTTTACTTTCCAATATATTTAATTATAATAAAATGCAAAAGTTTATATTTAATAAACAATTAGGTTATATTTAATAAACAAATACAATAACACAAGGAGTTCCATCAAGCACATGCAATGTGCAACAAACTGATGAAAGAAAATAAAGGTGCTATAAGAATATTTCTAGTACATGCATGCCAATACACCATTTTTGTTAATAATTTTAGTATTAATAAATTCATAAGCAAATATGTTACAAAAGCTAAACAGTTTTTAAACAACCCAATATTTCATTAGAAATGCTGTTGATATGAATGAATTATGCTACAGACCAACTATTGATGTAACAAGGTTTGAAATGTTCCAATGCCTGCTTACCTGGTATTGTGGGCACAATGTCATTTGCTCAAGCTTAAATGTAGAGTGGTTATGTTCTCATCTTTATGCATGTTTAGGTGTTCAATCTTTTATTCTCTATGAAATAAGGAAGAGCATTTATAGCCCATTTAAGTAGTATGGTCACATCGGGGACTTCCAGATTTATTATTTCAATATAAAGAACAGTTCAATTCAACATTGACATTTCAAAACAAAACAAAACAAAAACAAGAAAAAAAGAACAGAACATAAATTTCTTCCACAAAAATAAAAGAACAGTAACCAATCTAAGCAAAAGTAGACAAAGGTCTCCCCTGACGTGAGAAACAACTGACAGTCTTGGTAACTTGTTACAGTGGATCTTTTTAAATGTTTATTTTATACATTTTTTGCTTTGAGGCACCTCATATCCACTTTCTAAATCCATTGCTTCCAGATTATGTGATGAATAAGTTAATGATTCTAACTGAAACAGGTATCGAACCCTTAACATTTGGTTCAAAAAGCTGGAATGCCGACCATTCAACCACATAGGCACACCGCATCAGCATTGTCCGTCAAAATGTAAAATTCTTCAAGACTTATTGTAATACTATTAATTTTACCTTAATCGGAATTAAGCCAGTTGCCAGTTTAAGGCAAACTATATGTTTCTTTCACACAATAAAGAGATATTATATTAAATCCCCTTATCTTATTTCAAGAAATTAAAAAATAGTTGGTCTTTATAATCATTAGCAAATTTCATTAGTACCAGTATTTCTACACCTCCAAAATTTATAATGGCTACTGCACCTAAAAGCAAAAGCTCCCAGAGGCAATGAGCATGACAGAAATAGAGAGAAAGAGAAAGTGAATAAAACTATTGGAAACCTGTACAATAGTTCACTGTCTATCTGAATCATGTCAACATTTAATAAATATTGCTTAAAAATTTATTCTTTTAATAAACATCTGTTCTAACCAGCACCCAATGAGAAATGAAGATACCTGAGTTTCTGTGGCAAATATCCACATTTACATGTATAAAAAGTAAGAAAAAATCCCAGCATTAGCTACCCGCTCACATGCAAAAGGTGTTAACGACTAATACTTACTTCACGCAGTTTATCTGATATCAAATGAATTTTGTCCTCACAATGCTCTTTGGTAGCAGTGGCCTGTTAGATATTTTGGTTACCATGAAATGACAGAAACAACACAAAAAGGCTTGTTTTAGAATCACAATACAACACGGCATGCTAAGATAAGTACGCCAAAACCGGGAAGGGGGTTGGAAAAAAACAAAACAAAACAAAAAAAACACTATTCTTGGCACATAGCTGCCTCAAAGTCCTGCCATCACAAATTATTTCATTCAAAAAGTATTTTTTGATTTGCTTCTTCCTGGACAGTGCTATGCCACTGCAGCCATGGAAAGTACCTCAGTTTTTAAAATCAAAATTTCATTTCATTCAAAAACTCATAATAATCAAGTAAGCAATTAAAAATTCTTGAAATCAAAATTTATACATGAGAAACATCCATGTCCCCCCTCCAATTATCAAAAACTGAGATGAAGCCAAAACAAAGTATTCTGGATCACACGAGAGCGGGATTTGAGGCTGAGACGTGTCAGAACAATCTTTTTAATCAACATAAGTTCTACATTGGGAGCACATTAAAACAGTTAACAAGGCCAGCAAACGACAGGACGTGCACACTCAAAAACTGTAAAACAAAAGTAAGTCAAACATGTTGAACAGAAAGACCCAGAAGGACAGTTTGATTCTTCATGATATAAATGTGGACAAATTCTTAGCAAACTCAGTGTAGTGTTATGGTTATATCAATACTTTGCATGCATCTAATGCTTAAGCTATATGCTTTCTATGTCAAAACATTCTTGAAATAATACATGGAAATGAGGCACTGGAACTCAAATCATGTTTGGTGAACATTTTAGGAAAATCTGTCATTGAATTGCAAATTATATTTCCTCATTTTAAATTCAAACAAATGTAATTATTAGCTTGAATCGCTATTATAAGATTTACATTTCAAGATGTTCTTTCAACTATGTTTCATCTTAATTTATGTCGTTCTATCAAAGCAGAGCCAACTACCTGTCCACATTTCCTATCATGATCTATAAAGAATCCAAAAAAGAAAATATGTATAACAAGGTTTCCAAAGATAAATAACAAAGTATGGCAAATAGAAGAAAAGCAGCGCCGGCAACCGATGGATTCACCCTGCACTTATGCCCCAACTGAAATGCAGCACCAACTATAGTTTAATGTGTTCTCAACAACTGCTGCTGTGTTACCTCTTTCAGCGATCCGGATAGGGCTTTAACCTGTTCCTCAAACGATTCTTCCCGCTGGGTCGCCTAGAAGTAAGGTGTAATTGAGACAAAGTTCACAACAATATCATGTTACAACACAATCAGGCTGTCCGCTACTCAGTTAGGACACACAGCACAACATGCGTTGTATGAGAAAAGGGGGAAAAGTTAGGACATGTGGGGACACAAAACGGTACCTCCTTTAGCCTCGTGGTCAAAGTCTTAATCTGCTGCTTGTACTCCTCTTCACGTTGGTTGGCCTAAGGTCACAATACAAACACCAGCCAAAGTGTTACAAATCATTAATTTTTTCCTACTCCACTAACCTATTGACTTTGTAGGTATCTTAATTTTGCACTTAGATAATTTTGAAATTAAATTAGTTATATCAAATTGCAATATGTAAATTTCAAAATTAGATTAAGTAATTTAAATATAGATCACCTGGAGAATCATTAAAATCTTGGAAATTGGAAATACTAAGAGCAAATAGTTTTTATTAAGTGCTGAAAAATAGTTTACTTCTCCTTAAATAACTATGAACAATTTATAAGCTTAAACCTTTTTAGCTCTTCAAAAAGTAGTACATTAACATAATGCAAAAATTAATCACTGCCATATTTATTTTAGCTAAAAAAATTCCAATTATAGGTGCAACATGGCAGACGGCAGTACCATCACATTTAATTTTATATACACTGTGCAAAACAAAATCAGAAGAAATTTAAAACACAACAACATAGGTTACTTAACTAATAACTTGATTAATATTTCGTCAATTCCACCCCCATCCCCACCCCACACCTTTTTGTTTTTTAAAAAAGCATAGCACTGATGAGCCTGTAATAATAATAGTTTCATAATAAACAAAAACTTTGTAAAAATCTCACCCACACAACTCGTGTCAACTAGGAATCAATACCTTCAATTTGGACAGCAAACATTCAGGTCACCTTAATACCTTAATCCTGATAAAAGCAATTTATAATAAATGATTATACGCTATTCAGATCAGAAATAAAGCACTACTTTAAATAATATTGAATTAATATAGCGCTTGCCCGGTGTAACTATTTTGAAGTTTATTGTCATACCTTTAATTATGAAGACAGGAAATTCTAAGGCATTAAGAAGATTCTCAAAATATTGCATTTAGTATGCTTTATGCTCCATACAGTAAAGTTGCTAACAATGATCTGAGTTTAAGGTTAAAATGCACAATTAATTTTATTTTTCTGATCAAAATTAGTGGCAAGTATTACTTGTTATGAAGTATTATGTTAGCATAAAAATTATCTTCCTCTTTACTTCTACACCAAAAAATTGAACAACAAATTTGAATGCCTTATGTTAATCATAAAGCTTCATCAGTGTGCTGGAATTTTGTCCCACAAGAAATCTTTTACATGTAATAAAGTGTCATTATCCTGGATCAGGATCAAACCTGCAACTTTTAGCACAAAAAGAAAGAATTCAACCAAGTGCATTACACTGGTTGAATTATGATTAGGAACTAACGTTTTCTTAACCATTTCTGATAGTCAATTGCACAGTTTTCTCTACTTAAAAATATATGAAAAGAGAACCTTTAAAATTGCATAGATTTAATCACCCATCAAAAAATAGAAATAATATACAGTCAAAACCAATTATAATGATGTCATAGGGCCCCAACGGTTTACAGTCATTGTACCTGATAGTCGCACAAACTGGTCGTTTTTGTTTTCCTTTTTTTTTTTTCCCTTCTTCTCCAATAAAATTTGTATGTGTAAATTTTAGGCTCCAGAGCGTTAAAACTTCAGAAGTAGCAGAAACACAGTACAATTCAGAGGGCGACTGAGGGGGAATTTTTCTTATGTTTATGCAGTACAAACAGCAATAACATGCCAACAAAATTTAAAAACCTATACATGAGGAAAGAGATAGCAACAAGGTAAATTGTTCAACAATGTGTAACACAGTCTTGGATACTGAATATGATAAAGTTTTGAGCTTGTTCAAACTTGTTGCCACATGATATGATACTCAATTTGAAATCTACAATCTACACAAAATAAGAGTTTGAAAATAAGGGCTACCTTGACAACAATCCCCAAATATGTAACAAACAAAAATGAACATTATAGCCTATATATTTCTCCACAAATAAAAGATACATGGTTTCATAGAATAAGTTGCAATATGCAATGTCGTACCAAGCTATTTTTTAAATGCAGCATTTACATGGGATTTAAATGGGGCCGTTAGATTTCGCTGTTATAACCAATGCATCATTAACAGCTATGTCACTATAACTGATTTTGACTGTAGTACTTTGCTATGATTTTTTTGTCCTTACACCACTTCAGTATGGACTGAGAGGGGTATAAATGCAAATACTTTCATTAAAACTGTGATGCAGCAATAATTTACATACATTAATTTCATACATTACAAACAATAATTTCAGCACAAAAGCACAGTATATTTTTGGAACTGCTTATATTGATCTTGCAACACATTTCCCTTTCCCCAACCTCTTCCTGTATTCAGAATTACAGGGCAAGAACAGCAGTTGCCATTTCTTACCTGCACTAGAAAGATATAATTCTCCCATTTTGATACCACAATTCTTTGTTGCACAACAGATCTTAAAAATGGCTTAACCAGACAATAACGGGATATTGTGTAATATTCATTATTCTTTAATGAATCAACATATTTGCACTTATAGCCCCGCATTGTATATTTTCATTATTATGACACTTTATATTACATAATCATGAAAAACTAGAGTATATTTAGTTATTCCTAATCAGTAGAAATTTATAACATCTATTTCTTTTTTTTTTATATTCTTTTGATTTCCGACATTAAAGAAAATTTATTTATTTCATTATGTTTCAAACTATTTTATTTCTGATTATTTCGCAAACATTATTTGGACACTTACCTTTTCTTCAGATACCTCAAGGGACTTCAGGTTATTGCCTACAACGCGGAGTTCCTCCTCAAGTTCTACAATTTTGCTGTAAAAATTAAACAATGGTGTTATATTTTTTTAAAACAGTGTAATACTCTATTAAGCATTTATGAACAGCAATTATTGCTATATTTTCTTGTGTACTAATTGAACATTAGCAAGCACCTTGCTTCTCACAGAAATAAATTTCTAAATGTTAAACTTTGACACAAAACTTGAATTTTCTTATCAAATACACATATAAATTATGTTTATTATAAAATCAAAATTTAAAACCATTCTCTCTGATAATACTGCTATTTAAGGAGAGATAATAGTGAAATGTTCTGAATGTCACATAAAAAAAGCTGAAAATGACTGCACCAAAATAAGTATGCCCACAAACCTCTAATACTATTAGCCATTCCAGTGGTTATTTTGAAATGTTTGTTGAGCTCTCTACAGAATAACTTAAGCTTCGTACTCATTTTTATCAATTTCAGCTTTCCACACTTATTGCTTTGTTATGAATTTTTCTAGAACTCTTAAATTTTTGTATTTTGATCTTTGTGAATAATTATGACTTTCACATGGGTTTTATTTATCTGCTTCAGGATTTGAAGCTTAGAAAGAGCATTAAAATCTCTGAAATATGTCTTGGTTCTGCTGCTCTCAAAAATTAAAATTGTACAATAAATTACAATACACTGCGGCAAGCCAGAATGTTAAAAATTAATGTATAGGCACAAACATATACTATATGTGTAATATTTTTTAAAATTCAGATTTCATTAATTCACCTCTTTATAAAGACTTCTGTTTATAGTAACTACTAAATGGGTGCATAACAAACAAATGTAAGAACAATCTACACAATATTGATAAGCTCACATAAATCTGTGTCAGCATAGCACATTCCACATACTACCACAGGACTCCAAATAAAGAACATGTGAAATTACAAAATAAACAGACTACAAATTAAGCTGCACACAATATCATTACTTGCAATGCAAACACTTGGTTTGGAAGTCCTAACATTGCTGCAGCATTCAACATATACAAGGAGACCAAATTTGTTTACATTTTCCTGCAAGATAGTCTGAATGAATGATGTCAATGTAGCCAAGTAATTTGTTTTTTGTATGGATTATACTGGATAAATATCTTTAAAATCATGAACCCTAACGGATGGTTACACCAGATCTAGACTTGGATCTACAATGTATCAAACTACATGACTGCACTTTCTTTTGATAATTTATTAAATGTCAATAACTTGTAAATTATAAACAAGCACTGTGTACTCATGGTCACCTCCTTAGCACAGTGGTGCTTCGTCCGATATGACACAATGTTGGAGGACGTTAATTTAAAAAAAAAAAAAAAAAAAAAAAAAAACAGTGGTGCTGCTGCTTACCAAGCGGGATACCTGGGTTCGAGGACCTGCTTCATAAAAGAAATAGTGGCCCCTAGTCGCACAGACTGCTTAACCGGCCAGAAGACCACAGGGTGCTGACCATGTCCCACCTTACAGTTCTGCACCCCACTCATGACACCTGTAGTGGGCAGAGCAGGGGGTCACAGTGGCCAGGCGGTAACCCATGGCATGGTAAAGATGTTGCATTGGGGTTTTTAATTATGTTCACAGGCTTGAAAAAATTTGACAGCTTAATGAAAACTATTATGACGCCAAATGTATGTAAATGCAACAATTATGCTGCTTCAAAGAACACGGCTGTAAAATCTTTAGTTACACTTTTTGAATTTGCTGTAAAAATTTTAAGTGTCTACGTATTTATGCTATAAATGAATGTAACAATGAAATAGATGATGTCCTCTAGTGGTACTTCAAAAACTATTACACAGTCCTCACAACATGTCTGACAGTTAATTACAATAAATTTGTCAGCTCGTTCACTCGTCTGCGAGGGTGTGTTGAGCAGCTTCAGCGAATACATGCAATATGGATGGCATCAGTTACTTCATGTTTTTTCTTTTTTCTTTTTTTTTTAATCTTAAAGCCCAGGAGTTAAGTACTTACAAATGTAAATCGTCATTGGTGTACATGATCTCAAATGTGAGAATTCGTTGTGGTCTACCAGGAAAACGCTTGCCATTAGCGAAATTTAATGTAATACAGGCATGTTGCCATGCTAGCTCAGTCGTTAGAGCAACTAGCCATAAAGGGAAGATCCCTAGTTCAAATTCCGGCTAGGGCATTGAATTTTTCAGATCTAATTCTATCTTTCAATAATACGATTGTTTCAAATTGACTTCAAGAAAGTTGCAAATAAACTTGATCACCTTGTATTATTTGTGAAGAAAGCAACACATTTCTAGTTTTATCCAAACAGTGCACAAAATTACACACACTGGCATCATGCATTTTGAAAGAGCTTTGAAGGGTTACCTATTCAACAAAGAGCTTTGAACTAGTTAACAAATGTAGTATTTCCATTTCTTAAACAGACTAGGAATCTTCTAACCATCCTACAGTTCTACAATCCCACTATTTTCCTTTTTATAGAAAGCTTCACTTGACCCAAGTTAATCTAAGTTGAAATAATCATTGAATATTTTAGACAAAAGTATACTACTGATAAAGTTATTTCATTCAGATAAAATATTTTCATCTAGTAAATTGTGGGGCTCTAATGACCTAGCTGTCGACGGGCCCTTAAACCCTAATCACTCACTCACTCACTCACTCTAGTAAATTGTAACCTAATATCCACTTCCATTCTAAAATACATTTTCTGAAAATTACAAGTACTTTTAAGAACTTCCCCTGCCACCTAAACAACTCACCTATCACTCTGCTCTGCACGTTCTTCAGCTCTTTCCAAGTCCTGTTCCATCAACACCAGTTTTCTGGCCACCTATGCCAGCAAAGGGTGCAAAAAAGGCATCATGCAGTGAGTCACATCAACTTTCTACTTGCTCCAAGAGTGGCATTTCCACATACTGAGACTTATGCTTTGCTATCATTTTAAGTCCCCATATTGAGTGAATTTATCAATTTGGTCATTCCAATATTATATGAATAGATCTTCTCATTTACATTTTAATATATCTTAAATATAAAATGCACGTCATCCCAGGACTTGTAAGTTACCACTAAAACAAGTGACAGGTGATCAAAGTTGTATGATTACCTAATAAACTTAACAACATTAAATTTTAGCGGTTATTTATATGCTGATCTGGGTTCAATTTCCAGTACTGGCTGGGAGACCTGTATAAAGTACACTAAGCCTCAGGTCCCTGAGGAGTTAATTGAGGAGCTACTTGATTGAAAAGTAGTATCCCTGATTGCGTAGACCATGTAACAGGCTGGGAGGGATTGGGGCACTAACCATATACCACCCTCCAATACTGAACCCCACTCATAATGCCTGTAGTGGCATAGGCGAGACAGTGGCTGGGTGGTAGGCCTTGGCCCAGAAAAGTCGTCGGAGGTTTAGCCTGATTCCTTATCCTCCCTAGAGTCTGGAAGTATGAACGAGTCTGAATGTGTGTGTGAATTTAAAGAGAAGGCAAAGACTAAAGGACACATACCAAACAAAAAAATTATTTTATATTACTTTTGGGTTTTACCACACAGATTCCAACACATTTACTTTAAAATGCATACCCTTTTATTCTATTTTTGTTAACCTATCTGAGCAATGTTTTTGAAATTGTTGGTCTGCCTAACTTCATAACATTCAATGCACTGATGTGCCTGAAAATTGATAAATTAAAGCTCCTAAATACAGGAGTGAGGGACCTCAATTTAATACTGTTTCGGTGACACCAGTTCTTTTAGTTTTAGTACAACAGAGGCTATTTGCATGTCAAAAAGCTGTTGAGAAACCCCAGCATTTTTTAAAAAGTCTTTAAAAGCAATAATTTTGGCTGTTTAACTTAAAGAGTCGGCGACACATTCAGGAAAACCAGAAACTGTATAAAACAAAAAATATTTATTTTAATTCGTATTACTCGTACATAGTTAAATGTGCATGGCAAATCTCATGCAAATGATTCCACTGCACTTTAAGCTTACAAGCTTTTAACCTACTTCAGCAACCAAATCATCAACATCATGAAAACCAATACTGATTTTCAAATAACGCATATGAAAGTTAATGCTACAAATTGTTTGAAACTGCTATAATGCTTGCTATTAGGAAATTCGGACACTTTTATTTATGTCTGTTCACTTTAGTGTTGCTAGTAATGGTAAGCGTACATGCCCAATAATGTATGAAGAAAATATTGCGCTTATGAAAGCTGTTGATAGATGTTTCATATACCCAACATTCAAACCTATATACTATACAGCATTCTTGTACAGTCTAGTAATGCGGAAGTGCCACCCATTTCTGCAAGTGATTTTAAATTACTTGTAAAAATGCCAACACAGAATGGTGCTACCAGCTCCTATTCGTGCTGGCCAAAATGTACAACATGCACAACACACAAAATAGCAATTAGTGCACTCAAAGAGTAACAACAGCTTAAACCCAAAAAGTTGTAACTTTAGCTCTTGTTGTGACTAGCAGGTTAAAATAGGATGGAAGCCTCAAATATAATAATGGATTAAAAAACAAAAACATTATTTAGAATGCACATTTTACAAAGAGTTCTCAGATTTTGAGTACAGTTTGATTTCTCTGAATTTTAAATTATAAAACCACCTCACAAGTACCTGAAATGACATCACATTATATATATATATATATATATATATATATATATATATATATATATATATATATATATATATATATAATACACTCGAAAATGGCTAGACTGATTTGAATAATTTCTTGTTGGTTTGTTCACCTCAATACTAAGATGGTTTAGAAAAGAAGAATATTAGGAAAAACTGAAAGGAATAGCTGAAAAATCAAAATTGATCATTTTGCATGGGAATTGTCATTCAGGATTAATTTTAATATATGGTGTTTGTCTAACCTATTGTTAGACACCTGAATCTATTACATTTAAAATAATTTTTTCATAAAGAAACGTAGTGGATTTTGAAAATAGATTTCGTTAAATCAAATTTAATTACATATTGCAAACATTCATTTTGATCAGCCATTCCATGACGGTTTGAGTTTGCTGGCTTAGAAATAAACAACAAATTCATACAATTTTGTTTTAGCAAGCGTCGAGGAATTACAGCAGGCTTAGACATATCCACAAATTGTGTTTTAGCAAAACTCAAGAATTAGTTTGTTGATTTCAGAATTGAAACATTTCTCAAGGTAAGTTCGAATTTGAGAGACTGTGAAAACAATTCTGTGTCGTTTTGCAATGTTTATTACAATTCAAAGATGAACATGAGCTGACAAAGTCAGTCAAATGCATGGCAAGCTACTTCACGTGACCTTCGTGCAAGATAATGAAAATACTCATATTGGCGTGTCCAAATTACATTTGAGAGCAAATGAAAATTAATGACAAGCAAACAGATTCAGAATATCAATTGAACGAGTTCGTTTAATTTTAGGTGGCAATAAGCTCACCGGGTCATCTAATTTTTAAGCACCCTTAGTAAATCTATCTGTGGTACTGCATGTGAAAACTGAGCCAGTTTGCACAAAGTTAACTAGCAATAAAATAAAAAAAAAATACAAGAAAGTTTTTTGGGGGAAAATTCTCAGCCATCTCAAAGACTAAAAGAAAAAAAAGTGCCAAAAGTGAAAATCCTAATGCCAATCACAAGAAGAGCCTCATTCAACCATTTTTAAATTGTATCCCATACACTCAAACCTGTAGTCACAAAATCTAGAGCTAAAATTCCAACTTCTACAAGGCACACAACACAAAATCAGTCCAAAAGGAAAAGAAAAACTCCAACTGGGCAAAGCCAACAACACAAGTAAATCTGTGGACAATAAAATAAAAACAATCATGCATTCACAAAATTTGAAACATACGATTCACCAGCCTCGGCACGTTCCTCTGCTCTTTCCAAGTCAGCTTCAACCATGGCCAACTTACGTGCCACCTGTAAAGCCAAATAGTGTATCATATCCCCTGTCTAAGCTATCTTAATACCAAGGTTAAATCTCATCGATAACTCAAAGTTGTAACAAACTTTCAACCATAGCAAGATATGAAAAATATAATTTTTAACTGCAATTAATGAACTAGAAATAAAATGAATTTACTGATAACTTTACAAAGAGCAGTTTTCACACAAACCTGTGATAATCACCTCAAATAGTACATTACTCCACATTGTTTCTTCCTGGTATGCTAATTGAACAATGATATGTTTTTTAGCTTGCAACTAGAGAGAGCTCTAGTGGCTGTTTCATGGCACAGCCGACTTGATTAATTTCTAAAGCAAAAAGTCTAATATGCACAATATGAATCTAACATGCTGCGCCCAGTAATGGCAATGAATAAGTTAAAACTTGGCTAAGACTCCCATCTGAGTACTTGTAATCAAGGTTATCGTTCTGGTCACCGTTCTGTTCTGACAAATGGACATAAAAAATAAACTGTTCATCCTGAACTTTCTTTTAATAGTCTGTTAAATTCCCTTTATTCAGTCTGAATTTTTTACAATTTTATATAATCAGCAAACCATAAAAAAAAAAGAAACTAAACGTTTAATGCTGCATGAAACCATTTCACCCACATATGACGGTCTCTTCATGAAGTCAGGGCCCAACTGACCTAGTCATCGACAGGCCCTTAAACATCACTCACTCTTCCTGAAGTATGCTTGAAAGTTCCTCCCCCCACCTACAAGAGATGGTTACTGTAACTTCTAAATTTGTAACTCCAGGTTTCCGATAAACATCTGAATATTGTTTCCCCTTGTTTGTTACCATTTCTAGAAAAAACTATATTGAATGCTGTAATACACCAGTGATAAAAAAAAAGTAAACTGTACTTTTGATTCAAATTTCAACAACAAAAAGTGAGCTTATATTTGCTCCCCTGGCTTTCTTTGACAAATCTTTGTTGTGAAATTATATACTCATTTGCAACAGTACAGCTAGCATCTGGAACATAAATTGGCAGCATGTTTATATGCAATAATGCAAACTTTTATGGCTTTTTGGTGTTAATATTGTTGCTACTGTTTGTTAACTTTTATTACATGCACTGGATGGCAGTGAGCATGATGTGGTGTGGGAGGCAAACGAAGAAAATGGATAAGAGTGAATGTGATGAAGTGAAGATGACTGTGCAAAACATGGCAATGTGGTTGATGCCAATGTGATTTACCAATTGCAAGGAAAATTATCTTTGTGCATTTGGTTCCACATATGCCATCCCTACAGCTTCAGGTAGCAATTTACCAACCTTCTCATCGGGTGCTTACTTAGCAGCAAGGAGTGTGGAGCATTCAGCTTTGTTGCTCAATCAGGCAGTGGTATATGTTAGGGACAGGAACTGAGTTTTTCGATTTTTGGAGCACATAATGTAAACATTCAATGACCATAGGTGCAGCCTTTTGCACAAAGAGTTTTCCCGATCTGCCATTTTTAAAAGTCAAAGGACATGTTTAAGTCAACCTTGCACTCCCCACTGGACCTGCCTATTTGTTGTTTCTATATATTTTTTCTCAGTTTTTCATTTTCATGTACGTAATTTATTTCGTGCCTTTCACTTTTGCTCTTATTTGTATGTAAATTTGTATACATAATCTCAAGATTCAAATATGCATTTTATGATTGCTTCAATTTTTTGTCAGCCAGTGAATAAATACCGAAAAAAGAGTTTTAATACCCACAAATTCATAAAAACAAAAATTAATTTCTCTGCTGTTAATGACATCAGCTTCAATCAACTACATTTAGTTTTAGATTACTAAAGTACCATAAACTGTCAGTGTCATAGTTCCCTGAAAAATGTGAATGTGCAAGCCAGTCTAACAAGATGCATTTTGGGGGGAGGGGGGCTAACTGAAAATGTTTTGTTGTATTATACGAGAAGCTATTTGTTAGAGGTTTGAGCTTTTCCACAATAATTTCTTTATTTACTCATATTAACTATGCCAATTTTCCAGTAAATAGCTTTAAAATTAAAAAACTTTAACGCTGCTGACACAATGTACGCAAATACTGAGATGTACCAGGAAAAAATTGTGAGTATGCGTGAGATCAATTTGTCATTTGAAGTTATTGCTCAAAGTTACATATTGATATGTGAATAATCTAAAACTGTGCATGTAATGCACGATGCCATTGCACAAGTGAACAGATACCACACTTCCTCCTTGCTATGCTTACTCCACTAGTTGAACACCTCAAGAAACTGTGGCAATGGCAAAAATTGAAAACCAGTTTACATGTAATTATACAGAAAATTAACATGTATATTAATTTTCTTGTCTCAATTCAGATGCAGCTTACTGGTGTACTACCCAATTTTTCCCCCTTCTCTCCTCAAATTTTAGGGATGTTATTTTCAAACCAATATGGGATAAGATTTATGGATACAGAAAGTTCTGTGACTGGCACAGAGAATGTGAAAGCATTTTTAAAAAAATTATTCAAAGAAAACATAACTTTCTTTTGCATGTGTCCCATTTATATAAAAAAACTCAATATGAGTTTCATTTTTTATTTTTTATCTGTGAAAAAAAGCATCTTTTTTTAATGTGGTGTTAAATAAAAATATAAATATATATTTTAATTCACAGCAAACTGTTCTATGTTACATGACACAGTGGTAAGAGTTAGGAGGAAGCAGTAATTTGTGGAATTAGGGAAAGGAAATAAGATCTACAGGAGTTAAAAGAGCACCAAGTTGTATGCCAATCAAAGTAAAACTTTAATCCTTTTAAAACTGTTCCAAGCATAACTCGACAAAAATAAAACAAACCCCACAATATTCTCCAAATACACAAATATAAATTATTAACAATAATAAAAATATTGGAGCTCTTTTAAAACATTTTAATGAAAACGCTTTATCAGTAATGTGTATTAATATCAGTCAGGCAGACACTCTGATTATGACATGGTGTGTAAAACCAGTGCTTAAAAACAATTTTAAAACAGTATGCCATATTTTCCAGAAACATTAGTGCATTAACCAATGACTAATGAACAATAGAGTATCAAGTTAAGCTTGTTTTTAACACAGCCAAATTTGTTTACATACAAAATATGCATTTCTCCAGTATTTGCAATTTTCTTTCTTATAAATTTGTTATAAATGTAAATGCAAGATATGCTGTGTGTATGCTATAATGACCTTGCATCATTTTCTGTCTTTGGATGCAACAATCATGTTTGACAGCACTGTGAGACCTTTTGTTTTTGGTGCCTTTAAAGCTGCTAAGTAGCAGCTGAAAGATGAGTACTATTAGACCATCAGAAGAAGGCGAGTGGAATCTGAGGTATAAGCGGGGGCTTGAACTGTTAATCTGCTCATGTAGTCAATTCGTTTACTACAAAATGTGTATATCTGAACTGCCCATGCTGCCACATCTAATACTTGTACACAACTGCTGTGATATGTATTATGCATTTATATGACAACACTGTGTACTGTATATCATACTGGTGTGCATAAACATGATGGCGAGAGTAGAAATGTTTACATAGCATATTCCTCCAGCTCGCTTTTTTCTGGTGGTCGGACAGTAGAGCACTTCTAGACTTTATAATATCATTTTCAATAAAAGGGATACAATAGTCCATTTTAAATTATATTGTATGGGGAAGAGAGGCACGTTTGCAAATTCCTAGAATTATAGACAGCAAAGCATTGCTACAGGACAAAAGCAATGTCAACCACAGTTGAACATTGTCCATACTAATATCAACACAATAAAGAATCACTTGTTATTAATAAAAATGCAAAATATTGGTTTAAAAATACCAAATCTTTAAAAAAAGGTGCTAAGCACTGGTAGCAATTATAAAATATATTTTACTTCATTTCTAATAAGTGACATACATACTGTGCACTAGTTTAGTTTTAAGCACTGATTAAATATGTACAACACATAGTTTAAATTATGTATTATACTGTATTACTAACAAAAAAAATGGTTAAAGGTTAAGTATGCATTCTAACACAAGAATCATAATTGTAACAATAAATATGAGTTATTAAATATTCAAACTAAAAACATTCTGGAGAGAGAAATTATTATAGTTGCCAAATGAAATGTTTCAAATCCTTCGGAAGAACTCGATATGTGAGGATTAGCATCCACAACACAATGCATTATGTGCATGAAAAAATGGCAATATGGAATAATACTCTCTCCATCAGCAAACATTTGACATTGGTTATTGCACAGCTAAAAACAACCCTGGAAAAGAGTATGTAATTGGTTGAATGGGTATGGCCCATGCATCTAAAACATCATGGAACATAGACTTATAAACATGAAACATGAACACCCAAACTTTCTCTCTTCATTCTAGCTTTTCACTTTCCAGAACACCACAAACGCAGTAGCTTCATTAATTAACCCTTTAACTCTGCATGGACGTTTTTTCTAACTGTTAATGACTGGTCCGTTTCTTCAAAGAGGAAAAATGTATTACTATTTCATTTTTATTTTCTACTTGCTAAAACACAGCGTTGCCCATGGTTTGACAATTTTATCCCTATAACTGTTAGCCTTAAGGTGGTTACTACAAAGAATCCAAATTAAAATAGAAACACCCGAAAAACACTATGCAAAAGCACTGCTCAACAACCCCAAATAACAGAAAGAAAAACAAGTAGAGAAAGCTGCATGAATGTAATTCATATAGAAAACTGTATGAATTCTTTGTAGAAGTGGGAGTAGACAGAGAAATGCAATTGTTACTCATAAAAGAAGCCTGAGTAATAACCGTGTGAATGTAATGTGTTGCACTTCAATTTCAAGCATATGGAAAAATGTATGAATTGTTTTTAGATGAGGGAGTAGGGAAAGAAATGATTGTGTTTCATGAAAGAAAAGTGTATAGAGAAAATCATGTGTATGTAATGTGTTTTATTTCTATTTTAATCACAGAAAACTACAGGAGTTGTACATGTAGAGGAATGAATAGAGAAAGAAATGTGATCTTGTTTATCAAGAGAAAGTGAATAGAATAAATCATGCTAATGTAATGTTCTATTTCAGTCATAGAAAATTGTATGAATTGTATGTAGAAGGGCGAGTAGGGAAGAATATGTGGTTGTGTTCTGTAAAAGAAAAGTGAGTAGAGAAAACCGTGTGAATGTAATGTATTGCATTTCCATTTCAATCCTAGAAAGTATGAATTGTATGTTGAAGGGCGAATACAGAAAGAAATATGACCATGTTTTGTATGAATAATAAGAAGCAAAAATGTGATTGCATTTCATAAACAAAGTGTGTAAAGAAAATCGTGTGAATGTGGTGTGTTGCACTTCTGCTTCAATCGCAGAAAATTGTATGAATTGGATGTTGAAGGGCGAATAGAGAAAAAAACGTGATCATGTTTCACAAAAGAAAATTGAGTAGCGAACAGTGTGAATATAATACAGGCATTTCTATTTCAGTCATAGAAAATTGTATGAATTGTGTGGTGAAGGGTAAATAGGGAAGGATATATGAATGTATTATTAAAAGAAAAGCAAGTAGAGAAAACCATGTGAATGTTTCGTTGCGTAGAAAAATGGATATCTACGAACCTTCTCCATGAACAAATACATGGAACGAATTTCGCAGTCATTGGTCAAGTGGTTTAGGAGCACATAGAGGACAAACACACCTTCATTTTTATATATAGATATACATATTAAAACCCCATACGTTAAATCCCAGGAATTTTGTGCCTAAAAACTCCTTAAACATCTTAAGCATTTGTTTTTCTTTTTTTACGGCAGAAAATAATTTAAAATATATGTATTCCTCCATGAAAGTTTCAGTTCCATGATGCTCAAAGATTAATTCACAAACAAATGAAAGAATCAGGTTATTTGGTCATGGCAGAAGTGTCATGCAGGTGCTGCTTTTGCAATCACCTCATCATACTTCTTGTCCGCTTCCTCAGCCATGAACCTGGCTTCCTTCAGCTGGTTCTCCAAGGCATCCATACGTTCCTCATCTGCCAGGCCTTTCGACTCAAGAATCTTACGAGCTCTGTACCACAAACAAAACCCACCACCAAAATCAACATTCATGAATTTTAATAATAAACTCATCCTCCTTGGAATGAACATGAATCCTGTCTCTGTGAACTTTGTGTCAAATTTCAGACACTACAATGAATTGAGTGAAAACTCTTTATAAGACATTTGAAAGGACCAGTAACATTATAGAATTTATAATTAATTTTAAATACTATATCATTCAACAGTATTAAAATATATATTCTCTAAATAACCACTTATATCAGGTGGTGTACTAACATGTTTAAGTTTAAAGATTTATCATTATTTAATTTGAAAATTAAATTGTTTTACTGACTTGAGACAATCAATGTTGATTGGTTTGTTCATACATAAAATCAGTTCTTTATAAAGTTATACTACAAAACTACATTAATGTCAAAAAGCTTGATCAACAAACTGCAGTAACACTGCTTAGATACTTTGAATTTCAAATTTTATCGGAAAATATTCTCCCGGTCAGGTCGGTGAGACCCGTAAACCAACGACAGGTGTGGTCCTCCAGACATTCTGGGAGTTGTGAGAGCGATGTGACCGCCAAAACAAAAATATGGTGCTCTCTAAAAAGCGGTTACTGCTATTACTCTCTTCAATATCAAAAAATATTGGAGAGCAAGAGGATTAATGACTTCATTGTCAGAAATCCAGCATTAGCTAACAACAACATTTTATCGGAAAATATAAAAACAATATACCCCGATGTGTTACTACAGAGTTATCATGTGTTAACAATGGTTACATTACTTTTCACAAGCCTTTACATGTTTCACCATGTACATACAGATTCATAAAAGGCACCAACAAGGCAACTGGGAGTTAAATGTTAACACAATGTCTTTGATTCAATATTGCATAACTACATAATCTGAATGTCAATAATATGTGTATATATACAAATCACATAAATCCATTATTATTAATGCATATCAGTGCATTTTATAATCAGCACAATGCAAATATTGTAATGTTTTTACACTTCTGGTGACTTTTAACCTTGCACTTTAATTGATTTCAGTTCAAAGTCAGTACCAATGCCACTAACGTTCTTCATATGCACTTGGTCCATTCAAGTCAATAGTTCAATAATTTCGAGAATTTGAACGGTAACACAATTCTTTCACTTTGAATATTCGCATGAAACAAAGCACACTTGAGACAGGGTCCATGACCATTGCACAAATATGGTTGCTGTAGCTGCTTCATCTGCCACGGCCCTTAGCTGCACAATTTCCTGCAAGAGAACACCACCTTCACTGCCACCACAACTATGTAACGCTGCTTCTCACTGCTGATGCAGCTTCGTGGCTTACCTCTTCATATTTCTTATCTGCCTCCTCGGCTATCTGTTTAGCCTGAGACAGTTGTGCTTCAAGGATTGCTACACGGTCATCTTCCATATTCGTACGATTCTCCAAAGCCTTCCGTATCCTACAAGAACACCCACAATAATTGAAGTATTAAATGTGTAAGAAAATGGAACTTTAATTATCAAATTTTCTACTAAGCAAAATTTAAATGGAGAAAAAAGAAGAAAGAAAAGAAACCAGAACTCTTTCAATGGCCAAAATGAATTAATTAATTTGTAAATTTTAAAAGTAGAAACATTTTACTGCTTTTCAGCAGTTCCATAAATCTTTTGGAAAACAAATGAAATACTTTAACAAACAAATAAAAAAAGGAGGAAACCGAATTTAAGACTAATCCCACAAAGCAGAACTTTTATCTTCCATAGCAATGTAAAGTTGAACTTTACACTAATATATTTAATTTTATGACAAAAAGGGGGAATAAAAAACAATCATGATTCTGTTCATCTCAAGGCTGAAATGGTAAATGCTACATTTACTATATGCCTAATTGAAATATTTCATAAGGAATTTGATTAGTAAGAATGCTTTTAATATGAGAATGAGTAATCCAGAGATAATTCTTAGAATGTAAGGAATCTTTTCGTATATAGATTTTAAAACAACCTACAACATTATGTTGTATCAAGCGATGAATGAATGAAATGGATAAAATGAGCCTGAGGTCCATAGAGCTTTAGTTACCCAACATTCGTCTTCTCAGGATAAGGGAAAAATTTCAGAAAAAAAATTAATCTGGATAACTCACTCTAGTCAAGATTTGCTCAGGACCTCTTGAATGTGAGGCAGGCATGGTACCACCATACTACAAAGGTGGCAGAATGAAGGATTACTACATCTGGCAATATCAGCATGCATTTCGTGTATACACTTTGTTTTATGTACACACTTTGTTCTGCAGAAGTTCCTTTATATGCTAATAAATCTAATTGCATTAGACTGTTGCATGAAGTATATCTATATACCATTGGACTGGATACCACTGGATCAAGAAAAAGCCAGAGTGCCAACCATGTTAACAGTCTCATTAGAATATGTTGTTTATCACTGCTTGTGGAATTAAGATTATCTCTGGAATCATCAGGGTGATTAGTGGACTGAAAATAGAGACGTACCGCTCTGACTCATCTGCAGCTTGTGAGGCCTCTGCAAGCTTGGCAGTGGCAGTGGCCAGACGCTCCTCAGACCTCTCCAAGTCCTCCTCCAACAGTTGGATACGGCGGTTGAGAGCAGCAACCTCACTCTCAGCCTGTAAAGACAATTATATATGGCTGTAAACGTCTGCCAGTGGCAGTAAACTAACATTTATTTTTACCTTCAAAGGAAAAATCACAGAGAAACTATAATTTGAATATGAATAACCCAAGAAAAAATTTGTATAGTTCAAAAATTTTAATTTAAAAAATGGTATGGGCAATCTAGGTAATGGCTATTCTGAAATCAGCAGAGTATATTATACGTAATATGGCAAAATTACTGTACAGTTCTTAATAACAGTACATTCCTCTAGCTTCTCAGTTACAATTCAATACAATGAAAAGCAATGCACTGTGCTCCACAGAGAAACTTAGAGATGATCAGCACGCAATAACTTGAGTGATGTCATGAATCACTCTAACGTAGCCTACAAGAGGCAGAAGAGCATGAATTTTCCGAGAGATGCATAAGCCTTGTTGATATAATCTGACCTGTGCTCAAGCTTTTCTATTGCTGTCATTACCAATTCTACAAATTCTTCTAAAAGAAGTTTGCGGGGTGGTATAAAGCACACAAATGCCCCGAGAGATAATCCGTGTCATGCCTCTCACTTCTAGAAAGCAGAAAGTGTTAATTGTACAGCCATGGAAAAAATGATTGAGCGCATTAGGAAGACAGAATTTTTTTTAAGTCCCACATTGTGTTGCAGTGCGGTTTACAAAGTTGAACTTTTCCAGCATGCAACTAATTTTAATAGTCTCTGTTCCACAGCCACGATACAAAAATAGGCTGTGCCTGACAGAACAAAGACTATCAATAAACTCAGCCATGTTAGAAATATTGACTTGTGTCAACATGATGCAGAAATTAAGGAACATTCTCTCTTAATGAGCTCAATCATTTTTTTCCATAGTTATATAACTTTCATTGTCATAGTAAATCCCCTCCTGCCCTGCTAATTTGATAATTTTGCACCATTCCCGAGATTTTTTCTTCAAATTTAATGACATGTTTGAATAAAAGACAGACCTACTGTTTGCTTAGCAAATTCAAGGGGACAAAAGAGAAAGTTCAATTAAAGAATAATTGAAATTACCCAAGTTTCACAGTGTATAAGCTTTTTGTGTGTCTAATCCTAACTGCTGTTACAATAATTTCAAGTACAATTAGGTTCTCAAATAATGATCCCAACTACATGCAAAAATGAGTCTCTGGCATGAGAAGCTATGTGGAAGGAGGTGCTCCCCTGGAGATAGCTAGAACGTAGTGTAGGGTGGGAAGATCTTCATAGCCGCAATAAAAAATAAGGTTTTCTAATACAAAGTGAAAGCGGAAAGCAAGTAAACTAATATTTCTAGTCTGGTAACAACATGAATAACAAAGAAACAAAACACAATTATTACTGGACCCATATTTCCTGCACATCCACAGAATACAATTATTGTTCAAAAGAATACAAACATTACAAAGTATAATTCCATATAAAAATAAGGATGGAAAATTGAAGCCACCTACTCCAATAAGGCTTATGCCTGTTTTGCACACTTCTGGCCTTGGACTGACGGATTCCAATAACAACTCAAACCTCTGTTAGCAGTGTTAACACTGAGACCCTTGTACTGCTGCTCCTTTGCATGAAACTGACATGAGTCTAAACACTAAATGCTTCATTTTTCAGCCTTTACTTTTTTTATGAATTTGCTAAGCAGCAAAGGGACTAAGAATGAGCTCTCGTCACTAGTTACATTGGCTTGTTGCTGTGAAATAACATGATTCAGAGTCAAAATTAATTGCAAATAACATGGAGTACTTCTTTTAAGTAGGAATAGTACGCCAACGTTACACTTATTTTCCAATATACCTGGTGGTTTCTGAAAGAATAAGATGGGGTATTTCTGCTTTAATAGATAGCATAAACCCATTTTAACTTTGCCCTACATTACCTAAACTAACTTTCCCATTATGCCAAAGTCAATATTAATGTAAAGGTAGAGCTTTTTTTACTAATCCTTTGCAACCAATGGTGTGTGTATGGTATACAATCAGACACATAAAAAATAATTCTTCTGTAAGAGAAGGATGTTGTGAGAATGCTAACATTTATAGCAGAATAATTGCAACACATTGCTTTGTTCAAATTTCAAGGCAGTTACTGCAGCGTTAATTCTGGAGGATTTAAGTTTGCCTCCCCATTCACATTTTTATTAAATAATCTTTATAAAAAATTGTTGCATGCTTTCACACACAGATATTAAGTGAATTAAATTAAGAAGCTCAAAATGATACTGAAAGGACATTCAATGTCCACACTTATTGTAAAATTGGAGAATATTTGGTAGGGGAATCTATGCACTTCGTCTTCACATCCAGGAGCTTACTGACTTGATTTAACTTTGCAACATTAACTTTTAATAACCATAATGAAAGTTATTCTTTTTCAGAAATAACATCTGAATGAGATGTAACTTGGTCCTAAAATCTTTGTATCTACTTATTTTCAAAATACTTGAACCATACTATTAATGATTTTCTGTGCATGCTGTGTTCAAGCTTCTGGATGCTCCTTAGCCTTCAAAAAGGTTTGGCCTACATTTCACACAGACATGAAGCCATGCAAGTTCACTTAGCACAGTTGAACCCAGACAAATCATTTAAACAGCATTCTTCAACCAAAATACATTCACTGTTTACTATCCGTGTGCATAGTATTTTCAGATATTTACATCTTTCCATTCAGGATTTCTGATTATACACATGACATGGATTTAACCCATCTCGAAGTGATATCAGTGTAATATTGCACTGCTAAGTGCTCACTTCCTATCTTTGCTTTTTGAGGGAACCAGAATATCTCATTCAGAAGTAGAGAGAAAAGTTAGTTTAAAAGCTGCCAGTTTTCCCACTAATTTATCGTGTTACGAATATTTCTGCATAGTAGGGACTAGATATTGTTTTGGAGGTTTTTCATTGCTGTAATGTTGGTAAGCCATTTTTGGAGTGTGTATGCAGACATATTAAACAAATAAGGATCAATCCCATATTTGCTTAAATACATTTGCCAGTGCAATTTAAAACAGCAAAGACACAAAACCATTTGCTTGGTTTTATCACATTTTAATACAGTTTTACAGTAGCACTACTTTACCACTGTAATGCACTTTGGCTCCTTGGAACTTTTGTTGTATTAATTAATTCTAGATATATGAGAAGTTCTCTGAAAAAAAGTATTTTTTTTAAGTCGAAGTTTCTACACGAAAATGTATAGTTTGTTTACCAGATCATGGCTCCTGGCAGAAACGCAACGAGTCAGTACATCAACAATTCTAGGTAAACAGTGATATCTGAAGTTGGAGTCTGCTTCTGATTGCGCTTGCATTACGTGCAACCAAAAGCATAACTCCAGCTTCAGGTATCACTGTGTACCTAGAATTATTTACTGATGTATTGACTCGTTTGCATTCCTACCATAAATAATAATTGATCTCTACATAGTTTTCAAAATGTCTTTAAAAAGGCTTATTCTATTCACAATATATACTAACTATATAGTAGTTAGTATGAAAAATCGTAAATGGCTCTAGCACCTAATTAATGAATCTGAAGGAAGAGAAAATTTCCACTGATAGTAAAATGTTAACGGTGGTTAAGCATCAAATGTAAGCACCTGTCGTAAGCAACAAATTTCACATACCAACATACAGAACTACTCTTTAAGGGAGCTCCTATAATATATTTTTTCCAACTAAAGCACCGATGACTTGTTTTTACTTGTGATAAATTACATTTTAGCATGATTAACTGCAATGAAAGATCTGCAGAGTGCACCTCCTGCTATGTAATTCAGAGGCTGCACCAGACCACTGACATTCATTAAAAGTACTCTGTACAACTGAATTTCCTAGAAGGGCCATGTAACATCTGTAGGACAAAATGTTTGCTCTGCGAAACTGTTACCTTCTCTGTGGGAGTCCACTGCTGCACAGGAAAGGGCTGGTTTATACAATCACTTATTGAGAAAATTAGTAGCTTCACGCTGTAACTTCAGGCACAATGTTTACAATATCAATTAAGGAACAGGCTTACAGAGTTTTAATATGGAGTAATAGGTTTTGTTTACAAATCTCGTTTTTGCTGAAATATGGGATTAACAATTTTTTTTTTCACAAAGATATGTTTTTTTCATTACACACAATTTTACATTGATGTACAGGTATAACTATGGCTGACACAAAATTTAATGGCAGGAGGAGCTGGTCAACACAAAATTCAATCAGAAGCTTGCCATTTCTTGCGGCATTATCTAATTAAACATGCTGAGAAATCATTGTAAAGTCAGTGCTATAAATATCATTTGCACCCACAAAATTTATCTGTACAACAGGAAAGAGTATAGCAATGGCCAGTTATCAGCCATCATTAAACTTTGTGTCTGCCATAACAAATGCCCATTACAATTACCATAGGCTTAAAATCATTGGCTTATTTATCAAATGGTGCACTATAGTCTACAGCTTCTTATATGTGACCAGATGATGGATCACATTGCTGCATATTAAATATTACAACAATCTTCATTCTTCATTGGCGAAATTGTCATCAACGGGAAATACTTCAGCCAGTAGAATTAAAATTTCATGAAAATTGGTTTTTGAACTGATATAGATTACTGGATCGCATTATGATAGTTGCTCAGAGTCTATTATCTTCTCTTCTTGGTCCAACAACTTTCCAGCTGGAAACGTCTAGTTCAAATGCAACCTTGCACCCCAGTACAATCTGGAACATAGTTGTATGGCGTTCTTTTCATTAAAATTTCCTGAAGATGTGATGGACATGTTCATTGCTGCACTTCTTTGCAAGGTGTAATTCTTCTGTTAGTAAAAAAGAGTTTATTTTGCTGAGGCACAGTGCCAAATAGTCATGACAATCTTAAACAATGTCACTTCTTTTTGAAATTGAGGCTCATTATGTGGCCAGTCTTCTTGTATATTAGCCCTGTTCATAATTGGTTGATTTTATGCTCCAAAGTTTAAACTTTCATAGGACTTCTCTCTTGCTTCATCTGCATCCAGAATTTCACTAGGTTTGAAGATAGCTGTTCCTTTCTTGGCCAAAGTTGTTAGCTACTATAGAACTCTAATTATCCGGATTAATTGGGATCAAACCCGATATGGATAGTCAAATATCCCGGTAATTAAATAAATCATCATAAAATATCATTACTTTAAAAGAAACCAAATTGTATATACTGTATTAATTTAATGATTACAAAGTAATATTCACATTTTATATAGACGTAGTGTTGCATGATATTAGAACAACAAAAAACCCAACCGTACTTGACAACTATGTACTGTGATAAGTATCTATCAATACCAACACATTGGCTTAATAAAAGCAATAATAGGCATACAAATGACAACCACCCGCCCCCAAAGGGATCCGGATAATAGAGTTCTACTGTATTTCATTACCATTTAATTTCCTTTAATTTGCTATATTTATTTTTATATTGTACAATGTGGAAGAAAGCTATTATAGACATCTTTCTCATACCAGGGAGCAATATCTGTCAGAGCATCAAATTTGGTCTACAGTAGGTTATACAAAACTGCCTAAAAATGAAAATTCCAGTGCTTCACAAGTTGGCTGTTTGGACAGTTGGAATAACATGTAACATACAAACTTACTAATCAAACACCAACTGATAAGTGAGAAGCACTGTAACATCAAATATTCAGTACATACAAGTATCAATTTATCACTGTGGCTGGTGAAACCCCTTTACAACCTCGTCCTACACACGGTTAGTGTGGAAGAACAATTAAATTTAATTGATTGACCCTATAGTTGGTTAAACTGTGAAGCCCAGCACTTACAGCACAATAAGTCACCATTAGGGTATATTATCTCATCAGTATTTGAAATCTTGTGTGGTTCACCAAACAAATGCAAGTGAATTGGAGAATTTGGTGTCGTGTCGGCACATTGGCCATGGCAGCTCAGTTGTTAGAGCAGCCGGATCTGTGATTCAATTCACGGCTGTGGCACTGAATTTTTCAATCTCACTCTACCCCTTTACAAATGTAGTTTGACACTTTGCCTGTTGCACTGGCAGAGGAGCATTGACAAGAACAAAAATTTAATAGGACTTTCAGAGATTTGACTAGTAGTTGCATAACATTTATGGAAAGAAAGGAAAATTTTAGCTAGAAATTATTTCCCTGTGTTCAGTGGCTTTATCATCAAAATATTAATGTCTTCTTCTACACTTTGACTTGCTTGCCCATCTCTGGCATAAAAAAATTATTTGTTCTGAACCCATTTATATCCCACCTTAATTAAAGGGTCATATCTTTTGGAACATACAAATTATAAGCAATGGTGTTGATTTTTATAGTGGATTTTTGCTCTTTGAACTTTCTGTACATTAGATCATACACATTCACTTTAAGGCTCTGGGGAAGATAAGGAGTAACCTTGGCTAGAGAAAATTTCCCACTCCCCAGCCAGGATTCGAATCCAGGATCCCTCACACAGCAGATACTCTACCAACTGAGCTACATGGACAGCTGAATCAATATTTGTCACACCATTTGAGACAAAAGTATTCTACTCATTTTAATATAAGCACAGGTAGTTCCATCTCCAACAAATTATTAAATCCAATGAATGAAAGAATTATTGAGTATGAATGTTTCTACGCTGAAATTAAAACAGCTTTAATAAGTTTAACCCAAAACTTATTTAAGAAACATAGGACACATGATGTGGTCTTTTTTTTTTATCCTAATAAATTAAAATCAAGGCTAGGTGAAAATAATGTTAAGTTCATCCAGATATGTATACTAAAGTGAGCATAAAGTGTAAATTAAATGCATATTAAGAAATAAAAATAAGATAGGGAAAATACTGAATTGATAAAAGAAATAAAAAATGGGACTGTCTCTTTAAGAATTAAAAACTTAAGTACTGTGCTTGGCATCTTTAGGGCGAGATGATGTGCTGTCTCCGCTGGTCAGAGCTCAGATCACCAAGCACAGTTATCGATACCTTCGACACCATGGCCTACAAGCCCAGAACAGATAAATTAGCTAATAGACTTCTCAGGCAGGTTCTGATTGATGCTAAATTGATGATGAAAATCTGATGTGTTTCACTCACATAACTTTCTCTACTCTTGTACAAACTATACTTACAAATAAATGCTTATTCCTCTTCATAGTAATCGAGATAAACATTTGCAGAAATTATTGTAATGTGATGCTTTTGATATTCCATTCTCTATGCATGACCAAGAGATGAAAAATGAATTATGACCCCCAAATTGAGAAAAGTTTAAGTTTTGCAAAATTCAAATAACAAGGAACATCTTCAAAATGGTTCTCTAAAAAAATACATTAGACAAATTGTATGTTTTAACAGGATCTACATTTGTTTCTTGCAGTTCACCAGAGATGCAGAAGTCACACAGACATCAGAGGACTTTTGAGAAAATCAAAATTTTCAAAAAATGTTATAGGGTAGTCTGGGTTGAGCGACTTTCTTGAAATCTTCATATCACATTCTTGGAAGATACTGAAAATTGGTATTTAAAACATTTCGGTTTTTTTTTCCCCCTTTTTTTTCAGGGGGTCCGAAAACATGCATTTCCGGTGAACTCGATATCGCGTTTTGGGGTGGAATGCAATTCTACCCCCACATACTGCAAATGCGTAGTAAAGAAATTAAAAATACAATCGCCCAATCGCCCATTAGTAAGAATGTATCCCAGAGTCTAATCTGCTACAGTCAATAAACATGGTAAACGTGGCCAATTTTATTTGCAGAATTCGTTCTTTGAGTGATATGGATTACGCTGGTATGCGATACGATGTCCGGATCTGCTTCTTATCAAATTTCTACAGCAAAATAACCACGGTACTCAACACTAATGTTGAAATCCCCTTGTTGGCAACGTAAATGCTGCAGCAGACGAACAACAAAATTAATCCACTTCCGAAACAACGCTTATCGAAAGGAAGAGGAAACACGGTTATGCTTGCGGTTTCGGAAATACACAAGTAGCGAAAACGCTTCTGCATTGCAACATTCTGGTTGTTTTGCAAAGCTAAGATTTACAATGTCCTAAGACTGCTTATCTTGATGCAAGTAACTGACAAAAGAAACACGACGAATTTGCCTGGGGAGGAATAAGAATTAACTTTGGTTTCAAAAAACTATTTTAACCTGCTTAACTTATCGAATTGTCGGTAAATGGTAAAGGTTTTGGGCTCAAAATCTCCATCGGAAGCAGAGCTCTGACTGGCTGCTTCTTATGTCATTTTTATTTGAAACGCTGTTTGCTCGAACAATAAAATCTGGAAATTGGTAACAAATGACTTGTTTTAAAAAAATCAGTTACTATTATTTACTACATTTCTATAGGGAATTCAAATCGATTTGAGTCCGGATTGAATACTGCATGGAAAAGCGGATTCAGATAGAAGTGAATCCTTAGATCTGATCCTCTTAGAAGTGGAATCGGATCGAAATTGTGTTGCATGGAAACACTACCGTGATCAAATCGATTTAAGTCCGCCACACGCTCGTCAATTTGTTTTCTTAGCGAAAGTGGTGAAATAAAACAAAGCCACTTTTATTGTTTCTTTCTCGCAATATTTCTAAAAAACATTCACTAACCTCGAAACCAAATTAAAATACGCAGAAAACAAGTGACTAACATAAAAGCTTAAATTACTTATGCCCGAGCCTTGCATCTCCAAATCGATCTCATTCCGGATTGAATTCGACGTGTAAACGCAGATCGTATTCATCGTATCGATTTCAATTCCTTGTGGAAACGTATCATTGGGCAAAATATAACCACATGAATTGATAAAAAAAACTTCTTAGTCCAGAAATAAATTACTATGTGAAATCCACTCTTATGTAATGCGCCGAACATATCCCGAGCATGCTTCCTGAAGATGCGATTCTTTAATTTCTTACTAGATATTATTGCTGAGTTCTTGGTCTACTTTAAGCGAGGAAATAACTATTATGGCAGACACAAAATTTAAAGGCAGCCGATACCTGACGGCTATTACTTAATACATTTTGTGGGCGCAAATGATATTTATATCACCAGAGTTACAGCATGATTTCACAGCATGCTTAACTGTATAACACTGCAAGCCCTGGCAAGCCTCTGATTGGATTGTTTTGACCAGCTCCTCCAGCCACCCGCCATTAAATTTTGCGTGAGTCATAAGCTTTCAATGTGTAGACTAATTCAAATCCACGTGAGTGCGGCGTAATTCTTTACAGGCTGTTGTACAGAGCTGTATATCATGTTACAAATTAGAAAGATCCTATAGTAAATATATAGAGGGGGGGGGGGGGCGTGAAACTTAACAGAACGCTCTTTGCCTAAGACATATAAACTCTCTCGCAAATACTTTCAGTAACCCAAGTCTCCAATACATTGCCTTCTTAAAAATTCGTTCTTGGCAGATGCACAAACAGAAATAAGTTGTGTAACCAATTGCAAATGAATTACATCGCATGAAGTGCTTGAGTGCGCAATGTTAAACTCTGAACCATTAGATTCCAAAGATACTTCAAGTGTTCTTCAGAGGGTTCCAAGAAATCACTGTGACGTAAACCGCCTAAAAATAATACTTTGTCATATGCTTCCTAAACCCGACCAGAATGCAATTCAGTATTTCAATAATGCACATAATATTTTGAAGATACTCAAAATTAGCAGCTAATCCACTACTTCGCTACTATGTATGCCAACCATTTAAAGCGAACAGCAGCGTAGCAATTGGCTTAATGAACCTCTGACCGAATTCCTTTTGACTACAGTTGGGAAAGAACTTTGAACCACAAGACGCACGTTCGGTTACCATTAACGCTGGGACTAAATCCAAACTGTATAGAATGACAATCGTGAGCTGGGATGGAGAACTTGAAAAACCATCTGCATCTGCAGATACATCTGGTATGCTCTGGCACAAAGGCTGACTTCTCAACCACTTCACCATCGGCATTGGCTGTACTTACACATAAATTACGCAGCTTTTTATTGTCATTACTTTTATTATCATTATTCAGTTGCTTCTCGCAGTCATGAAAGAATATGGAACTCAAGGCTAGCGTAATATAGTGACATCTGACTATCGATTCTGTTTTCTATATTCGTCATGTACCTACAACGAAATGTTTATATTAGTAAAACTATTTACGAAATGTTCATTCAGAATAACATGTAGTAGATACAAAAATAACCGTTCTCAGGAATACAGCTATAAATAACATAGGATTATCGAGAAGTCGCTCCGCAGTCTCGTGCAAACAAAATTTCCCTAAAAACGGGAATTCCGGTGGCAGCACTGCTGCTGCGAGCCTATTGTTATTCGTAACATCCCACGAAATAAAGTTCATGGATTCACGTATGTAATTCATGAAAGGTGATTTAGATAAACAAGATACCAGTTATCTTGAGCGATACAACCTTAGTGGGTTGCGAAAACCATGTAATTGTATTACATTAATAATCAGAATTCTTGTTTTAAGACCTCTAAGAACAAAGCAAAGTAGTTATGTAAAGGTCTCTTAAGCCGTCAAGTGCGTATATCTTGGCCGTATCTTGGTAGGTACAAGAGGAATAAGGAAATACAGCAGGCGTTGAGCGACAGTAAAATGCGTTTAAGAGATCGTCGCTATGTGATGGCTTTGAAATTCAATTCTGTATGAACAGTCAGGACATAAAACCCAATGACTTCCTATTTGAGTAGTGTCAAGTATTTGAAAATGCAAACCAAGAACAAGGAATACTTCGAAAGAGACCAACTCTCCAAAATTATGTATAAATATAAACTGTGCGCTTTAACAAGAACTATATTTTTCTGCAGTAAGATTTTGTCTATCTCGGTTTACCAGTTATTCAAAAATCATTAAGAACGAAGAGGACTTCTGAGGTATTCCCAGAAAATTCAAGATATACATTTCATTTGTCATGAAAATATCTTAAAACACATGGCATTATAATCACAATTTTCGAAAAGTTTCCAGGTAAAGAGAGTTTGGGGTGGGATGATTTTCTTGAAAATCTTCGTGTCGCAGGCTTGGAAGACTTTTCGCTTTCTAAAAAAAGTTTTATTATTCTGAGGACCTCAAAACATATTTCCAGTAAAATGTCGGTGTCGAAATTTTTTGGTGGATTGTGATACCTTCTCTACCTAGTACGTGGTAGAGAAAGGAAAAGATTAAAATCCGCCTTAAAAGAGATTTCTTCAGACATCGAGGCAAAATGGGCTAATAATTTAATTCTTAGGAACAGTAACGCCAATACATCTGTGGCGCGTGAGAATTTGAAACCGAAAACATGTGCTTGGATCTTGATGCGTGTTTGTTTTCTTGCATTATGCTAACACGAGTGTGGGGTGTACACAAGTTGGTAGCTGTTATTACTCTGTCTAGTGGCAAATCTGTAATATGAACAATGTATATGCCCATCTAACGTACACCAGGCACCAGAGCAGCTTGAATCATAAACCGCCAATGAAAGATTCTCCACTACGCTGCAACTGCTCGCGTTGTTACTCTTTCAAACCGTTTGAACAAGATGGTCCAAAACGGTTGATATTCCAATTCGGCGACGGTTAACCCACCAATCCACCTCCAGACGGAATATCAAGGAAACGAACATGACGTCATCAAGTCGCTGGCTGGTGTAATGAAGGGATACCTGCTCTCCACGTCACCGCGCTGCTGCCACCGCCATATGCGCGTTTTATCGTTCTGAACCCAAGGTCTTGTTAACGGCCTTCTTTCAGATTCCCTCCAACAGAACCGAACTACATTGTGTATTTCAGGAGTCCGAGACTTGACGACACTAAACATGGATCTCTCAAACGTCAGCTGATGGCTTCTGAGCGTCAAACTTATTTCAGGGGGAAAAAAATCTGATCTGTTCCACTCACAGGACTTTCCCTACTCTAATGTTATTCTTACAAACACTTATTCCTCTTCTACTTCATGTTAATCAACATAAACATTTACAAAAATTCTCTTAATGCTGATATTCTTGTAGATACAAGGGCAACATGGGAATACAGTAGGCTTTGAGCGATAGTCAAATCTTTGAAAGTTTGATATTCCGTTCTCTTTGCACGCCAAGAAATAAAAAGGGAATAATGATCTTCCATTTCAGAAGTATGAGTTCAAGTATTACAAAACTCGCACAAATAGCAAGGAATATCTCCGAAATGGTTCACTCCACAAAAAAAAAAATATATTTGGATATAACTTGTGTGTTTAACGATGTCTACGTTTTGTATAGTCTCTTACGGTTTACATGTTATGCAAAAGTCAAGAGTAAACAGGACTACATAGGCTATAAAGAGAAAATTCAAGATATACATTTCATTCTCCATAAAAATATCTTAAAACATGTCATTTTAATCAAAATAGTTACCCATTTTGGAGAAAATCAAAATTCTCAACAAAAAAATCCATGTAAAGGGTAGTTTAGGGTGAAGAGATTTTCTTCAAAAATCTTCGTGTCGTATCCTTTACAGACATTAAACTTAAATACCAACTTTGGTTTCTAACAGACTTTTCGGTTTTGAGTTATACTGTTCAGACACACACAGACCTTTTTCTCTTTTTCTAGACCTGGGGTTTCTTTTTGAATTCAGGGGGCCTCAAAAAATATTTTCGGTGAAATCTTGACATCGAAATTTTGGGTCGAATACGATACTTCCCCTGAATACTCAACGTAGTAGAGAAATAAGTCCAAAATTTAAACAGCTCGCGAAATGAACTCTTTTTTAATATGAAACCAGCTTTCTTCATTACTATGCACAAAACTATATTTTAGGAAACTATCAAATAAATCATGATCTATTTTAATACCGAAAAGACAAACTTCAATAGAATCTTCATTTTAAACTAATAATTTGAACCAAACGATAGTTCAATTTGGAATAATTTCGGATTATTGAGATAAAATATCTAGCAATCTAACAAAACTAAGAAAGAGCAGCGCTGAATACCAGGAACATACCTTTATGCCCAAATTTAACCTCCTTCAAATTTTTGAAAATATTTTCTGCATATGATCTTACACCTTGGGTTGGCTTCGCTTATCGGAAACTTTTACTTTGAACCCATTACTGCAGTTGATACCTATAGCGTATCTTCAACATATTCCTATTAAGATGTTGTCTTATCAAAAATTATCTACTTACAAGATAAGGACAATCAAAAACATAAGGAACTAACAAACAGTCCTACGGTTTCTAGATCTTCCAAAAACATTCGAAACATACTTCTACAGAAGAGAATCCTTTCCCATAATTTTATAAATAAACAAGCTAATAAATAACAAGTGCATTTATGATCGTAAGTCAACAAACTAGCATAATTTCGCGCATGGGTAACTATAATTATCAAAGGTCTAGAACTGCCATTTAGCCACACGTCCTTCATAAAGGAGGTTACACCTGTCGCTTTCATGTTGCAATTACTTAGACAAGTCTGCATCCACTTAACAATTAAAACAAATTACTTGATGAGATAAGCAAAACCTTCCCACTCCCTTTGAGAGGACTGTCACGTACGTCTCGAGCGTTTCCTTTTAAACAGAACGAAAATGAAATCTAGAATTCTCAGAGGAATCTGACAATTAAAGGTGATTGTATCCGAACGCTGCTTAACTGATAGGCTATTCACCATTTTCTCAACCAAAACTGTACGGATTTGAAATACCACCAAGAGTTCGTTTTAATACTAAGGAAATGCACCTAGTTTTAAAACAACAATAACAATAAATAATATATTATAATTCATTATTATTATTATTATTATTATTATTATTATTATTATTATTATTATTATTATTATTATTATTATTATTATTAATCTTAGGTGGATAATACAAAAGGATGCAACAACACATCTAGAGATTCAAAGAATAACTGATGGGAAGATAATTATAGAAAGGCTCAATTTAGTTTTATAGAATAAAAATGTTTTACATAGAACTAAAGATGCACATATCAGGCACTATTCCAGTAGTACATTATATGGAGCTGAAACTTGGACCATAAGCAAACAAATTAATGGTATTAGAAATGGATTTTTGGAGACGATCAGCACGAAAATCCAGAAAAGATAAGTTCGGAATAATAGAATAATGGCAATTATGCAAGTTGACAAAAAAATTTGGAAATTGTAGACGCCTGAGATGGCATGGACACGTGCTTAGAATGCCAAGAGGATCGAATACACAATAAAACACTGAATTGTAAAGTTGAAGGGAAAAGAAGACAAGGGAAACCTAAGGAATGCTGGATGGATGGGGTGAAAAGCAATATGGAGAGAAGGGGGTTAAAGGAGGAAGATGTTATGGACAAGGACTTATGGAGGTAGTAGATCATTGTGGGAAGAAGGAAACCCATTGTATTGTGGAATATTTCTTAATAAAAATTATTATTAATTATGATCGCTTGTTAACCAAACATGGACATGCAGCGCACCTCCATTGTATCTGTGAGTGTGTCTACGTGCGCGTGCGCGCATGGAGGGTACCATCACCTTGAAGGTCCCAGTTTGATTGCAGTTGGGAATAGTCAAAGTTTTTATCCGTCACTGGAATATTTGTTTCACTCACCATTTCTACAAATCTATCTCTGTCTCTATCTCCACGCATGACTAATGCACCATCGCTGTCATTTGAGATCTCCGCAGTTATATCACTAAAGATCACCAAACATTTGTTTACAAGACAATGAAATTCATTTTGTATAACGTCGTATCATGTACCACCTTTACAGAAATCTTTCATAGTTGTCATTAAATGTTTAATTTGGTAAACGGCCACAAATTAAATGCTAAGAATGCAAATGTCGCTTCCTCCACAAACATTTTCAATAAATTGTTTATGAAAAGATTAATCTCTCCGCAAGCATGCGAATTTTGTTGATATTTTCACCTACTTTGCAATATGAAGCTTTATGCACTAATTAAAGAAATATGGGGTTGCAGATTTGTATGTTAAAGTTTAAAATCTATAACAAATAACGAAACAAATGCTATGTAACCAAGCTCTTATATGCTTATTTTTTATTTAATTAGCTTGGAAACAAAATGCAGTTTTCAATTGTCCTAACTTTTACGAGGCACTAAAACAATTGGTGATCCACTGCAAGCACATACAGGCAACCAATCGACGTACACCTGATAGTATGCACCGTGCATTTTTTATTTGCAACCCATTCAGGCCCCGAAGAAGGTGAAACAGATACTAGACATGTCGCCACTAGCGGGAAATGAAACCGGCTCTCCCGGCTTCGGTTTCTTAACCACCTTTCTCAAACCGCAGAAGTTAGTGTATCATCTCATTTGTATGTAACACTAACCGTGCAAATATTATAATGTGGGGGATCCACGAGTCGCAATGGAACTACAGTCGGTTTCATTTTCTGACGCTGAAATACGAGCTTGGCGAATGACACAGAGCATACACAACTACTGAAGCTTACAAGACGGCTTTGTCTGCAAGTGCATCCTGCATGGCTTGAGAAAGTAACGATGGATGGTTGCATTAACTGGGAAAACTTTCCCATAAAACAAGCTAGCGTTCGCCATTTGTCTGATGAAGCAAACAAATGCAAACTGCTAACAGGTTAACTCAATGAGAAATCCAAATATATCAGTTGTAATACTAAACAAATCTGCTTACTTAAATAATTTTAATCTGTACAAGATTCATTTCTAAGATGTAACTATGTCGAAACACTAAACGGGGTTTTAAGATGAAGTACAGAATTCAGTAAGAGTGGGTCAATACATGCAAAGATAGGGACATGGAAGTAAATGTAAATAAAAGCAAAGTAAAGCATTTAACAAAAGGGGCACAGAAGATTTTTTTTATTAACGTCCTCCAACGTAGTGTCATATCGGACAGTGAATGAATGAAACGGGTGAAATAAGCCCCAGGTCCATAGAACTTTAAGTTAGCCGACATTCGTCTTCTCAGGATAAGGGAAAACCAGGGTAAAAACCTTAACCGGATAACTCGCCCTAAGCGAGATTCGAACTCGCAACCTCTTGGACGTGAGGCACACACGCTACCACACTACAGAGGCGGGCACACCGAGAAGAATAAATATCAAATGCAACAGAGAAATCATGGAGCAAATTGAGAACTTTAATATTTAGGGGCAATCATCAATTCAAAAGGAAAAACAGAAACGCAAATAAAGCATAGAATAAACAAGGCAAACCAAATCTACTACCAAATCCTAACAGGAAAAACGAAAATTAACGATAGTAGAATTACCAGCACGGAAATGAAGTATTTACTGAAATGTACAGGGAAAACCAGAACGGGCAGGATAAGGAACTGCCAAATAAATGTTCATAAGAACCAATAATAAAGAAGATAGACAAATGTTTTAAGATGGTTTGGACACGTAAATAGGATGGATGAGAGGAGGAAACCAAAACAGGGGAAGGAAGAAGAGGGCGATGGCGACAAACAATAGAATGGAGCGATTATGTAGACAAAAAATAGTGAACAAGGAAAGACTTTGAGGGAAGCTAAACTAGAGATAGGACAAAATATAAGAAATAGATCCTGATTGTCTGAGGAAACCTAACGCTCGAAAGGGCATAAGAGAGGAAAAGAAGAATATTAACCTATAGTGCAAGAAATTTCACTTATAAGAAAATTAACGCACAATTGCGGTTGGTAATACACGAACTATAGGGCCATTCCCAGCATCAAACTGCTCTGCTTTCAGAGAATTGCAAAAGCCTTCTTGGGCTTATTAAATAGCTCAAAAGACCAATTTTTGATTGGCCATCAAAATCAAGCTCCATAAAGGACTAGGGTAAGAAATTGAAGTGTTCTGATACAATTTCCCATCGCGTCTTGTATAGTTTCGAAACAAATATTTCGTCTTCAATTACATCAGACATCCGAGTGATACTTTTGATTCACCAGTTAGCATCCATAACTCTCGCATGGGTTCAACTTCCGAGGCTGTTAGGGTTCTTTTTACCGGAGTTTCCCGTATCGCTGGGTTACCTCAGTTTCATTTCACTCCACCTTTCATCTTGGTTGGCTATTTCAGGGTTCCAAGTGTCGGCGAGCATGACAGGGAATTTTCTCGCTGTAAATCCTCGTTCTCGGGAAAGGGGAGGTTTCCGACCCCCCCCCCCCCGAGGGGATGTGTAGGCACAGTTTAAATCTGTAACTGCTAGGGACACTGCACTCTGTTGTCTCTTAAGTCCGACCACCTTTAGCATCCCTTCATCTCATCCTTCCCACCCGGAGGTTGCCCCATCAGGGACATAGATATAGAAGATCTTCCATAGGTCGGATTTCGTCAGTCATGGCTAAAAATCAAGTTTACATTACAGACTCCTGCTTTCAACAAAGAAATAGTTGCAGTATTCGCAATACGCCTGGCTCAGAGCAAGTGAACCATAATACTGCTTGGGAGATTTACTTGTGGACTGCTTTTGTCCGTTGTCATACTAAGGTTTGAAATTATGGACTTTTATTTTGTTATAAAAGTAACTTGTTGTTATTCAACAGCATTGCATGAAGGAGAGCTCCTTCACGTAGTTTTCGGCGTCGTATTTGGGTAAATGAAACATCCATGCATGAAGGCGTAGTCTGGAAGTGTTTTTTCCAAGCCTTTTATGGACCGAGATTCTAAATAGAGCTTACAAATTCCATGTTACTTGCAGTAGTCATGGAAACGGACTTCGCCTTAGAACAGTGACGTTATTTTACACACATACACACGACCAACAGCGGTCTCAATATGTCGTTCAGCTACTGCAGCTGGAATTCAATGAAAGGACGATATTGTGAATATCTCTGGAACAGATCATGAATAAACTACTTGTTTCAATAAGGCTGAACCACACTTCAACGTGAGAGAGGCAAGGATACAGCATTCGCATACATGCCATGTCTATTCCTTCTGTATTTTTCCAATAAATGATACAATTTGAAACGCCATCAACAGAGGCACGAATTCCATGGTTCTTAAAGACAAGAAATATGCGTTTAATAGCAATGTTGAAACAAGCATTCGTTATCTTTCTCTGCGTTTATTTTTTACTGCCGTTCAATTAGTCACAAATAACTGATGTGGAAACCCAACAAATATTGTTATTAGGAAGTTAAATTGCGTTGCCCTATGTGATTTAGCAGTTTTAAACCTGCACTATACAAAAAAATTAAATTAAATATAAAAAAGGCCTTACACACAAGCGCAGGAGTAATCAGACAACAAGGTTACTTAGAGATAATGCAATCAACAGCGAAAGTACACCTTTAGATCAGACACTTGACGCTAAAAATTCTATGTCTTTAGCTTCTAGGTAATATGGGTTTAACCTCTGATACATCAAAACATGGCTGAATCATTCTCTTTAAAATACTATTCCGAACTATACAGAGAGACGGTTCCCGACGGGAATGAATTTCCCTCCACCAATACGCGGCCTAAGAGTGTTCCGTTATAGTATCTCTCTTTCTCCCCGCCAACATGTTTACAACAGGACCGTTCTGGTTTGAGACAGATTATAGTTGCTATACTGCCAGTCGGAGGGTGAACCAGTTCTTGCCTGTGGCGTGCAGAATCACAAGTTAGTATCCAGTATACGGACACAAACAAGCGATTCCATGGCAGTTTCTAAGTTATACCTTAAATTTTCTGGGAATGTTCTCAGAAGACCTCTTCTGATGATTTTTTGCGTAAATGTAAACAGTAAGAGACAGACAAAATCCTACGATGTGGATCTCGTTAAAACACAATGTATGTAAAATTCCTTCCCCCCACCCCCCCCCCATTCCTTTTGGGGGAATAATTTCCGGTATATTCTTTATTTGTTGAATTTGCCAATACTTATACTTTTCTCAAATAAGCGAACAGTTTTTCCAAATTGAACTACTGTATCGCTGGTCCCAATAATAGAGAACTCCCAGGGTCCAAGTCGTAACCAACTTAAACTTCATTAGGGCGCTTTTTCCTTCCATAAAGAGGTGTAATAAGTGAGCATCGTGGTTCTTGCAACGACAGAATAGTGGTTTCCTCCTGACCAACCGGATTTCCGTACGCCACTGACCGCTTCTGAAGTGCCATATAGATCAAACCACGCCTGTTAGTTCTGGCACACACTGAAGAGGATGATGTTTATCATTAACGCAACGTGGGCAATACACGATGGCCTAATTCAAGTGGCTGCTCGTGGGACGAAGCTGGGCGTAGTGTGTTCCAACCAGGGCTGGCTGGCAGGCTGGGGTGACTACAATACCGAAACGGTTTTGTCCAGCGGTTGCAACGCATGAATGGCCGCTCCTCCCCACCCCTACACAATTCCAAACAGCTCAAAATTACAATAAAACAGGGTTGGCCAACAATGATCACACCCTTCCACACAAAAGTGAAGCAAAGACGGAATAAAAAACAATATCACAGCGAAATTGCCCAGTCAAAATGTTAGAAACCTTTTATTGGTTTTGGAAGCAAAGCTAACGAGAAATTGAGGCACAACTTTTGTCATCATCCAAACCAATGAAAGACCAGATCCTTTGTCTTTAACCCAGCTCATTCCTTTTCTTAGAAAAATAGGTTACTTTACTCATTGACTCATCGTCGCTGGTGTGAAGTTTTGGTTTTAATAATAATGAAAGAATTCACAACTAATTCTTACGAAACCAATAACCCTGCTTCTTTTGAGACCAACTTGTGTCAATTCTACAAAATAAATATTATTGGCAGAGACAGGAAGCTGCCCGACAATGCAATCGGTGAGGCCACAATAAAAGGTTATCTCACAAGGTCACATTTCCGTGTTATCAAAGCCGCTGCAATAAACTTATGTGTCATCGTTGAATAATTCGGCCAGAGTAACAAATTTGATACTGTAACAGCACTCTTAGAACTCAAAGCAAAAGGTGAATGTTTCACTTTTTCTGTGAAAAGTCCCTTCAATGTCTTTGGTTACCAGTATCAGATACTGAGAGATTTTTTCTACATATAACTTGGTTGTAACAGACAAGAGAAACTATGAAAAATTAAAGTGTCACACCTTGTATATTGCAACTGGTGTTTACTTTCTCTACTGGTAAGTAGGTGAAGTATTGTATTCCACCCAAAAATTCGATGTCGAGATTTCACCGGAAATATATGTTTTGAGACCCTCTGAATCAAAAAAAAAAAAAAAAAAAAAAATAGAAAAAGGCCCATGTGTGTGTCAGTCTGTGGACAGCATAACTCAAAAACGAAAAGTCGGTTACAAACCAAAGTTGGTATTTAAGTTTAATGTCTTTCAAGGATGCGACACGAAGATTTTGAAGAAAATAGCCCCACCCTAAACTACCCTTTACATGGAACATTTTCCGAAAATGTTTACTTTCTTGAAAATGGTTCTAACGATTTTTATTAAAATGTCACATGTTTGAGATATTTTTATGACAAATTAAATGTATATCTTGAATTTTCTGGCTATAGCCCCTGTAGTCGTATTTACTCTGGATGACTTTTATATAACTGGTAAACCGTTAGAGATAGACCAAATCATACTGTACAAAAAATGTAGATCTTGCTAAAATACACAATTTATGTCTGAATAAATGTTCTTGTAGAGTGAACCATTTCGGAGATATTCCTTGTTATGTGTGTGAGTTTCGGAAAACAACTCATGAAATGGAACATCGCTGTTCATTTTTGTATATGATAGGTGTGCAAAGAGAACGGAATCTCAAAGCTTTAAAAGATTTGACTATCGCACAAAGCCTACTGCATTCTAATATTCCCCTTGCACCAACAAGGAAATAAGCAATAAGATAATTTGTACAAATGTTTATCTTAGCTAACACGAAGAAGATATAGGAATAAGAGTTTGTAAGAATGGTTAGTACAAGAGTAGAGAAAGTCAAGTGAGCGCAACACATCAGGTTACATTGGTATTTTCCACTTTTCTGGTCGCTCACAGTTGAATTTCTGGTTCTACCGACCCCTACCCTTATTCTCAATACAGTGCTGACCCTTTCTATGCAGTCCGTGATACCTTCCCCCTTCCTTTGCACCAGCAGTTCAACTGCAGGTGAATTTCTGTCTCCCGATTCTTTCTAGGGATTCCATCGACCCTTCGCCCCTCCCTTACTCGCTTACTGTCAACTTCAAAAACATGTCTGGTTCCTGTTCCTTCTATCTATACATTCCTCAGCCAGCAGTTATAGCATAATTTAGGTACCACTATACATAGTAAACACTAGAACAAGAATATTGAAAACAAATGCGGATCTTTGCCTTCGCTTCTTGCAAGGCGTCTGACACAAGCAAACTCTTTCTCTAGTTACCTTGAAGCAAACTTATCCCTGTGAATGTTGGGTAAATAGCCGGAGTAACTTTTCAGACGACACGCCACCAATCGATGACTCACGTGACTCATCTACACTTGCAGTGTCTCATGGCATCAAGAAACGCGGCAATAACCCAATGTAAATTCATCGGTACTCTTAGTCATGTATTCTAGCCTTGCTTTTACCCCCTACAAAACACGAGATGCATCGCAAAATCTGTAACAGGATCGAAAACGGCATTTTAGTTTTGGTTACAGAATAGAACCTGGCACCGAGTACAAGCGCATGTGCTGCACTGTAACGAAAACCTTTGCGATATGGTTGGGATCAAAACTTCTGTATTTTACAACCTATATTTTGTATGAACGAAAATAACCTGATCCTATGAAATCTTAAAATTTCCTGTCTAGATCTGGAGTAACTGCTTTCCAAAGAACAATGTTTACATACAGGTGATCTAGAATTCCCCTTACAAAATCCTAGAAATTGTAGAGGGGACTGAGTAGATAATATTTTGGCTTGGAACCTCATTAATATGGTCGAGAAGACCGCATAACCGGCCGGGAGGACCGGGGCGCTAACCACGTCCCATCTCCAGTACTGCACCCCACTAATGACACCTGTGGCGGGCAGAGGTGGGGGAAGCAGCGACCGTAGGCCTTGGCCCGGATGGGCTGTTGCGCCAAGGGTTACCTCATCAATAACCAAAGAAACAAAAAGGAAAATCATCTTTCACAAGCACTATTGTTTACAGTTAGACTTAAACTGTCTTGTTCTTTTCAAAGGATGCCACCAGTTTTTCTGCCTCTACAGGAGTCACACAAAACAAGCACTTCATTGGACCCCAGAGGAAATAGTTCCAATGTGTCAAACCTAGCGATCGTGGAGGCCATGCGATTGGACCACCTCGGCCCATCCATCTTTGAAAAGTGAACGGTTGCACCATCATGCTGAAACCACGTGACTTGCACGTTCAGTGGCGCTGCATCCAACAAAACGCCGAATACTTGTAGGAAGGTCAGGTAGATGGGACCCGTTACATATGGGACATATTTTTAAACGGCTGTAGAACGGAAAGGATACGTTGCCGGACATGGGTTCCAAGTCAAAATACGATCTACCCAACTCCGTCTACAAGTTCTACAAATTTGTAAGGGGAATTTTAGGGCACCTGTATGCCCTTCATAATTAATATTTAAGGACCTGTGCTGACTAATTTTTTTTCAGAATGATAGGATTACTGGTAGGTACTCAATAAGCCCTAGTATCCACATAAGGAAGCCATTCAAAAGATCTGTAGCCAGGAAGGAAAATTAGCTCTATCTGGTAGGTTAACCCAAGCCGGATTAGAATCTGCGAACATGCATCTTATTCAAAGCAACGTCAGTAACACCAATTATGAACAGGTGTGGATGCAGCTCTTTTCTATTGGAGCTACCCATTACTAACAGCAATCTAATTAAAACATGTACCGTGAAACAATGATTACTTCTGAACCGCAAAGTAACGCAAGGCGCCAGTGCTCTTATGGAGTTGCCAGACTAGTGCCTCTACACATTAGAAATCCTACTTACATACATTATACCCAAGTAGCGAAATGAGGACAACCCTGTGATCAGAACAAGGGAATTTTTTGGCTGCGAGATCCGTTTCATTCAAACGTAACAATGAATGTCACTGCTGCTGTCGACCCCACCCTCACAAATGAGCATTATACAATGATCACAATCTGCGGGTGAACTACAAAATTAACTGTAGCAGGCCACGTACAGTTAAACCGAAGGTAACCAAGGCCAAATCACGAGCCAAGCATTTTCTGCAGCTCGTGCACGCCTGTAAAATAAAGTGAAGGCCAGTAACTATTGTACACATGACCCAAATGGAGTCCGTCAACATCCAATGGAATTAGTGACGCTGACATCATTTCTAATTTTGGAAGCCCAAGATATCTCTAAATGTGGGAGAAATGTTTAGAATATGACCCCTCAGTATTTCAATATGCATTTAACTTCCCGTACTGCATCTTAAAGACATATCTGTCGGATAAAGTATGAACGTTTGTATAATTATCACTGCGTTTCCATGTCGAATTCAAACCAGAATGAGGCTAATTTGGATACGCAAAGCTCAAGCATAAACAGTTCAAGCTTTCATGTTGGTCACTTTGATTGGCGCACCTGTAAAAAATGTTTTCTCCTTATTTTAAGTATGTTTTGAGGTTAGTAAATGTATTATAGAAGAATATACTGCGAGATTATAGAAACAATAAAAGTTTAGCTTTGTTTTTGTTTTATTACACCACTTTCACTTAGAAAACAAATGACGAGCGTGCAGCCAAATACAATCAAATCGATATGAATCCGGTAGGTGTTTCCGTGCAGTAAAACTTCGATCCGATACCACTTCTAAGAGGATCGGATCCAAGGATTTAGTTCGATCTAAATCCGAGTTTCCTTGCAGTATTCAATGGACTGAATACTTCATGGAAACGCGGATTCAACTCCAACCGAATCACTGGATCCAATCCAGTTAGAAGTGTGATCGGATCGAAATTGTTACATGGAAACACCAGGCTTAAATCGATATGAGTCTTCCATTTTTTTTTTTGTGAACTCCAACGTAGTGTCATATCGGACGGTGAATGAATGAAATGGGTGAAACGATGCTCAAATGAGCTCCAGATCCATGGAGCTTTAAGTTAGCCGACATTTGTCTTCTCAGGATAAGGGAAAACCTGGGAAAAAAACCTTACCCGGATAACCCATCCCAAGTGAGCTTCGAACTCGCGGCCATTTGGACGTGAGGTGGGGCCTAAATAGGTACTATATACTCGTAACACGCTGTACGCTCGTCATTTTGTTTTCTTAGCGAAAGTAGTGAAGTAAAACAAAACAAAGCCACTTTTATTGTTTCTATAATCTCGCAATATAATCTTCTCAAAAACATTCCCCAACACCAAAACCTTGTTAAAATGCGCAGAAAACATTTTTACTGGTTCACCAACAAAACCAAGTGAGCACCATAAAACTTTGAATTATTTATACGTGAGCCTAACGTATTCAAATCGATCTCAATACGGATTGAATTCAACATGGAAACGCGGATCGCATTTAAAATGGGATAAGACTGGAATCGATTTCAATTCCCCGTGGAAATGTAGTATAGGGGTTTCTAAGTACGAAACCCAAAGTTTCATAATGGACGATTGTATAATTAGGTGACGCCAGGCACGCGCGATGATGCACCGAGATTCGGTCTTCAAACTTTTATTATACTAATTAAGGGCATCTGGTTGTTGCCCTCAGTAAATTAAGCAACTATTCACGCCGTGTTTGCGCATCAAGGCACTTTTACGAGAAATTCTGGGTTGGTTTCCCTACGGAAAGGACAATGATCAATAAAAATCATTCGTTTCTCTCAGCAGTGGCGTGGTTATAAGCCTCATACATAGCAAACAAATGAAAGTGTGCAAACACCAAGCGATTGTTTCAAAGTGAAAGGCGCAGACATGATTGTGCTAGGGACGGGCTGCGAGGACTAGGTGATTATCATATATCTTGAACACACAAGTAGTATTTCGTCGCTGAAAAGTGCAGAATGACCGGAAACTTATGAGCTCCTATAGCATAGAACTATTCTGACATCGTTACCCGGATGACGAAGCTAAATGTGATCCCAGAATGGTCAGCTTTAAGAGCCTTTACTTCCACTTGGAGCAGGTGCAAGCGTACAGGTGAACTACCCATGCTTAGTCCCGTTAATCTCGTGCTCATGGCAGGCATACAAAATCAGCACTTGAATCACTGGTGCATCGTGGAGTTGAAACCACGACCTCTGTATTTTCCGCATTGCAATCACCTGGGAGAGCTTGGCAAACTCGGAATGTGGCGGTAGTTACTGTTGGCGAAAATAAGCTCTCAGGGAGAACTGCAAGTGACACTAGTGCCCAAGAGATATTCTCATCAAGATTAATAATTAACATGCTTTCGAAACATCCTCTGTAACAACAGAAAATGGATAAGGTAAACACTAGAAACTGTGTGCACCCCTACACCACCCTCTATAAAAAGATTCTGATGGAATCCCTGTTACAATAGCTTATTAGCCTGTAATACCTGGCCACGACCTCCTGCTTCAGCCACACATCAGTGCCAGGCTCCCTGCTGACATCCAATAAGCACCAGTCAACGTTCAAGTCATCTCTAAATTTTGACAAGATCACACACTACAAATGTCCAACAAACATTTCTATATTGATGATCAATCCAATATGTTTCTGTACTGACGATCAATTACATCTATCTATCCATGAATGGAGAGTGCTGTCAAGGGAATGAATGATAACATAAAAGTTGGTACCAAGCAAATTAGAATAAACGGTGTATTGGTAATGAATCACAGTAACACAGCTATGCACAAAATAGTCCCTAGCCTTTAAACCAAAAATATCCTTGCTGAATTATTAATATCCACTAAATAACATCCAGTTCCAAACAGAATTGGCACAAAACCTTCAACTGCTCATTCATCTATCTTAACATTTCTGTACTTTAGCTTTGACAACACAATCAAGTTGCCTGCTTAAAGTTACATAGCTAATCCAAATAATATTTTCAGTTTCAATTATTCATTATGGTCCCCATTCCCTAAGCAGCTGCAATCTTCTAAGAAGAGCATTGAATTTAATGTTGGTACTGGAGACATACCATTCTACAGCAGAATGAAATATAAGTTCCAACATGCGCAAGTCCTATACAAGCAAACACAATGGGAAGCATTCAGATCTTAAAAGGATTATTTTCACAATATAATATTATAATATGCTATATTACTGGAAAACATGAATATAGTGAAGAAACTGCAAAATGAGAGCCTGTAAGGCTACAGTCGCTGATGTCCCCTTTATCTCAAGGTAATAGGTTTGCTATATTTATTAGGTTGAATTCAATCTGAAAATGAGATGGAATTAGATATGCAAGGTTCAAACAGAAATAATTCAAGCTTTTATGTTGGTCAGTTGGTTTATGTTGGCAAAACATAAATGTAGAAATGTTTTTAACAAGGTTTTGAGGTTAGTGAATGTTTTTGAGAATATACTGTGAGATTATAGAAACAAAAAAAGTGGCTTTGTTGTTTTATTTTATTACACCACTTTCACTAACAAAACAAAATGACGAATGTCCAGCTTATTCAACAAATGCAATAGAAGTCCGCAACTTTGGTGGATTCAAATTGATAGGTGTTTCCAAGCAACACAATTTCGATCGAATCTCGTGAAACAAGTGGATCAGATCCAGTGGTTGAGCTTCGTTTGAATTTGCATTTCCATGTGGTTTTCAATAAAAAAAAAAAAAAAAACCTCAATACGTAATGAATTCCACTGGAAATGTAGTAATTATATAACAACTGCAAGGTGTCAATGAAATGCTTCACAAATGATTTTCATATTTCCCTTTGAACACGTACATTTTAACATCTGATGAAAATAAATTAAACGTCAATTAACTACCATTAACTTGTTTTAACTTCTACACAAAATTCATAACCACAGCAACCATAACTCTCAAAAAATAAAGTTTGGCATTATAAGGACTCATTGATTTGTTTTGTTTTTAAGCAACTCCTACAAAATTAGACTGCTATTACAAGTGCATGATGGAATGTTGTCACAGATGCTCATAGTCCAACAAAAGAAACTAGTGCAGATGAACTCGTAACAAAACTAGTTGGGAGGAACAGATGACAGAAACAAAGTCTGTATCACTGAGATGCAGAAACATAATTACAACAATTAAAACCCTTCAATAATATCCTCAGCTCGATTCAATTTTGAGCTAGTCAAACCATGACTGCCAAGAAAGACAACATTCCATGCAACTGATAATGATTGCTACTATGCTTTGCACACAGCATGTGTAGCCATATGATTATGCCTGTCAAGGTAATAGGCACAGTAAATCATTTACATAAAATTCTGCCATACAAACATAAAAGCAATAATTTACATTTATCTTTCTTCCTCTCCCATCACTTGTCTTCTACTGCCCCCATAAAGCTATGATAGATTTCTGCAGCAATGAAATGCAGCAGCATGCAAATGGGTCCAGAGTTCAATACATTGCAGCTGGTGGAATTCAATCTCTCAGAAATAAAACATTCAAATGAAGACTGTTTCCTATGCAATAAAGGAAGCATAAGCTTGCTGACCATTTCAACAGTTACGCTTACTTAACTGACCCCGAACAGATCTAGAATACTGTAGCTATTATCTAGCTTTGCTGGTCCCAAAAATGAGCCAGCAATATAGAGCAACTCGCAGAGAATAAAACGCTGTTCTATTCCTATTAAAACACTCTTTTGTCAAACAATGCATTTAGTATTAAGCTGCTGTATGACTTTTGTGTAGAAGTATTTATTGATTATACATATAGATGAAAATGCATGAAAGTAAATGTTCTGCCACTTTCCCATGCAATTACAGAGCTCGTTAGGCATATAATGTAACTCTAATCTAACCTATCACTCTCCAAGAGGCTGTCAGATGGTTTATATGAGCCACGTTACAGAACAACACAGGATGTTCACGTCAAAGTTGCACATTCACCCTCATTACATTGTTGTTTGTCCATACAAATATATGACACATTGTAACAGTAAACACGAGCCACATTTGTGCAGGTATTTTAATTCACTTGGTTCTACATTGATAGTTTCCTCTTTACCAATTTATTTAAATCTGGTTTTCAAAGCTGAACAACTCAGCTGTGTAACAAACTCATATCTGTTAATGTAAACCTGGATCTGCTTTCTATAGCCAACTTTAAATCCAGAACCCAATCCAATGTTTACATAGCTCTCTACAGCCCTTGGTGTGCCCTGGTCTACTCATTTTAAAGATAAAGCACACTGTAATGTTGTTAAAACAAGAAATAAAACTGATCTGTCAAAGCTTTGAGAACTGTAAGCCTGAACTAAAAAAATACAAATACCCAAAGTTAATGTGCAACAGGAATTAAAATAAACAGATTTATTGGCATCCTGAGGCCACAGATTCAGAGATTTTAGGGGGAAATAAAATGTCAAAAATTGGGATTCCATGTCAAGATATTACCAAATGCTGGTTATTAAAATACCCTTGGTCACGGATCTCTAGCCTGTTTCTAAAAATGTTCCATATGGGTAAGACTTGCTGTCGTTTACTACCTACAACACTGTACAGAGGTATATTTTAGACATGGCGCACATTTGGTTGCGTAGTGGTTTATAGTTTAGTTCTCCTTTGTGTCTATAAGACCATAGGTGTGTCCAGTTAGTACCCCTCCAACTTCCGTGCAGTAAACATTGCAGGAATGCAATGTTTACTGCACAGCATATATAGCATGCAGCAGGGTTCCATACATATCTCGAATATTCATCCTAAACTTTGTTAGTTCCCCAGTCATGATGCCCTGTATACTTCTAAAATAACATAGAATACTTCATAAAGGGGTAGAATGAGACTGGAAAGTTCAATGCCATGGCCAGGACTTGAACCATAGATCTTCTGGTCTCTGTCCGGCTGCTCTAACAACTTAGTTACCATGGCCAATGTGCCGACATGACATTAAATTTTCCAACTCACTCAACACACGGAGATCTCAAATAAACATGAGATCACATACTCTTAACGGTTAATTTTTGCACTCTAAATACTTAACTAGTTCTCCATTTGTATTGTTCTGGGCAACATGTATGAGAAAAAGCTATTGAAACAAGGTTCCATTTCCAATACTCTTCTTAGCTTGAAAAAAGTTTCAATACATTGCAGAACATAACATAAAACACTGCTAGCAATACTTTTATCCACACTTAAGCATGCAGTAAAATGCACGGTTTATAAACATTCTAAAAGTAATCAGAATAATTCATAGTTGAATAGAATATAAGATTGAATGGAGGACCAACTACATATTGATAATTAGCTCTAAGTAGTAATTTGTTTATAAAGAACTGCGTACTTTGATCTGCTTTCCTTATTTTTGTTGTAGTTCTTTCGGTGAATAAATACATTCCTTTTGAGTGCTTCAATACAAGAATGCTACATTCGCTTGCTTAGCCACCATCATGTTTTTGAAAATATCAGTTTTATGCACATACTTGTACAAGAAGACCATTCATGAGTATGAACGGTTTCTTGTAATTCAATGTTTAGCTTTCAATATTTTGTTATTATGTAATTTTACAAGTGACGAAGCTATATTTTCAATATATAATATAGTACTCAATACTAGTCTTGAGAATTTGTCAAAATTTGACATTCTGCGGTATTCGCATACGCGTAAATTTAGTACTTAACCTCTAATACCAAAAGCGATTGCTTATTTCAAAGAATAGAAATCAGGTTATTAAATGCAAATGTAATTTTCACGGAAGTTAACGAATCTGAATGTCTTAGCGAGATCTGTCACTTTGACAGCAGAATATGGAAAAGAATGCCTGCATATTCAATATTCTGCCCAGTACTAAATCAAAATATCATATGCAACTGAAACAAAAGTTAAAGGTAAATATATTTTAACCTCAGCCGTTGGGAAATTAAAATTGCTCAAAATGGAAATAAGCGAAGAAATTAAAATGAAGCTCCGCTTTTATTTGTTAGGTTATGTCTCCCGAGTTGTTAAACAGTACCATTGCAATTATTTCAATAACATTTCTTAAATGACCACAATTTTTTAGTCTCCTGTCTTTTGCTATCAGTTCCGCAGGTAGATTATGATAACGATATCTGAAAACGCCCTTGTGAGAAATTTCTGCTGTTGGACAAATTATGTCATAAGTAACAGAGGTACTTTGATGTCAATAATTCCTTCTGTCAATATAAGATGCTTAAAATTGCACTGCGTCCAACCAAGACAATCGATACCAGAGGTGAATAGCCGGACACGCAAGGCGTTTATAATTCTAGTATGATTGGATTCGAATTCAGCTCAGAAGCGTCTTTACATCAAAATACAGCATCTCTACAAGCATTTTCACACTTATTTTAACCATAAATGTAATTAATATGAGGTATAAGGTGGGAAAAACGCTCGCAGCTTGATAACTTACTTCCTCCCGGCGCATGATTTCAACCTGTAGTCTTTTGTGATACTCCTCGCATTCGTCTTTATATTTTTCCATCTCCTCTTTCGTCTGTCGCATCTTCTTCTTCAGAACATCGAGGAGGGTACCCTGCTGTATGTTGGTGGTCATTGTGATTGCAGTTATCGCCGCACTAAATACGCAACAATTGATTTACACTAAACACTTCACTTTACACGCGACGAACTGCCACTTGCAAGATGGCTAACCGAACGACTCGCCTGTAGCCTGGCACCAGCCTGTCCTGCCCAATGTGAGAACCGCTGCACTCAGTGTGCATGCGCTCGCAAGGTGGTTGTGAAACATAGTACCACATTTACATTAAGTGAAAGTCATAAAGTTATGGTTCATAAAATTTTAGCTCTAATTTATAATTTTAAATTTAGTTAAAGGTTACAAATGATAAAGGAAAGTTACTATTTATTGCAAACATATTCTATATTCTTCCGCTTTTAGAACGATGCCGTCACAGATGCATACATGACAGGCGCGGCAAGAGGAGTGGTACCAGTGGTACTTCACACAAAAATGTGCGTCAGTACACGACGAAAACGACATAACACGTTAGTTTTTTCGCACGAAAATGAGAAATGTGTTATGATTTCTGGAGTATTAAAGTTATTTTTCGAGTTCCCTTCAAAAAATATATAACTATTTCAGCGTTAATGCAGCTCTAACGCATCTTTTCTTTCTGTTTAATTTAACCATTATAATAAGTTTCGATAAAATTATTCTGAGAGCAATAAAATCTCAAGGAAAAATACAACACAATTTATCAGCACAGTTTCCAATGAATCATGAAGAGAAAGCTCTTGACTAAAAACTGCTCTTAAGGACGCGAATGTATTTGCGTCATGGATTCTCCTTTTATGGCAGTGTTTGGTTGCCAAAGACAAGTTGCGTTGACTTGCCACTGCCTTATGCAGCGGCTACATGGCGGCGGGAATTTAGAACACGGCTCCGAATGGAACAAGCCGCAATTTTGCAATTTCCATTATAAATAATCTCCCGCTCACTAGTTCTACAAACAATTTTACTATTAAGATTTGTATTATTCCTGTCATGCTTCTTTTGGAAACAAATAGCTTAAAACAACGTTTGAATCTTAGTAACTACTTTCTCTGCGATGCCCATTGGCTTTCAAATAGCGGGGCGCGAGCCATGGTAACTCGGATGATCGGAAATGGGGAACCTGTTTTCTGATAAATAAACAATTAAACTAGCCTAAGTTAAAATAAGAAAAAGAACAGAAAAATCAGTACATAGGAAATAGTATTGAACAAATACTAATACGACGCTAACTAAAGGATTCTCTTCTGGTACGTATAAAAGGCTTATGCCACACACTTAACTTTCTTCTCTAAATCACATTCATTGAATTTCGGGGATAGGAGCGAAATGCTCGAGAACCATCCGTACAGTCAGTTTATTGGTGAAAAATATATCACGATATAATTAATGAAAAGGGCGAGAACCAAGAATTCCAAAATTCACATCATAGCCATATCAAACCCAGCACTTTCTTACTGAAGATAAAAAAGATCAAAGCAAAATGTTCGATTATTCCCAAACTTTCCTCAATAAACCATTAACACGTGAATGCACTTACGTGCAGACTGTCGAAGATTATTGACATTTCAGTAAATTTCTAGTGTCTATGGAAACAAATGAGTTATAAACTATACACGAAAGGATTATTGACATATTTAAAGCACAACTATGTTGGTGAGGAACTAGAAAACCTTAACTTGAACTGCTGGTGCTGTTTTGGGGATTCGTTTCTAAAACTCACAGGATTTGCATATCGTTTCATTTTCTTAACCTTTTCCATATGCTTAATTCCGTAACATCTGCCGAGGTATGCGGATGTTGCAATATTGGAGAATGTCTGCGACTTTTATTTGTGAGGGATTAAAATATGTTTGCTAAAGTGGAATTTACATTAGCAATCTATTTCAAGGAGAAAGTCACCTAGTGCCAAAAACTATGGGGCACTATTTACTCCTGAATACAGGAATTAAAAACTGTTTAAGTATATCTGATACATATTTTGCTGCTCTATACAGAAACACATGAATACACAGAACATTGTACGTGTTATCTCATATTTGCATCGTTTAAAGTCCATGTAACAACTAGGTTCCTTCGATTAAGAGGAGCAATAATTGAAACTGAGACACAACTGATTCCGAAGTTCTTCCGCGCAGGTATTCAACTTTTTAGAGTACGCGAAAAACAAAAGAAACGTATCCATCGGATTCGAACTCTCAGAACAACAGACCCACTACCAACAAAGTGAAAACATCTTTCTTGCTCAGTTATTATAGAGGACAAAATAATTTCTGTAAAGTTTCACATTACGTTAATGGCAATGTAATAAAACACACGGTTGAACATGAAGTTCTCTAACATAGAACGATAGCAAATGAATAAAAAGAACGAAAGCAAATGTAATATTTTGCTACTCAGTCCTCAATTCATGCACGTTTGATATATCCAAATGAAAACTGAATTCCCGGACTCAGTGAGTGCACAGTGTTCAGAAGCTCCCAACACCAATGCCTAAAATTACTAGTTTTAAACCAAGCTGCACCTCTATGGCTTATTTTGGGGAATAATATGTTATTAAAACTTACTACAAATATGGTTATAACATGATGGTGCAACATCCCACTGAACTACACCCTAAACAACGATTTGCATGAAGATGGATAGGCTGAGGTGGTCCAATTATAAGGCCTCCTAGATCGCCATGTATAACTCCACTCCACCTTTTGCTTTGGATCTCCATGCAAAATTGTCGCAAAAGAGATTAAGCAGACATTAGATATGCTTCTGTGAATCTGAATATAATGGAAATGTAGAATCAGATCAGAAAATGTCAATGCCGTAGCCAGGATTTGAACCACACTCTCCAGTCAGTTGGGGAATTTAATTATTAGTGGCAATTTGCCATAATAGCTCAGATAAAACAACAATATGTGAAGTTGAAGATCCATGGTTCAAACACAGACTATGGCAATGAAACTTTTTAGTTTGATTCTAAGTTTCCAACTTAAGCCTACACTTGGCTAAATGCAAAAGCAACCATTTATCATTGATAGGTATAATGTGTCAAATGGAGATGATCATTTGAGTTGGTTTTAGCGAACCAAAACATTAACAATCATAAAAAAAAGTAAAGTTTGCACCGGAAAAAAATAATTAATGCTCTTTTCCTCCTCTGACAATGGACATGGTAATAAAATTTACAAATTTTAATTAATAAATCTAATGCTCCATTAGAAATATAATTAACTGAAACCTAACATAACAATTACTTCTCCTTTTCCAACAAAATTGGGGGATTTGAATACTACTTGATTTTAAACTGCTGTAAATGTAATATCGTAAAAGCACATTTCCAAACATGAATTCCTACTCAAAATGTTGATGTACTCAGTCCCCTATAAGCTGTAAGAGTCTGTAATAGATATTTTTGAACTGCCACAAGCATAAATTCAGAGAGAAAGAAAAGCAAAAAGAAAAAGTCTCCCAGCTCTGTCCGCACTTCCTCAAAAAATAGAAAGATGTTTTTTGAAAGCCATGTACACATTCTTAGCAATTCTTAAAACTGACTAGTATCTACGTTAATTATAGATTCTATCACTGTATCTAATCTCTCCTTTAGCACAATGTCTATAAAAACTCAAAATAACGCAGTTGAAATAGTTGTCAAAGGTGGAATTTTTAGAATTGTACACAATGAATTTCATATAGTATTTAATAAGCAAAGTAACGTGCTGCCCTTGTGAAATATGGGGATATATATGATTAATGACAGTTCGGATATGCAAATATTTCGGATAAGTTTCCAAAGTTGTCTAACAAATAGACCACTATACGCCATGCCATTTTTTTCTCAGTGACTTTATGGCAACCATTGTTAAGAAAAATGAAACTCAATAATAATTCAATGCAATAAACCCTTTAGCTGTGCAAACTCCTGGATGGGTTGGTAAAACCAACTTTTCCCCCATCTGTTGTTAAAATGTTCTGAAAAAATGAACAGACAAAAATTAATAATGCAAGATACAAAGTTACTGCTATTCATTACCATATTGTGAGCTTTAAACAATTGTATCTATTATGGAAAATAATGCTCTTCCAATTGCATGAAAAATGAAAGGGACAGAGCGATTTGAAATCAAAACCAGTTGTGCAAAGGTTATCATTATTATGATGAGCTCATCATTTCTAACCTATACAGAATTAAATTTACTGCAAGGGATTACTGATAATTCTACTAAATTGTAGATAAAATGCAGGCTGTTTTTGCCTAATAGTTGGGAAATTGTGAAATGAATACGTTGCCTTAAGAAAAGTTGGAATTAGTAAACTATAATTATAAACCAATCTTATAAATTATATGGAAGAGAAGTTAACAATACATTTACTGTAGTTGTTTTTATTATGAAATTTGCACTAAAGCTAATATGTTTTCACTCTGCAAAAATTTTATCTTTCAGTGGTTCTGATTTATTTAGTGTATATTTCCTGACAAAACCTGACTGGTTTGCTTCATTTTTTCACTGATCTTTGGGAGTATTCAAATTCCATATTTTATAATTGTATACCCAATGTCCTTGTAAAAACCACTCATTTGAAGATTGAGATACTATGTGCATCAATTAACTTTACCTGTCTCCCTATGTTTACTAAGTTCACATCGTTAATTTTTCTTTGCTTTCTGACATCACGTTGACAGTTGGCAGGGCGACTTGGGTGTCACTTGGAAGTCTTGGCACATGTGCACATGGTCATAATGACGTCACTCCCTCCATTTTATATAAAAGAGCCAAATAAACTAAAATCATTATACAATATACAGAACTCACAGAAAAAATACGATATTTTCTTTCAATTTTGCCTGGAAGGATTAATTGGGATAAATAATGCCATACAGTCCATTTTTCTCATACCCAAAGAAATTCACAAATTATTTTTAAAATTCTGTTCAAAATAAAATCAGAAAATGCATGAAAATTTTTAAATTAGTACAAGAGCACAATGATTTGACTTTTTTGCTCAGAAATATTTTTATACGGCTTATTATTGTCATAATTGCAAAGAATACGTGGATTTTTAACCCTAAAAGCAAGTAATTTCTTTCACTTTACTAAAAGAAAAAAAAACTAGTTCACTTTCATGGCTATGTGAGTTTTTAAAATAACTTCACAAAACTTTATACAGATCTTACTGAACCCAACTTAGATGTGACCTTGTGTTCTATCTTTGACCATGAACGTTGCAAAGGGGGGAAACGAGGGGCGGGGGCGTGGCCCCCCTTGATAATGAATGAATTTAATGTGCAATCATTACTATTAGACTATTTTTGAGTAAAGAACAATGTTTATTTGGTACAAATTAATACGGTTATCCGCTACAAACACTAGCTTTTGACAACAGAATAATGAATGAATATTGATAGCAAAGTTCCAACATGCGACACCCCCCCCCCCCCCGAAAAAAGTTTGCCGATGCCCCGTTTTTGACAGAAACAATTATTCAAAAAAGATTTAAAATGTTTAAAAATACGTTTAAAATAAGCTTTAGGAAGTTTTCATTTAATAATTTAAACTATTCATTCAACTTTAGGAATTACTTTTATAATAGAAAATAATTGTTTAGAAAATTTCGAAATATTGGTAATGTTTCTGTAATATTTCTTTTTATGCAAGTACAGCAATGGCAACTTCGATAATTTCTTTATTCTAATATTAGGGACTAATTTGTCCTTATTTTAAGCGCCAGGTTTTATGTATTAAATTCGTAATATTTTCTAATTGCTCTTATAGAAATAGTAAAATAAATCATACAAATTCGTAAATCTAAAACGTATGCGTATCCCTAAAGGAAAGCTAAATTTACAGCAGAGTACTGTTCTACTGTGTTCTACCTTGGGGACACCCCTGCCTTTAACCCAACGCACATGTACAAATGAGTTGATCCACTAACAGGTATTTAAATGTGGTGTTTTTCCGCTGAAAGAGTTAAGCTCATTTAGAAATAACTGTCACGCATAAGAACTTTACCGTTATCGATCAGTGGAATTAAGACCCGAGGTTTAGTAGACATTAGCAGTTTTGTTTATCTGGAGAAGACTGAACATGCATTTACTCCACACAAAACTACTATGAGATCGTTTTCCATACACCCATATGTCACTCAACCAACATTAAAAAAAAAAATCCATCAGGACGTGACGTCAGATCTGAACATTAAGCTCCGCCTCCGTCAGTCACGTGAGTTAACTTTGGACATGACACGGCACACCGAAGAGTTACCGTCAGTAAAGGGACCACGGACGGCATGGAGAGTGACTAACCTATCAGCTGATCTGTGACGTTTAAATTATTTACCCATGTGATACTAACCCTCTTTAGTTGGGAGTTTTTAATGTTCTGAAGTTCGTTTCGGATGATGTTGAATTTCATAAGAGTGTCGGAACCAAAAATTGAAGAGCCGAAGGCAAAACCGGGGTAATCTGCACACCTCCGCTGCCGTCTCCTAGTTTCCCGTTCGGCGATGACTTCGGTTCTCTCGCTAGGACAGCGAAGCCTTGCTAGTTCTTCGGTCTCGGGATCGTGCTCCGAATTCTCCTGTTCCTGGTCGCTGTGACTGCTACCTTCTGCCGCTGGGCGCTGCTCGCTAATGACGTCACTATTGTCAACAATATCACTACTTGGAGATTGCGCACTAGCTTCCGCAACACTTTTGGCACTATTATTGTTGGTTCGAGTCCGTCGTTTGCTTCTATTGCTTCTAGTTTCCACTGTTGTGGTCCTGCTGGGATCACCGCTGGCGCCGGCATTACTGTGAGCTAATGCCAAACTACCTGGTGGTGGAAGATATCTTGATTCTGTTAATCTGGTGATGCCACGTCCTCTTGATAAAGTTGGTGCCCCTTGTGGATCACGCTTCACCGAATTATTTTCGGCCATTGTCACCAACAGTACACCATCGCAGCTGCCATCTTGGACTGGAAGTAGTGGTGCGGTCACGACGGCAGATCCTAGCGCTGCCACGTGACGGGGTCCCTTACTACCAGCTGCACAACGCTGCTCGGTTGGCGAGCGCAGCGCTCGGCGGCAGTGCGAGTTACATCCGATTGACTTCTTCTTCTGAGCGCGACTAACTTTCTTGCAGCAAGGCGTCGGCGGCGGCGGTCGCACCGTTGTTATTTTCGTTGTTGGAGTGAACTGCTCACGTCTGCGCACTGCAAGCATTCCAACCGCCTTTGCGTGCAACGACATTGTATTAATTACAGCATTGAAATGATGAGCCTGACTGTTCCAACCGAGGAGTTTAACTGAGGCAAGGGCGCTACAAAATTCGCAAATTATACTGCCGCTGGAGCGCACTGGGTCATCCCTCAAGAATTCACCCCTATCTATGCGTCATTATCCATAAGTTGTTGGCAGCCTCTCCCCCTCCATATTTGGCCAGATGACAAGCCAAAACTCACCAGAACTACGTCTATTTATAAATCTCTAGCCCCTCGGGATCCAGAAATAGCTTCGATTACGCTACTCGACAGACCAATAACTCGGGGTTTTCCATGAGTTGGAAATCTCCATCGCATTAACACATAAATTTGCTATTATGAATACGTACATGCTTGTACTTCGCTGCTGTGCTTTTAATTTAGCTGTGGAAGACGTGCATACATCTATCATTCTCTCGCCCTCATAGACAGCGTAAAATTGCATTAAATACTCCTTAATTGCCAGAAGCGAGGAATTTTGGAATGGTTTCAAAACGGAAAACAACCTTCCATAGTACCGTTACGGTGATATACTATGTGTATTATACTCCAGATGTCTTTCAGACTCGCAGTTCGCTAAGAGGTTTAAAGCAATTTTTCTTTTCCTCTTAATTAAGCAGATTGTCAATTTTTGTAATGAAGTGAGCTGCATTTCAGGAGGGTGGGGGAATTAAATGCCAATTCTGCCGTTTTTTGGCCGAAATAAATCATGCTGTTAATTTATATATCTGAAATGTCCTGCTTATTTTATAAATATATTACGCAACATTGATTTGGTTCTGTTTTTAAGTTCCATTTCCTGGCATAAAGCACCCAATCTCTTCGTAAACTACTATAATCAAAATTATCTCTTATAATGAAAAAATATCATTATTTAATCTTCCGACAATATTCTGTAAATGAAATATTAACCTTCTTACAACATATTTCCCTCAGTACTTATAAAATTTGACTGCAGCGTCGGAAGAGGAATTTTGTAGCCGTTATGAGAAATACTGGGTCACAAAATGTCTTCATTTTCTACTACATTTCTGTGTTTTCACACATTTAAAGGCGCTGCCTACTGTACCTGTTCAGAATTTCAAAATTATATTGCTATCAGAAAAACGAAGAATTGGTCGCTTCTCGGTAAAATTGCGCCTGTACATAGGCAAAACTTTCTGCACCATTGATTCCCTACTAGTCTATCAAATCACTCCCATTTATTGCACATGCGCAGTAGAGCTTATTTGAAACGCCTTTTTCACTTCCTCTACTATGTAGCGGAAGTATTGTATTCCACCCAAAAATTCGATGTCGACATTTCACTGAAAGTATGTTTTGAGGCCCCTTAATCCAAAAAGGCATTTCGGTTAGAAACCAAATTGGTATCTTTCAAGGATGCGACACTAAGATTTTTAAGCAAATGATTCTACCCTAAACTATCCTTCACATGGAAAATTTTTAGAAAATTTTTATTTTCTCAAAAATGGCTTTAACGATTTTGTTTAAAATGCCATACGTTTAAAATACTTTTATGGCAAATGAAATGTATATTTTGAGTTTCCTGGCTATAGTTCATGTAGTTCTGTTTACTCTTGATGGCTTTTGCATAGTTGGTAAACCTAAGAAATAGACAAAATCTTACTATACAAAAAATATTGCTCTCGTTAAAACAGACAATTTACAATAAATGCATTCCTTTGAGGAATGAACCCTTTTTTATTTGAGTTCTGCAATAATTATACTTTTCTCAAACAGAAGGCCGTTATTCACTTTTTTATCACTTGGCCGTGCAAAGAGAACGGAATTTCAAAACCTTCAGAAAGCGACCAGCTTTAAAAGATTTGATTATCGCTGAAAGCCTACTGTATTCCCATATTCCCCTTGCACGTACAATAAAAGCAGCAATAAGATAATTTATGCAAATGCTTCTCTCGACTAACTTGAAGAAGATAAAGGAATAAGAGTTTGTAAAAATATTTAGTATAAGAGTAGAGAAAGTGCAACACATCAAATTGTTAAAAAGTCATGTAGATCTACATATAAAAATGAATTTCAAGATTGCTACAAGGAATGGATCCCTAAAAGTTTTACAGAGGTTCCGTAAGAGTGTGGAATTACCGATTTAATTAACAGGAATTGTATCTTTGCAGGAACAAAATTATAAATGTTAGTGATTAGTACAAGCTGCCTACGATTTTCACTACAACATGAAATTACGTATGGATGTAGATAGATTCTAAGGTTTCACTGATTGCGCATATTATCAGATATGATTCTTGAGATGAGGTTTCATATATTTTGAAAATGTGATGCTTTGCACTCACGTGACCTTCTGACTATTCTTAGAAAATCTTATTCTTCTGTATAATTATTGTAATACAGATAAATCATATTACTCGTTTACACATTTCGCTGGGTGTGAGAATGGCTAAAGCGATTGTCAAATCTTTTCAAAGCTGCCCGCATATGATTGCTTTGAAATTCTGATCTCTCTGCATGAAGACATAAAAAAAGAATAGCGATTTGCAATTGAGAGAAACATGACGTTTTTAAAACTCAGATTAATAATAAAGAAATTCTCGGAAATGGTTAATGTTATGGCATAAATCGTGTGCCTTAATGAAATCTATATTTTTGTTTAGTAAGATATTGTGTCTCTTTCGGTTTACTATTTCTACAAAAGTTATGCATAATAAAGAGGAACTACAGGGTTACGCCCAAAACATTCAAGATGCACATTTTGTCATAAGGATACATAGCTTAACCATGTGGTACTTTAATCAAAATCGTAGGGCCATTTTTGAGAACATTAAACATTTAAAACATGTTTCATTTAAAGGGAAATTGGGATGGGGGAATTTTCTTTAAAACCTTCGTGTTGCATTCTTAGAAGGTGCTGAACTTAAGTACCAAGTTTCGGATTTAACCCCTTTTCGTTTGTGAGCTTTTTCATGAACGCTGGGCGCTCAAAACATGTATTTTCTGCGAAATCTCTAAGTCAAATTTTTGGTATATCTACTGCTCACTGTAAGCACCTAGTAGAAAAAGTAAATGTTCTGTGATATATTATTCATTATCATCGTATTAAATTTCATACCGAGATTTCACAGGAAATACACGTTTTGAGACTCTCTAAATAATAAAAAATAATTTACGGTAAAAGGTCCATGTGTGTTTGTTTGTGTGTGCACAACAAATTACCTATATATCTAACATTTTTTCCAATTTTTTGATTTTCTTAGAAATGAATAAATAAATAAAACATGATTAAACTATTTTCAACACAGATTAACTGTATATCTGTGCATTTTAAGAAGTAGCTAAGCCCATCTCTGTGGTCTGGGGCTAGCGTGACTGTTTCACACTCAACAGGTCCAGATTTCGATTTCGGTTAGCATAAATGATTCAAATAAGGTTTTCCGGGAGTTTTCCTTATCCTGAGAAGATAAATTTCGGTACGTGCATGTTTTACTGCTTCGTCGTTAAATGTAGAAAGCCCACAGCCTCAACTTAAAACAATTGAGCGCTATTGGCACACTGTTACTTGCATATGTAAGTTCAGTTTTGGGATTCAGATTATGGCGACTAATAGCCATTTTTCTGCCAGCACCTATCGGATGTCAACCGCAGGAGGACCGCAGTCGTATCAGTTTCCCCTGACCACCTTCAAGGTTAAAAGAAAAGAAAATGTTTTGGAAATAGGCCAAGTTCATCGGCCATTTGAACTTCCCGTCGTTCACTTGGCAGAGCAACGAACGGGGATGACTGCCAGTAACAAGACGAGCATGGCTCAGAACTAAGGACCGTGACAATTATGCCAACACAATTGCATTACTGTTTGAAGTCACGAAAATAATCCTGGAGGTAACACGTGGAAACGTGTGACGAAAGAAGAACGAAAAGAAAGCTCATTCCTTACTGTTTGTTAATACAATTTGGTAATTTGACTCTAGTCTGAATATGTTGTTCATATTCACACAAAGATCTTTTTCTAAAAAAATGCTCGTTTTAAGTTCAGGAGACCTCAAAATGTGTATTTCCTATTAAATCTTGATATGAAACTTTTGGGTGCGTAGTAGAAACATTTTCGAATGCCAGTATTCACTGTCATGAATGTACAAAGAGTGCCAAAGAAAATTTCACAGCACCTCACGTCTGTCACATTATTTATCGTTGAACGAAGTCATGGCATTTGTTACTTTGGGACGCGGTGCAAGGATATGCCATTCCTCATGGTAAATAGTTACGCCAATAATCACAACAAAGGTAACAAAGTAGAATCGAAATATATGTTTACGCTCTCGATCGTATAGGCTAAAAGAGAAAGAGATGGACTGAATGCATTCAGTCTGCCATATAGGCCTCTTATCATAGCCATGCCTTATGGGCTAGTACAGGGCTCGCCTTTGAAGGAGGTAAAATTTGATGAGCACCCAGGTTAACAGTGAAGCTCACGCTTCAAAATACTCCAGAAGACGATACAAAATCCCGAAGTTTTTCTTTGGCGCTCTTTGTATGGGTATGGGAAATGATTGAGCGATTAGGAGAGCAGAATATTTGTAAGTACCACGTCGTGTTGCAGCGCGGTTTACACAAGTCGATATTTCCAACATGCAACCTGAGTTTATTGTCTTTTCCATGTTTTATCGTCTGTCGGACACAATTAGACTGTCTTAAAACATCACTCGCTTGTATTTGTTCCTGATTAACAAAGAAACTACCTATTTGTGTGTCCGACAGACGATAACATATACAACAGACTGTCAAACAGGCTACATGTTGGAAATATCGACTTGTGTAAATCGCGCTGCAACAGCACGTGGGACTTAGACATATTTTGCTCTCCTAATGTGCTCAATCATTTTTTCCATGGCTGTACGTATATGCGAAATGAACCACTCCAGCTTGTTTGTGTAAAATAACAATATTTATAAAATAACAATTTGTGTGAAGGTCTCTCATTCAACATATGTTCTTATTTGTAATATTTGTAAGTGATTTTGAGTAGTAAAGATTTGTATCAGCATCAAAGTCTCCTCTCAAGCTGTGGGTGAACAGAACCAGCAAGTTATCTATTTTGACCTGAAATCGAACTCAGACTCTGCAAACACGCCAACCTTTCGTTATGGCGTGATATACCGGTTTTTTAGGGTCGTATATATGCATATCATTATTACACGTTCTTTGCGTAACTCTGTTATTTCTAACCTTATAGAAACTAACCATGTGATATGCTGGCTCCAAATAAACGCAAATATATTAGATATGAATATATACAGGATGGAAATGAAATGATCCGTCAGACTTTAACAGCGATTTTCTCATGTTGTGAATAACAAGAAAGTCTAATACCAAAATGTTGAAACGTTTATAGTTTTCTAGAAAAAAAATATTTTTATCATAAAAATTTATCACCACCTGGCTGGATTATTATTGATTGAAGGTTCTTGATTTATGGCTATACTCATAGAAAATTGAATAAATGACATATTTTTCCTTTGGCGTATTTCAATAGATGTTGCCTTTTTGTTGCAGTAAATTGTGGGGTTTTAAATTCAATTTACACAAAAACCATTGAATCTATTGAAATACGCCAAAGGAAAAAAAGTTGTAGTTTATTCAATTTTATATGAATATAGCCATAAATTAAGCACCTTTAATCAATAATAATCCAGCCAGGTGATAATAGTTTTTTTGATAAAAATATTTTTTTTCTAAAAAACTATAAACTTTTCAACATTTTGGCATTATATCACAATTATTACTGAAAGCTTGTCACAACTTATTAACTTTTGAGCCTGAAATCCACTCCCCAAAAAACAAAGGGTGAGTATGAATTTTCGTTTATATGTGAATTTCACTTTGGGACGGGAATACGAAAGGATTCAACTTTTCACGTCAAATGTGAACCTTGACAGAATATTTCCAAACACGAATAATTATACTAAGAGCAGCGATGTCATCTGCAACGCCTGCTCGTGAGATGAACATCAGAAGTAAAAATCTGTAAACTGGATGCACGACTGGCTCCAGAACGCTGCCCTGAAGCACACCAGAATAAGTAAATAGGTGGGTGAGGTTAGGTGAGTAACTGCGACCTTGTCGATCGATCTTCGAGTTAAGCAGCTTAGAGATTGGAACAGTGACCCTCCACCTCTGGCACAAGTCATAAGGGGCATAACCCACCGGTTCGGATTTCACGTTAAACTGAGTCATCAATGTCCATTTGGAGGCATTTGCTCCTATGAAAAATTGTAAATGAGTACAGCTTTAGACTGCGTGAGAGTGTGTTTAATATACACCGGATAGATCTAATCACGTGAAGCGTGTCGCAGATCATTCTGATATATTTTACCGAAGACGTCTTCCCTGAGAAAAAGAAAATTCACGTTTAAATGCCACCACCGCTAGCAGTTTATGTACAGCTTGGCCAGTGCTAAAACTATGATAGACCCAAAGCATTCCATATACAGCATCATCCCATCCCATTGAGTTAACAGATTCAGAAGGCAACCACAGAACAGTTCTCAAAATAGCGACTTGATGGTTTTGGATAGATCTAGACAACACCAAACATAAATGCCACAATGCCAGTGTATGTTAAGGCATACACGATGAAATCGGTTCTATTTGTCCAAGTTATATGTTGGTTTTATGAAAGACGAGAGCTGTTCCTTGATTGCCAAGATTAAGTTAATATCCAGCGCTTGTTGCAGATTGCTGAAGAAAGAAGCTCAATCAGGCATCCCAAGATTTAAGACAGTTGTAATTTATAATATGTATCACTCACGTTCTGCAGGGCCTTGTCCTTCTCGTCCAGCTTGGCGTTGACCTGCATCAGCTGTTCCAGGGTCTGATCGAGATCGTTCTCAATCTGCTGGATCTTCTTCTGTAGGGATCGAGCCTCCTCCTCAGTCTGCAATTTCAAGAGCTCAGGGTCAGTTTGGGAATATAGACACATTTTCCAACAGTTAAAACGACACACAACATTTAACTTTTAGGTTATGCTCTGGAACTTCCATGGCAATTTAATCTTGATTAGAAAGATTATCATGGTGACAAAGGGCAACTTAGGTTACGTCATTGTTGGCTTAAGGCCTCCTTGACCGTGATCTCCACCAGATTATTAACCCCGCCTTACAGGTAGTTCTACCCCGGAAGTGGAATTACAACTTTGCAATGAAAGAGGCAATGCTCCAAAGTGTAAGACTGGATGCGATTGAAAACTTGTAAGTTTTGAAATAGTGATAGGTAGTTCTCACCTTCTCAGCCCTGAGGTTGGCATCCCTGGCCTGCTGCTCGCAGAGAAGGGCGCGATCCATCGCGTTGTCCTTCTCCAGCTTCATCGCTTGCATCTTCTTCTTGATCGCGTCCATGGCGGCGGCTGGTTCTTACTGTAACAAAAGGAGAATCACAAATTAACTTTACAACTCTCTAACCAAAGTTTTTTTACTACATCTATGTTCTACCTAACTGTAGCTGGTAACGTAAGGGAGCGGTTCCGGCCCTTCAGCTGCTGAGGTGCGGACGCTGCGGGCCCTTAGCACTCGTGGTACTTTTGACCTAGTATGCCGGGCCAAACATCTGAGCTTCAGTTGTTTGTATTGGGTTGAACTCGGCGGGGCAGTGATTTCCGATATCCATGGCAGACTGGGCGCCTAGTCGCGACCCGGTGGGGTTGTGAGACGCCTAAATCTCCTCCAGCACTAACCTGGAGAGCTAATACCTGGTGTGCTGGAACGCTGGACCGATATTTTTCGGTAGTCTTCTCCCTTGGGGTTGACGCGCCTAAGTGGCATATCGACTTCCGTACCTATTTATGCAGAGGGTGGGGACAGGAGTGCCACTCGATTGAGGCCTTTTCCTGGTTAAGGAGGGGGGGGGGGGAATTTCGACCATGGATGGACCCTCACGCCGTAACTTAACTGTAATACGTATTGCTTTCCGTCTAAAAATTACACACCAAAATTTGGTCACATATATATTTTTGAGACTCCTAAATCCAAAAAGAAAGAATAACTCAAACAATTCAAAAGCGAAAGGTCAGTTAAATGTGTAAATTGGTGTTCAAGTTCAGCATCTTCCAGGGATGCGGCACGAAGAACTGCAAGAAAATCTCCTCTCCCACACTATTATTAGTTTTATTTTTTCAAAACAGTTCTAAGATTTTGATAAACTGTCATATCTGTCATATACTGATACTAGAAATAAAATGTTGATCCAGCATTTCCTGTGAACAGCCTGCGATATTCCTTTCATGTGATCACAAGAAACCCTTTAAAGATAAACAAAATCTTACCACATTAAAATCATAAAATGTGTCAAATAAACCTTCTCGTAGTGCTAGCGTTTTCGGAATAGTTCTTATCAAAATATCCCACCTTAGGTGTCATCCATGCTTGCAATTCTTGCCTTCTTTTCTTTCCATTACAAGATCTTATTATCAGAAATAAATTTTGAATACTATTTCTGCAAGTTAACTAAGCACATTTTACTTGAAGTCGTTCCTAAGCAAAAGCTTCGTAAGTAAAGTAACATGGATAAAAGAGTCACGTTTGGTATTTATAAGAGATACATGTCAATTTGTCTTTGTGAGAGAAAGTCATGTGTATGTAACGTGTCAGCTTCCTTCAGAATTTCTTCTATCTTCATGTAGGTCATTATTTTAGATTGTTGCTTCATTTCCGCATTCAGTGGGACGTCCTAGAAAGGTTATCCCTGCATCTACTACTTTCTCAGTCTATGCAAATAGCTAAGTAACAGTTGCTGAGCTTGGATAACTGAAGTTTATACTCTGTGCTGTATGTTGCAGCTTCTAAGGAAATTCTGGAACAATGGCGTATTCTCCATGAGTGTAAATGCATGTGTTAAAGCATAATGAAATGACTAACATACACTAGCAATTAACAGAGCACCAATTAAATGCCAAACTAATCAATAGAAGCGTTTACAGATTGGGCTGAGTAACCAATGGTGTGTTTGTGAGGGTGATTATTTATTAAGGCGGAAGCAAAATTTAATGGCTATTCAAAGAAAATTGAAGATATATACTTTATTTGTCATAAAAGTATCTTAAACATCTAGTATTTTAATCAGAATCTTATAAACATTTTTGAGAAAATTGAAAATTTCTAAATATGTTCCACATAAAGGTGATGGGGACTTCCTTGAAAATCTTCAAGTCGCATCCTTGGAAGATGCTCAATGTAAGTGCTAAGTTTGTTTTTTTAAATGACTTTTTGTTATTGAGTCATGGTATTCATAGATAGACGCACGCACACACACAAACACACATACATACACACACACACACACAAGCACACATCTTTCTGTAAAAATGTAATTATGGATTCAGTGGTTTTCAAAACAGTATTTAGTTGTCGAATTTTTGGGTGGATTACAATTGTGTGTGTCTTTGTGTGTCGGTGTGTGTGTGTGTGTGTGTGTGTGTGTGTGTGTGTGTGTGTGTGTGTGTGTGTGTGTGTGTGTGTGTGAGTGACAGAGAGAGAGAGACATGCTCAACAATTGACAATGAAGTCATTCTTCTTCTAGGTTCCCAGTATTTGGTGACAATGTAGGGATATATCTTCAAAGCTTTGCATACTTCTAGATTTTCCATATTCATAATTTCTTCTCTAGTACACAGTAGGCACTTCGTTCAGTTATAGGAAGAAAGGTGGCAACAGCTGATTTTCTTGGTTATTTTGGAATTATTTTACGATTTGTTGCAATTTGTAGCCACTTGAATTTTTATTTTATTGTGTTATTTTATTTATATAGTTTTATCTATTTTTAATTTCTATACTGGAGAGTAGAGGAAGTATTGTATTCCACCCAAATATTCGATGTGGAGATTTCACCTGAAATATAAGTTTTAAGACCCCTGTACCCCCAAAAAAGCATTTTTAGAAAAAGGTTCGTGTTTGTGTGTGTGTGTGTGTGCGTGCGTGCGTGTGTGCGCGTGCGTCTGTCAGTCTGTAGACACATAACTCAAAAATGAAAAGTCGGTTAAAACCAATGTTGGTATTGAAGTTTTATATCTTTCAAGGATGCCACACGAAGATTTTGAAAAAAATAGCTCCACCCTAAATTATCCTTTACATGGAAAATTTTTCCAAAATTTTGATTTTCTTGAAAATGGCTGTATGATTTTGATTAAAATGCCATATGTTTAAGATATTTTTATGACAAATGAAAAGTATATTTTAAATTTTCTGGCTATAGCCTATGTAGTCTTGTTTACTCTGGATGATTTTTGAATAACTCGTAAACTGTAAGAGATAAACAAAATCTTACTCTACAGAAAATGTAGACCTTGCTAAAACACACAATTTATGTCTAAATACATTTTTTTGTAACGTGAACCATTTCAGAGATATTCCTTGTTATGTGTGTGAGTTTCGGAAAACTTAAAACTTTCGTGAAATGGAACACCGTTGTTCATTTTTTTATGTTAAGTGTGCAAAGAGAACGGAACCTCAAAGCTTTAAAAGATTTGACTAATGCACAAATCCTACTGTATTCCCATATTCCCCTTGCACATACAAGGAAATAACCAATAAGATAATTTGTATAAATGTTTAGCTCAACTAGCACGAAGAAGATATAGGAATAAGAGTTTGTAAGAATGGTTAGTACAAGAGTAGAGAAAGTCATGTGAGTGCAACACATCAGATTTTTCTTTTTATAATGCGTTTGATTGATTCATAAGGACATTTTATAACAGTTTTTTTGTTTAATTTGGGTTCCTTTCTTTGCCAAAAAAGCTGCTTTTTTCATTAGCATCCACTCCACTTGTGATGGAGTCGTTATAATTCAACTTTTTCCCCCAGTTTACCAATTTGTTGACACATCTTTTGGATTTCTCTAAGTTTTCTCCATTTTAGGGAGTGCTACTATAGCTTTTGTAACAGCTGGGAGTCTAAAAGAATAACTATAATTTTGCATTGCTGCAGTCAGGGAAGTATATTTTGCAGTGTGGCAAATGTTTTTAGTGCCACAATGCGACGCTTGATTTGGTTCGGTAGAACAAGAAAGCGCAGCTGTTCGACCGCCATCATTAAGTTGCGGAGGAATAAACCGACAAAAGAGGCAAAGAACAAACATTCCTTCTTGCGGACTAAAATGAACTTCCTGTGATTCAAAGCGTTCACAGAAGTGGCACATACTGAGGTATGCGAATGACGTCAAAAGGAACGCATTTCCTCCAGAATGCAAGAAGCTGTAATACTTCGACGAATCTGAAGGTTTTCAAAGAGCTTGCTATCGCCACGGGAAGTTTAAATCGAGATGGCTGACGCCGCAAGCCTTTGGGAGTGTTTGTTTATTTGTGGGCGTTCTTGAGACTGCTCTAAAATGAGTCAGAGGATGACAAAGAACTCCAACATTTGTAAGAACAATACACAATTTAACTTTTTGAATAATGACACGTGTATCTGTTGGTTACTCTGTGCTCCAGGGTACAAGAAGGTTTTACATTTAACCCAACAATTGGACACGCATATTCAAGATGCTCTCGGGCTTCAAGCCAGGTGTAGTGATGAAAAGGCATATTTTAATTGGACACACAGTTTCACTGGAAATACATGCACGTTTTAACGTCCTCTATATCCAAAAGGAGTATTTTTTATTTCCTCTACTACGTATAGGAGAGGTATTGACTTCCACCCAAAAATTCAATATCGAAATTTTGCCGGAAATACACATTTTGTGACCCCCTGAATCTAAACAAAGCATTTTAGATAAAAAGTCTTTGTGCGCTTCCATGTTTCTCTCTCTCTCTCTCTCTCTCTCTCTCTCTGTGTGTGTGTGTGTGTGTGTGTGTGTGTGTGTGTGTGTGTGTGTGTCTGTGTGTCAAAAGCATATTTTAGAAACTAAACCGGTTAAATACCAAAATTGATAATTAAGTTCAACATCTTCCAAGGATGCGACACAAATTTTTTTTGAAAAAAAAAAACCCTGCCCATGGAAAATTTTGTTTTTCCTAAAAGTGGCTCTAACGATTTTAATAGAAGTGCCATACTTTAAAGATACTTTTATGACTAATGAAATGTACATTTTGAATTTTTTGGGAATGTCCTCAGAAGTTCTCGTTATTCTGGATAACTTGCATAAGAGATGGACGGAATCTTACAGCACAACAAATTTAGATCTTGTTAAAACACAATTTATGTCAAAGCTTCATTTTTAGTTTAGTATTTTTTATTTTTATGTCATTTTTCGAGTAACCAGTTTCTAGATATTCCTTGTTTTTTGTTTGAATTTCCCAAAAGTTACTTTACTCAAATAGGGATTGTTTATTGAGCGTGTACCTTTTTTTTATCTCATGTCCTTGTAAAGAAAACGAATTTCAAAGCCACTCAAATAGCGATCAGCTGTGTTCTTAAAAAAAGATTTGACTGTCGCTTAAAGCCTGCTATATGCCTATATTCCTTTTGTATCTACAAGAAAATTAGCAATAACGGAAATTCTGCAAATGTTTATCTCGATTAAGCGTTTGCAAGAATATTTTGTGCAAGATTAGAAAAAGGCATGTGAGTGCAACACATCAGATTCTCACAATATGCTGCAATTTGTTGATTTTGCATAATATTTAATGGAAAAAATAAAACCTTTATTCCTAGAGATTGAAAGACAAAGGTCGGCGCCGACAACGACAGAAGTCGCTACTGGTGGCGACAGATGGAGAAGGTCACTTCGGCTGAGTCAAGGTCGCCGTCCTATATTAACTCCCAGGTGACCTCCACAAACAGGTTGTCGATTTTAATAGCACTATGATTACAGCATAACTGCACGATATCCTAATTTGGTATAAAACTAACTCATGCAATAAATGAAACAATGTCTATTGATGACATCGTGAGACATCTGAATGGCAGTACTTAAAATTACAAAGTACGAAGAATTCAAACTAATAACAACAAATATCTAGGAAATGGCTGATGCCATAGAAAGGCTATTTGTAATAAAGTGTATGTTTTAAAGGGATCCACGATTTCGTTAATTTCTTATGTTTACCAGTTATACAAAAGTACTTCTTTCAAGGCTATACGCACAAAATTTAAGATGTATCGGCAAATATTGTGACGCCGGCCGCGGCGCACAACGCCGGTGACGGCAGGGTTAAGCAACCTCACACCACACACCAGGCACACTGCGTATCAAATGCGCCCATGCTCGGGCTGCCTCGAACCGCTGCATGTGAACAAGTGACAATGAGCGCGGCACTAAAAAGGGCATTCGAGATTATTCGCCAAGACTACGGCGGCCGGCGGGTTTGTAGAAGTCCAGAAAAGGTGAAGTTCGAGAAAGGTGGTCCGTGTTACATCACCCTCGCTTTATAAGGAGGCGAGGCAACGAGAGTTAATAGTTAGTTACAGATTTGAGTCATTGCAGCAGACAGTTTTTATTTTGTGTGTGTGTGTGTGTGTGTGTGTGTGTGTGTGTGTGTGTGTGTGTGTGTGTGTGTGTGTGTGTTATACGGTCGTCGTGAGAGAACCGACGCATCGTGAAGGAAGATGGCGTAGCAGTTAATGAGTGTTGAGCGATTGTATCGTCTAAGTTGCTTTTAACGTCAATAAAAACGTTAGAACCATTTTGGACAAAATAAAAACAATAACAAAGATTTTTTTTCGTATAAAGAGCAGTTTGGGAGGGGGGATTTTCTTGCAAATCTTTGAGCCGCATGCTTGAATTTTTTTTTTTTTTCCCCTATGACAGTTTCGACCGTTCCAGTTCCCTAAAATAAACAAACGTTTGCCAATTCTTGTCGCTGGATTGTTTATTCATCTCATAAAAAATAACGCACTTTCGGGAGAGTTCCAACTGATATCTTGTAAACAAACTTTGAGAATACGATGTTGGCTTCAGAATATGAACATTAATTATCAAATAGACCTGACATCATGAGAGTGGGTTACCTGCTCAAGTTTTTGTGTGCCAACCTTATTCGTAAAAGCCATCTGCAAACTTGAAAAATGCGTATCCGTCTCTGTGAACTTGCTGTAAAGGCACGTGTTAAATTAACATATATTCAAAACTGAAGGTCTCTAAGTTGCGCATAAATAGTTTCGTGATATATTGCAGATAAATTCCGACTTGTTTTCACAAGAATACACATTTTTTTACCGCCTCTGCTTCGCCGCGGCGGGACAGAGAACACTGAAATGTGTTGTTACGTAATGACGTGTGACCCATTGCAATATATATCGAAATGCCTTGTTCCAGTAGCACCAGAATGCTTCGCTTCTAAACATGGCAAGTAACGCTCAGCTCAGCTAATTCTGATGTATGGTCTGCGACTGATGAAATGCTGACTATATAGTCCAGCTGTAGAGGAAAATAAGAACTCTTCCCAGAAGTTAACATTGTATAATACTTCTGCCTATTTTTTCAAGGTTGCAACGTGTTATAGTTTTAGAAGGAAACAGATGTGTAGGCATGTTGGACAAAGCACGCGAAATTCTGGTTTTGTTGTAACACTGTGGGATATTTGTATGGCATATAAGTCATTATGTAACCGCCTCCGTAACGCAGTTAGTAGCGCGCTTGTCTAGTGCGGAGGACCCGGGTTCGATCTCCGGTAGCGGTATGGGGATTTTTCCCCTGCTGGGAGGTCTGCCACGGGGTGCACTCAGCCTCGTTAGGTCTCGGAGGAGCTGCTTGATGGAGAAGTAGCGGCCCCAGGTCGAGAAAGCCGCATAATTGGCATATATTTGAATATGTGAAACAATACAGCCTAAATAATTAAAATTATTTACTTATTCTATCATTTTCTAAAATAATTTTAGCTCTGATTGTATTGGATCCTTGGAATGCAAGAACTTTTGTTTTGACTGTGCATATGTTTAAGGCATACCTTTTACGTAGATTATTTAATTGGTATATGGCTTTTTGTAAATTATCCCCTGAGCTACAAATTAGAGCTTGGTAATAATTGTTCTAAAACCTACATAAATATAGCATTAATTCGTGTCGCCTACAGTTCATAATATCATTCCTATCAAAGTGCAGTAGCGTTTATTTGGCATTTTAATATCCCCCCTCCCCCTGAGGTGAATAAAAGAACGAAATCAGAAAGAACTCTTGCAACTTGTGCACTATGACCTCTATTGGAAGCGTTTCATTTGCGACTACATAAACGAATACATTAATGAAAACAAATTGACATCTATAATTAACAATTCAGTGTGTCATTTGTATTAATGGTTATATCATTCATATAATGAAAACTTGTAGAGAAGTTCGTTCGGCAACTAAAAGGGGTAAATTACTTTCATCGATAAGTTTTGCTTATTGCAATTTTTGCTGTGTTTAACTTTTAGGCACGGTTGAAGTTAGTGTGTGCTCCACGAACGAGCATTTGTCACGTTCTGATGAGAGATGTATTTTAAATAAAAAGTATAAAATTCACTGATATTGTGTAACATTACTATCGATTTTGTAATATATGCCTGTTATTTTCACTAATAGAATTGTTTACATTTTGTAACTTTGGTTCATTATGCAGCAAGCCATATTTTAGAAACTAAGTTACAATGTTATTAATGATATTAATTTGTTATAACAATTATTATTTATTTATGCCAACAAACTTGCTGTTGATGGTTTTAAACACAAGTCGTGTGAATTGGATCTGAAAAATGCAATGGCACAGCTGGGATTTGAACCACAGACCCTCCATTTACCAGGCGAGTGATCTAACCATTAAGCTACTATGACAACCTGCCAAAATGTCATTGAATTCACCAATCAATTCGTATTTGTGCCGATAAACCACAAAGGCAGTCCCACATCAGAGACAATTACCCCAATGGACCCATTGGAGGGTCTGTGCTTCAAACCCCAGCTATGGCATTGAATTTTTCAGTTCCAATTCTATCTCTCAAAAATTGTTATGACAAGCTCATTAGCTTTGGTATGCTTCAATACTTCACAAATGAGCTACATCATTTGAATGACGTATAATAAAGATTGTGAGTGAGTCAAGTCTCTAAATGAACTGGTTCGATAGAGCCGATAAGGTAGAAGACAAATCGAAAGGCTGTAAAGAAAGGGCAAACAAGAGGCCAGGGAAAAAATTAAAACTTTGTCACCGATCCATCTAAATCTAAGGTGTATTATTGTTTTCATCAACAGCACCATTATCATCATCGTCATCAGGACCCTGCTCAAGAACGGGGCAGAAAGAAAATATCTGAATTTGGATATCACAACACTCATCATTGCATTGTCTTGGGCCGACAGACTGTCGCACATGAAAGATTAATGGCGGGTGGTGCTCAAAAATGTCTTGAAGAAACATATGGTTCACTTAGACAACAAGCTTTGTATTACGACAGTAGTTTTCAAGTTTGGCAAGCAGCTGGCACACTTCGGAAGCATGCATACAATAAACAGGACTTTCAAGAAATTAATATTCGCATACCTACTAACATTCATTATGAGCTGTAATATATATTTTGAGTATTAATTTTATTACGAGTGTCTTAATAACCATTATTGGTAAGGTATATTGTTCGTCGGTAATTTAGTTTAAACAAATATCTTACCTAGTAATTTTACTGATAATGAAAAGGTACATACGGTACCATATTTTGGATTCTTTTCGTTTTGTATCCCTCTGACTTTAATTTTAGCGTCATTAACAGTTCATACATTCTTACTTTAATGTTATCGTTAAAGGGTATGCGTATTTGAATATCGATAAAGCAGAACCTTAATGAATATACAGTACAATGTCACTTAATTATTAATAGTGTTAAACGATGATTGAATAAAATTTCTATTTCGTTATATTTTCTCAAAATAATTGAAATAGATTTCATATATCAACTGTTTTTATGAGTAGTTTAGTAAACATGTATTTTCTTCTTCTTTTTCTTCATCTGATTACTCTCTGTGTATGAACAACACAGAGGACTTCCAAGCCCGTGGCTAGGATCAGATACCTGAGGGGAGCAGACGAACCTATAGACCGGACAGAGTGAAGACCTGGAAGTGGATGATCAGCCCAGTATGAGAGTGGGGAAGAGAATGATATAAAATGCAGACGAAATGGATGAATTGAAAGGTGATGATGGGGCAGTTGGTGGAATGAGTGGCGGGGAAAACCGGAGAACCCAGAGAAAACCCGACCGACGCCGCTTCGTCCACCACGAATCCCACATGCGGGTCCCTTGGATAGAACCCACTGTGAGTGACAAACGGTCTAACCACTCAAAACATGAATTTGATGGGTTAAAAACGGAGCTTGCCAAATAAAACGCGCATGCAAGGTTAAACACCCCTCCCTCCACCATCTAAAAACATTAACAATATCTATATCTCAGTATATCTATTGGTCATTCACGTAAAAGGAGACATACTTCAAAAGCTGACGTATGTATGCATACTTTTGTTTTCGCTTATAGACAGAGGACTTTCACTTTTATCAAAATTTTCTAAATTATTTTAGGGACAATTTTAGCTGTAATAGGTAATAGCAGTTGGTTCAAAATTCTATTGTTTTCTTCAATGGAATTGAAAGAAGGTTTAGGCCCATGAGTTGTGTATACAACGTAGTATAAAATTCGCTTACTCGTACCCATGTTTTAAGACTGGTCACTATATTGTGACTTAGAAATTCCGTTCTCTTTGCATAACCAGGAGATAAAAAATGAATAACGACATTCCTTCTGACAAATAAGAAGGCATGTCTCAGTAATGGTTTACTTCAAAAAGAAAGATAATTACATTTTCCATACAAATATTTAAATATACGACATTTTAATCAAAATCGTTAGAGCATTTTTGAGAAAATCAATATTTTGGAAAAATGTTTCATGTAAAAGGTAGTTTAAGGTGGGGGAATTTTCTTGAAAATCTTTGCGTCGCATCCTTGAAATATATTAAACTTAAATACCAATTTTGGTTCTTAACCAACGTTTCGTTTTTTGAGTTATGCTGTTCAAGACAGAGACACACACGCAGATCATTTTCTAAAAATCTGATGTGTTGCACTCACATGACTTTCTCTACTCTTGTACTAACCATTCTTACAAACTCTTATTCCTATATCTTCTTCGTGTTAGTTAAGATAAACATTTGTGCAAATTATCTTATTGCTTATTTCCTTGTAGGTGCAAGGGGAATATTAGAATACAATAGGCTTTGTGCGATAGTCAAATGTTTAAGATTCTGTTGTCTTTGCACACTTAACATATAAAAAAATGAACAACGATGATCCATTTCACGAAAGTTCTAAGTTTTCCGAAACTCACACACATAACAAGGAATATCTCCGAAATGGTTCACCCTACAAGAAAATTTATTGAGACATAAATTGTGTATTTTAGCAAGATCTACATTTTTTGTATAGTATGATTTGGTCTATCTCTAACGGTTTACCAGTTATGCAAAAGTTGTCCAGAGTAAATACGACTACAGGGGCTATAGATAGAAAATTCAAGATACACATTTCATTTGTCATAAAAATATCTCAAACATATGACATTTTAATAAAAATCGTTAGAGCCATTTCCAAGAAAATCAAAATTTTCGAAAAATTTTCCATGTAAAGGGTAGTTTAGGATGGGGCTATTTTCTTCAAAATGTTCGTGTTGAATCCTTGAAAGACATTAAACTTAAATACCAACTTTGGTTTTTAACCGACTTTTCGTGTTTGAGCTATGCTGTCCACAGACTGACAGACACACACACACACACACACACACACACACACACACACACACACACACGGACCTTTTTCTAAAAATGCTTTTTTTGGATTCAGGGGTCTCAAAACATATATTTCCGGTGAAATCTCGACATCGAATTTTTGGGTGGAATACAATACTTCCCCTACTTACCAGTAGAGAAAGTAAAAATGCTTCTTTAGGGGGCCTCAAAACATGTATTTCCGGTGAAACATCGACATCGAATTTTGGGTCAAATACAGTACTTTCCCTACTTACTATATGCTGTAGAGAAAGTAAAAAGTCGGCAGTAGCCTTAAATCCACTATAATTTAACACAAAAGCTACAAAATGCATCATATTTTGATAGTGTCTTATACTTTAATGTTTGTATCACACTAGGTTTTGAGCAATCGCGACCGTTTGGACGTCTGCATTATCAAACAGGTAATTAGAAACAGGTCGTGTGCTATCTATCTGGCATGCGAGGCAAGGAGAAGGTGATTACACAAGTTCGTGAGCCATGGAAGAACTTTCTCGATGGCCATCAGTACATTCACTATGTATTATTACAACAGTTTCAAATCTTATCACACAAAGACGAGCACTGTCAGAGAGGCAAGTCTTTCAGAATGAATTTCGCTCACTTCTTGCAGGCGCATGTCCATTTATGCATCAACAGGTCAAACATGTGGTCAATTCCTTTGGAATCGGGTCATGGATATTATTTTCCCCACTTCGTCTCGAACGCTTTTCTATGACATCACCTCTATCTGTGCGCCGTATTAACGAACGAAGCTGCAGTATTACCAGTTTGTTAAACACAAGAATCCCTTGGTGGTATTAATGTCGGCTGTTACTCACAAGTCACCCTAACATGGAGATGAATGCATATGTCTGAAGGATCCGTAGGATTAACGGGAGATTCGGGGCTAAGTTTGTATCATGTGTCTAAAATAGACCTGTTAGGGCGTGTTTCTGAAGCAATAGATGAGTCAAAAAATTGTTTTTAGCTGACATAGAAGTAGATCAAATTTGCTGTTTTCAATAGTTTAATTTATAGGTTAATAAATATACCCCTTAATAAGGAAGAATTTAACGCAACATATAAACACATTAACACTGCGGTAATTAATGGTTTTAATACAGATTTATACATAAAAAGGCAGAACAACTTAAGAGGTTTCTACTCTCAAAAAAATAAAAGACAATTGTATTTTTGAAAAGTTTACTTACCATCCGTGGGCCAATAAAAAATTACATTTTTTTAAAAAAATGGAATAAATTTGGTCCCTCAAAACAAATTTAATTTACAAAATTTTTCTACAAAGGATAAAATTCCAAATTGTAAAAATCTGGCATTTATCAATTTAGCTGTTTGGATTGTGATAGGGTTTATATTGGTAAAACTAAACGTCATTTATAAACCAGAATAAAATAGCATTTTAGAAATATTAAATATAAACAAATTGATAAATCAGCTGTATCAGATCATTTTTAATTATAAAATTAATCCAGAGGCTAAATTATTAAAACAATTAAATGAACCTATAGATTTAATGGTTAGGAAAAATATACAAGAACCGCATTATGAATTTTGAAATAGGTACCACCAATAGACTGTATTTACAGGTTTTTGTTTTCAGAGGTTGGTGACAGATTTTTTTTAAATTGAGCATCGGCAACTATGGTGTTTGTATAGCTTTGAAAATAAGTTGGATACAAACATGTCAGCTCTGGAAGATCTTGCAACATTACTAAGATAAGTGAAGCTTTTAGTTTCTAATTTGTTCTTATTTTAGATTATATCAAAAAGTACACTTCGGTTTGGAACTGAAATTTTGATATCAAACAATAGAGAACAAAAACAGTTGGAAGCATTTCAAATGCATTTTTAAGACCTCTTTTTGATTTAACAAAGCTTGATGACAAAAGAAATTCTTACATGAGGGAACAATTAAATGGGGATTTAAATCGCTGCCAGCATCCCTCCGTATCTTTTACGAATAACCAAAACTTGCTTGTTTTAAACTTTAGATGCACTTTTCTAAGAAAATTATAATACATAGAGCTGTGATTTTTTGTGTATTTGCAAAATGTATTGTTCTAAACAGCTCGTTAACGCTTTTAGGTTATCTTTGCATCAAGTTCCTAAAAAAACTTTTCAAGTAATTATATTTCATTGAAGTTCAGCCTGAAAATTGCTACTCCGTCCCTACCAAGTGTCCTAATCTGAGTTTAATAGAACACGATAAATTCTAGAGCTAAAAATGCTGAGAGTTAACTCTTGTTTACGTACAATCCTGAAATCGCTTAAATGCCAGCAGTGATATAGTCTTGAAACTCTGTACAGATTTTTTATCTTATTTAGGTGAGTGACTATGACGGGGGAAAGGAAAAGAACAAAATACCAACAGCCACAATAAAGAGAAAACGAATGCATGAACTATTCATTGAGGTATTGTGATACTTTTGAACTCCGACAGCATTTGAAACGGTGTGAAACTCGAATGAGGGAAACCCTGGACTAAAGGAATCCGGATCGCTGTATGGACGGTGTCATGCCTACACCCACACACACACACACCGAATCCCGTTAGCCCATTCTTCTGTCACGTAAATGTTTTCCTGGTCAGCGGTCCGAGACTTTGTGTATGTCCCGGTTAACGACAATAGGCTTATTCTGTCGTATAGGCTCTTCGGGTGAGCATACTTTTTCAGCTCGAGTTTTCCTGACTGTGTAACACACCCAGCTTGTTATAATGTATTTACTTTAACTATTAACAAACCTTTCTTGAAATCTCAAACTATGATATATGAGATTTTGAAATAGACACACAAAAAATTCCATAATTCAACTATAGTACATAATAATATTAGAAACTACAACATTCTATTTGATATGAGTTTCACAATAGTACATTATGCGACAAGAACATAATGCAGCAATTAAGATGCGAGTAGCCTCTTAACATGGCGTCTGAGTTAACTTCTACGAGGAGACTACCGCGCCCCTGAAGATGTCCGCCGCAGTTGTAGACGAAACGTCTGGGTACTTAAACTCCAGCAGACCAGGCATAATAGCCCGGAAATAACTCCTAGTTATATGTTCTTAAGATGTTTGACTAAATGAAAATCAGTATTATTTCCATACAGTAAAAATAAATAAAATAAAAAATAACAGTTTAAGCTTGTATTTCTTTGAGTTCTTTTTATATACTGCCCATGCGAGGATCAGTTTTTGGAAAAAGGAGTAATGTCCACCCACTTCAAAAACGGCCTACTCCAAAAATATTTATCAAATGCACTGGAACAACTAACCATACAGTGCAGGTAATTTAGCTCTACAAGATTGTAATGCATCTCAAAACCTACATGGGATGAAGATGGAGCACCGGTGGATTGAGACGGCGGGGGAAACCGGAGAACCCAGAGGAAACCCGTCCCAGCGCCGCTTCGTCCACCACTAATCCCACACACGGTTGCCTGGGATCGAACTCGGGCCACTTTGGTGAGACTTTAAAACGTCAAAGTTGCCCCTACTTTTTGACACGAATTATGTTCAGAAGTTTCTAAAACCACCATTGATTGTAGAATTGTTAAATACTTGAAACAAACAAATTGGTACATACATTAGAAACTAATTTTAAATGGTATATCTACAAATCTATAGTGAGAAAGCGTAGAAAGCATTCAACTAAGCTTAAATATCACGAGCATTATAAAATAAGACGAATCAGATTAAAATCCGCATGCCCATTAACAGAGCGGGAGCTATTCCAGTTTCTGAAAATAACTGGTCTGAAAAGTGAGAAATCTAGGTTACAACCTCAGTGCACGGTATTTTTAAATCGAGAAACACAACTAAGATTAGGCTTTTAACTCAAATAAAAATTTGCCCATTCTATACTCCACTTAAAAGATAGATCGTATTTGTTGTCTGCTTAATGACTTTATCTTTTTCTCGAATACATTCACGATTACAATGGGAAAAAGCTGACGTCTCACAAACATTTCTTCTTCTATCTACTTCATATTAACGAAGATAAACATTCGCAGAATTTTCTTCTTGCATAATTCGTTGTAAATACAAGAGGAATAAGATAATACAGTAGGCTTTAAGCGATCGTGATATCTTTTAAGAGCTGGTTGCTGTATGATGACTTTGAAATACCATTCTTTTTGCATAGTGAAGAGAAGAAAAACGAATAACGACTTACTGTTTGAACATTCAAACCAACAACAAGGACTGAGCACTAAGATTTCGTCTAGCTCTTAGGGTTTACGAATGTAAACCAATTATGGCTATTGCCATTAAATTCAAGATATACATTTTATTTGTTACGAAGATATCTTAGTGTGGTATTTTAATAAAAAATCGTTAGAGCCATTTTTCAGGAAATAAAACATTTCTATAATTTTTCTATGTAAAGGATAGTTTGGGATCGGAAGAAAAGGTTCGTGTTGCATCCATAGAAGATGATTTATATTTTGTTGTTTAACGACGCTGTCAATTGCCAGGATCACATCAGCGTCTCCGGTGTGCCAGAATTTTATCCCGCAGGAGTTCTTTTACATGCCAGTATTTGTATTATTCGTTGTAGTGTTTTTATTTTCTCTACTGGTAAGTATTGTATTCCACCCAAAAATTCGATGTCGAGATTTCACCGGAAATATATGTTTTGAGACCCCCCTGAATCCAAAAAAAAAGCAGTTTCAAAAAAAGGCCCATGTGTGTGTCAGTCTGTGGACAGCATAACTCAAAAACGAAAAGTCGGTTAAAAACCAAAGTTGTTACATAAGTTTAATGTCTTTGAACGATGCGACACGAAGATTTTAAATAACATTCCTCCACTTGAACCACCCTTTAATGGAATTTTTTTTATTTTCTCGAAAATGGCTCTAACGATTTTAATTAAAATGTCATATGTTTTAAGATATTTGTATGACAAATGAAATGTATATCTTGAATTTCCTGGCTATAGCCCCTGTAGTCGTATTTACTCTGGATGACTTTTGAATAACTCGTAAACCGCAAGAGATAGACAAAATCTTATTCTACAAAAAATGTAGATCTTGCTAAAATACACAATTTATGTCTCAATAAATTTATTGTAGGGTGAACCATTTCGGAGATATTCCTCGTCATGTGTGCGAGTTTCGGAAAACAAAACTTTCGTGAAATGGAACATTGTTGTTCATTTTTTAATATGTTAAGTGTGCAGAGATATAACAGCATAAGATAATTTGTACAAATGTTTATCTCAACTAACACGAAGAAGGTATAGGAATAAGAGTTTGTAAGAATGGTTAGTACAAGAGTAGAGAAAGTCATGTGAGTGCAACACATCAGATTTTTTTATAGAATTACTCGTATGTTTAATTATCGGTTATTAATTTACAGCGTGCAGCTACAGTATCCTCTATAATAGTTTTACACATTTGACAATAACTAAAAAGATGTTTCATACAAAAACTGACAAGAAAAACCATATAAATTAACTGTTCTATGAATACGCAGTGTGCCGCCTAAACTTATACTTGGGAAACCGAGGTATGTCCCTTTAGCACTTCTGGAAGAGGTTTTATGCAAGTTATAAAAGTAGGCATTTGCTCATAGTATATGGGGACAGTGCTGGGACTTCATATCTAAAATTGCTGCCTACCACAGGTCCTGCCGCCGGATATCCTAAGAGCAATTTAAAGTCATAGTGAGCAAATGTTATGCTTCAAGTCATACGAGGAAGATAAAACAGTAGCTTGTAGTGTTCCATTTAACAAGCCCCCCGACCAGATGGAATTGGGGAGTGCTTGACGTCAGGGATGGGGAGGATACGCCTTGGATCCGGGTTGTTTTTGTGCTGATGACTAAACTAAACAAACCAGCCGTGGTGTCTGAGGGCTCAGCGGATGTGGCATACACTTCACTTTTTATAACATGTGGAAGTTTAGACTTTCTTTTAGCTCCAGTGGAATAATTCGAACATTTATAATTCGAAATCGTCAAGATTTTTCTTGGTCCCTTCAATTTTGTATTAAAGCAATATAAAAATCACATACAATTCAAATTTTACTTTTCCTTAATTCGAATTTTTTGTTCAGAAATAACAGTAGAAAATTATACAAACTCGAAAATTTAGTATAGCTTCGTCCTTGTGTTTCTGCAAAAGGAGTTATCGCTCCGAAGAGGTTTGTTTTGTCAGAATGCACTTGGAATGCCGGCCTTGAGCTTTGATACCTCCTAACACATCCCTTTGTTTAAAACACGTGCTGTCACTTGAGCTTCCTACTGTTCATTGTGTTACAAATCAGTGCTATTATGATATCCTGAAGAAGGCTAAATTACCGAAACATAGAAATCACGGATGACAGGTCGTCAAGCCATAATAAATATTTCCTCCTATACAATTATCTAAAACTCAAAAGTCAAATATGTTTAGATATTTCGTACGTCAAAATTAAAATTAGTCATGTAAGTGCAACACATCAGATTTTTTTTCAAACAATTCAATAATTTAAGAAATATCTGAGCATTACCAATTTTATTGTATTGAGTCCTTTGTAGCAATTCTGCTGCAGATTGTTGTATATAAAAGAATCAAGATTTTAGCCTTCAAGTCAAGTTTTGAAAAGTGAATTGTCTTAACGGGACTAGAAAGAGGCTTCTTGACATAATGACAGAGAAAGATTGTCTTCGTGACATTCCTGTGTCATAAAATCCTTGGGCTTTCACAGAAAGGGAGATGTTTATCCGGCCCAGAGGCTGCGAGACTCGCCAAGATGGTGAGAAATGGGTCGCAGATCTTGTTACTCAAACTGCCTTATAAAGAGAAGTGATTAGTGCCAGCTCATTACGTGCCACGGGCACTTACTGGACGAGAACTGTGTTTAAAACACTGTCCTCACATCTGTAGTGCTGTTGGGGGAATGCATCTCAGTAAACACATGAACATCTGACTGTTGTAGTTCATTTATTCTGATATACCTACAAACGTCAGCATCTAATTATGCATCAAGGTTTTCTAATCCTTATTTCGGCTGTTCTTAAGTAGACCATAGTTCACAATCCACTTTCTTCTTCTTCTTCTTCTTCTTCTTCTTCTTCTTCTTCTTCTTACCATATACTAATGCGACTTTAATGCATGGATCTACTTGATAAAATAATTATTACAATAGAAATAAACGTGGTGCACTCAGCCTGAATAGGTCCTTCAGGAGCAACTTGATTTAGAAGTAGAGGCCCCTGGTTGCGGGAACGGGAGGGGATCGGGGCGTTGACCACATCCCACTTTCCAGTACCCAACTGATGACGCCTGTGGTGGCCAGAAGCGAAAGATGCAGCAGCCGGGCGGTAGGCCTTGGCTCGGTAAGGGCTGTTGCTTCGCGGAGTTAGATTTTGTAAATAATAATAATAATAATAATAATAACAATAATAATAATAATAATAATAATAATAATAATAATAATTAATAATAATAATAATAATAATAATAATAATAATAAATTCCTTGCGTGTCTTCTCTATATAGGCGTACCGCCTATAGCCCGGTCGTTGCGTCCTCCAGCCGCAGCTAAGGCCACGCGAAGTGCAAGATGGGCGTGGGGGGGGGGGGGTCAGCGATCTTTAAGAGACGCTACCTTTCTATCACAATAGCCATCCAATTGACATCACGAGGTTGTGGAGTCACCCCGGTCCAGAACTCTCAGTGGAGATAACTTTAATTTACTCTATCAAGATCCTATTGAGTCCTTCCTGATTGAGGATCTCCGCTGCTGCTCCTCCCTCCTACAAAAAACCTACTGGCAGAGGTCCTGAGATACGAAGACGAAATCCAAGATGCCCTCTACGCTTAGCGCCATAACAGAACCTGATCAGAGCATGAGAAACGGCATAAGGAGATCTGCCGTGCACGGCGTTCATCATAAAATGTGCCACGTAAGGAATTTGTGTTTGTATACTTCGTGACCTAAAGCGTGACAAATATCATGTGCTCTATTGCACAGTGTTCAAACGCAGTGACAGAACTCAGTGCTGAAGGCGAGAGATTTATTTATACTTGCATACTTGTGTGCATTTCACTTTCTTATTATAATTCCGGCTATTTTCTGCAGTTCGGAGGATAAGCACGGTTAATTCCATATGCAGGCAGAACGGAGCCAACAATGTTGCAAAAGTTTGATGCATCACAATCTCATGAACTACTATTTGTTTTCATATCTACTCTGCAAGTTATTCATAAAACAAAGCTTACTTTTGCTCTAATTCTTGATAAATGTTTTCAGAAGTGGTTACAGTGCGCATCTTATTGCAGTACTTCAAATGTCTTGATATGTATTGGTTGATTAGAAACAAAAGAATGGGCACAACGCTTCAAAAGCTACAAAAAGGTTATTTGACCCGATTTGCATATTTCAGTGTGCTTTAAGGTCCATTAAAAATCAAGAGAACCTCTTACCATTAACAAATAAATCGATATGCAGGTCATACGAAAGATATAAAAATCAAAACGAAAATTCGTACATCATGTAAAGATTTGCTTGGGATGTGAATTTTCTCGAAAATATCACTCTGACATATGTATGTAAACTCAAGTATAGACTTCCGTATCACGTAAGGTTTTGTTTTTTAATTTGGCGGTTCTCCCTTTCTCACACACACACACACACAAAACAAACACTGGATATTTTTTTTAATTGTTTCTTTCATATGTTGAATCCATGGGACTTCAAAACGTGTATTTTCCGTGAAAGGTTGATATTCACTTTGTGTGTGTGTGTGTGTGTGTGTGTGTGTGTGTGTGTGTGTGTGTGTGTGTGTGTGTGTGTGTGTGTGTGAACAGAAACTCAACACGAAAAGCCAAAAGATTAATTTGTAGAACTTATAACAAAATAAATTATAGTCATGTGAATGTAACACATCAAAGTTTTTTTCATATGTGTGAAATTTTGACATACTAATGCATCACGCCATATTCACGAAGTTTAAAGCATAGACTCTCTGACCCGCGGCACATCAGTCACCAAAAGATTATGATAGACACAAAGTTTAATGGCGGCTAATACATTACTATTTTCTTTCCTGTTGTGTAAACAAATTTCGTAGGCGCAAATGATATTTATATAACCGGTTTTAAGGTGTGATTTAAATTTTCTGTCAGCCATAAAAAATTACGTAGCGTGGAACGATCCAATTAAATTGTGACACTGAAACCCTTTTAATCTGTATAAGGTACATCCACCATTATAACACTGAATGGCATTCGTATGAGCTTGGGAGCAACAAATAGGCACAAATGTTAATTGCATTCAACCAACCTACGTCTGACTAAATAAGTAACTAAATAAGACTACCCCACGCTGTTACGGTACGTATTTGATTCTGTCAGTCCGAGCTATAATGCTAGATAATTTAAGCAACTGATGGAATAATTATTATTCATGACATATTCACTTAATGTTACGCGATATGCGAATTTGTCTTTCTCCCGGTAAGGAAGGATTCGGTCCATCAAGGTGCGGTATGACAGTCTGAAGGCCATGCAAACAAATGAAGGGAGTGCGCCGACAGGATATCCTGCGCAGGCAGACTCCATCCCGTCTCTAAGAAATTTAAAATCGTCGATAATAACAGTGACGTAGACACTTAGGACTTGGATCACGTGCGATAATGAGGCTACGTGTGGACATGAAGGGTAGCTGGGCTCACGTCTCGATATATCTCGATATACTAGTTTTCCAAGAAAGACCTGCTGACTAAGATGGCGCCTCTAATCCATGTGGTTGTGGGAACAGCTGAAGACAAACGTGCCATTACTTCATTGGGACTCCTTTCAGAGAAGTGCGAATGGGAAGTTTCATATGACTGACGTCTGTCACAATCCATAGCAGGTAAACAGGAAGAGAATGCCTACAGGTGACGCAGGTGGAAGCGATGAGTCGTTTTCGGGAGATCACGCCTACAAAACTGGTACAACTTCCTCAGTAACACTGACTGACAATTAAACAACATTGAAGTAATTTAATGACTTCCCAATTATGCTCTTTATAGCCAACCGAAATGACAATGCATCACTGATCTGGTCGATTACTTCAACCGTTAAAGTATATTTACTCACATTTCTGTGTATTACACTGCATGCACAATATATAAAAATCTGATGTGTTGCACTGACATGACTTTCTCTTCTCTTGTACTATTCTTACAAACTCTTATTCCTCTATCTTCGTGTTAGTCGAGATAAGCATTTGCAGAAATTATCTTACTGCCAATTTTCTTGTAGGTGCAAGGGGAATATGGGAATACACTAGGCTTTGAGCGACAGTCAAATCTTTTAAAGCTGGTCGCAATATCAAGGCTTGGAAACTTCGTTCTCTTTGCACGGCCAATAGGTAAAAGGTGAATAACGGCCTTCCATTTGAGAAAAATTTAAGAATTGCAAATAGTAAGGAATATTTCCGAAATGATTCACTCACAAACAAATGCATTTGGACATAAATTGTGTGTTTTAACGAGATCTACATTTTTTGTATTTAATTCTCAGAATTAAATATGTTTCAACTGAGAATTTGAAGATGCAATTCAGCTTCAGAGAGCGTTTCCTTTTTTAAATGCACAAATCGGCTATAACGTAAAAGTGCTTAATGTATTAGGTTAGGAGTAAAATAAACAAAATGGGAATGTCATATTTACCAGCATATAGATGGCAAATGCATTGAATCTGTGCTAAACACTTAAGTATCAATAGCGAAGAAGATACGAGAATGCACTGCAAATGATGACAAGAGAAAATCACGTTGTCACAATAATTGTAGTTAGCTGTTTCGTTTTTTTCCTTAACACACTCTTTCGCCCCTTTCTTCCGTTATTTTACATATTATAATACCTGCTACTAGAGTTGTAATTATGTTAAACGGCTTGAATTTCAGAAGAAAACAAGAAAAATGAAAATTAAATAATTATATTTTGTTTGTCCCAAGCATTTATTTACTATTTTATACTACCCATTGCACCGATGTACACGCCGTAGAAAGAGATGGGTTGCCTAAAGAGGTAGGGGTTTTAACAAGTTTGATTTAAGAGATGAATAATATTTAAAAATTCAAGAAATTCAAATTCAAAATTCAAAGAATTTTCAATAAGAAAAAATATCTTGAGAGTCGTTCACTCCAAAACAAATTTATTTGGCATAAGTTGTGCTTTAATGAAATGCACATTTTTTGTGTAATACTTTAAGAAGTGGAATCAGGACTGAAAAATGCAATACTATTGTCGAGATTTGAACCACGGATCTTCCGCTTATCAAGCGGCTGCTCTAACCACTAATATGGCCAACTTGCCAGTATGACACTAAATTCCCCAACCGATTCGTGGAAGATCCGTGGTTCAAATTCCGGCTATGGCATTGAATTTTTCAGTCGTGATTCCACGTCCTAAACAATGCCCACACACAGCTTGTGTGTTTAAAAACACCATCAATAAATTTGTTGGCATAAATAAATAATGAGTAATATTTTGTCTGTCTCTTACGGTTTACCAGTTACGCAAAAGCCATTCAGAATGAAGGATATTTCAGAAGCTATTCCTATAAAATTGAAGGTATACATTTCGGTTTTCATAAAAATATTTTAAACATATGGTATTTAGTCATTTTTGAGAAAATAAGTTTTCGAAAATTTTTCCAACTCTGTAGACTGTATGACACTTAAACACTTTGGTAATTATAAGGTTACTAATTGGCGAGTTCCAGTCAATTTCCTATTGTTTGGAATAATGACATTTGAGAGCAATTCCTCTTCGTAAATATTCGGCTAACGTCAAACGCAAACTGACAATTCTTTGGAATAATGCAATATTAGAATAATATATAACTGGAACATACTATAACGTACATCATAAAAACGACTTCCATAGCAACCAACATCTGAATAAAGTAAGCAGTCATACCAACTCCATTCTTCAAAATCAGCTTATATAACCAGAGGTGCAACAATGCTATTTCGAATGAACCAAGTGCACAAGCCGCTGCAACTACGTGTATTAATATTATTGGTGCCTAATAATTTCTTTAACAGTGGTCCACATTTGGTTTGGTTTATCAACCGAGAGCTACACAATGCATGGACAATCAAATTGAAATGGATTTTCATGCCTGGCGATCGCGGAGTGTTATTCATCCACTGGTGCAATGACTAGGCCTAAGTCCAAGCCTCATAGCTTTTGTTTTTCCAGCCTTTTTTGGCGAAGGAAGCCTTGGAGGTTATGGTTGATCTGCTGTCTGTTTACATTTGCAACTATATGGGCAATCAAATCAAGAAACCTTCCATCCAAACGAAAATCTGCAAACATTTTGCATAGATGCATCTTGCTATGGATAAGCTTGAGTAATTCTGTAATCTCACGGGATGAATGCACAGATGCAAGATAATCGGTAGTTCTGGTCCCGATCTCTTTGGTTTGCAGTATACACTCTCACAATACGGCATATATTCCACGAATTATTCTTGAGTTAAACCTGCTTCTCAGCATCTATTAGTAAATAAATTATTTATTTTAAACAAGTACAAAAATTCCAGAAACACAGTGTAATAGTAAATAAAGAAAAATAGGTGTCTTTGTTTTGCTCACGTGAATGTCAATGTGTTGTTACAAAAACCTGATTTCGGATGCTACTAAATTCTTTCCCCATGTCAGCGAGCAGTGCTAAATAAACAAAAAGAAAAGAAAAATCCTATCTTGCAAATTTTAAAACCACACACGAGTAAAAGTAACCAGTATTAAGGTAATTAAAGTTACGATTTTTATTGTAACGTAGCATACGTGACAGTCATTTATTAAAGAACTTTTGGGTTATGGAAGGTTAAGGCTCAGAAGTTCATGGTACCAGAACGCTGTGCAGATGGCAGTACTATCAAACGCAGGGTGGAACCCACTAAAGTGTATTTTAAGCATTTGGATACCAGAATCTATTTATACATTCAGAAACGTTAGCAGTTCAAACATTAAACGAATGCATATGTGCGAAGAAATTATTAGGTAGTATATAAATATTAAAATGTTTGCAGTAATTTTAAAATGTGTCATTATTTAATTCAATAAAAACGACATATTTCTAGTGAAGCGTAGGTTATATACGTTTTATGAAAATAGTTGAAGTAATAGTGTTGTGGCACCATCACCATCGCTGTCATTATTACCAATGTCTTTCACATCTGACACTTTATTGTATTTTTTATTTTGCTAGAAAGCCATTCCAAACATTAAGACGAATAATATTAATGTGCACTAGAACGTAAGATAAAGGCATATTTTTAGAAGTCAAGTTCAAATGGGAACACAGGGGCGACACTGCAGTCCTTCACAGTGTTTCTGTTTCTTCAGAGCCATATGTCAAGTTAACAGTCCACATAACCAAGAAGTAAACCACATTCTTTTGCTGTCACAGAAATGCATAAATATCAATAACAATGCCTACAAAGCAAAACAGAGGCGTTGCTCAAATGAGGCCATTATGCAATATTTCTAGTCCGTAGCTACACCCACCACGAGGACGACATCCGACCTGTGACCTCACGGCGGAAGTGGATGTATAACGTCACTGTTATAGGTAAATCATGGAGGAGAAACGCATCGACCACGTGTGTGCTCTGGAATCTTGTTACTCCTTGGCGCGCCGGAAAGCTTGCTTGATAGTCAACTGTTTGTCCAAGAAATCCGTTTAGCTATGAAAGTAGTAAATGCACTACGTATTCGGACACAAAATAAATCATTAAATTCCTTACTCCAGATGCTTCACTTGGGAAGCTGAAGTATATAAAAACAAATCGTACAACATAGCAGATGAAAATATTACAATCACTTTCATTTCAGTTATTTATAGATAGGTACCCACATTAAGTGTAGGTTAATTTGCATAGGTCTTTATTGTAATACTATTAGTATGGGCACAATTATCAGATAACAGTTAAATATTACTTTGAATAATCAATAGATCACTACACTGTGTTATTAGATACACTTGATAGCCAATACAATTACTTAAAATGAATAATGGCAAGACTAAAAATATATTTACTTAGAACAGAAGTTATGATAGGTTATGCTAATTTAAAGGGATTTTATGCACATTATTCAAATTCATACACAAAGCAGGGGACATTTTCAGAATTACAAGAGGTGCACACATATACACTTAACGTTAGTTAAAATTTTTGTGGACATTAAAACCGAATTAATTTATAAAGTATTGTAAGTAAATTATGGACTAGAATTATTAAAAGTATTTTAATGGAAGAAAGAACTATTATGGATTGTTATTATTCAATTTATACGAATTTTGTTATTTTTATTATTTTTGCTGGTTGTAATTTTAGCACAAAAGTTTAAAATATATTTTTAAAAGGGTATAATTATAACACCGACAAAAAAATGTGTTTCTTTGGTTAGAAAAGAATTGTGGGTATTTACCTGCACGAAGAGCGACGAGAGGGTTGCTGTAGTAGTGGCAGCAGAAGACGGACAGGGTAGTGGTGTCTTACTCGCGAGTCAGTTCCCGACTGGCTGAAGCCCTCTTGCACGTCAACACAGATCGGTTTTCCTTTCGCCTTACCGGGAGTTAGTTGCCCGCCAGGGGAACTCCCCCCACCGCCATCGGCCAACGTATTCACGTGGAATTAATTTTCGCGGCAGTCTCCCATTTCAGAAACCGGGGGTCCTAGTTGCCCCCACCACCCAAATGCCCCTTCCATGTTCCACTAATACAGGGTGCAACTCCACCCCCACCAGTTACCTTGATCTGCTAATGTAAATAGCTTACACTCATCCTTCAGGGTCACAGTTACCTTTCCACCATGATTTTGTTTTCATAACTAGTTCATGATGTGATTTAATGTATATCATTCGTAATCGATGAAGCAAAATGTTTCAAACCAATATGTCACAATGTAAAGGTCCTAATTTATCTGTGCATCGCACATAATTAAAAACACTCATTGATACTAACAGAATTCTGAGTTACTGTCATAAGGAAGTCACCCTTATACGTTATCAAACTTTATTTTCTGAGCATTATCCTTTATTTCATACGAAAAGTAATACTTTTCAAAATACACCTTAAAATGTCAAGCTCCTGTTGTTCTTTACAGACTAGCTCAAACAACGTTCATATTTTTCCATCAAAGTTCGAAGAGTTCATTTTACTCTGCTTCAAAATTTACTTTCCTTGAAATTACTTCGACCAGAATGTTATCCAATGTCCAATCAAAACTCACAACGGAATATTCTAATCTATTAATTTAAGAATGTAATTCTCTTTGGAACGTCATACGTTTATTAATTATGCAGCAATTTCTCTGCTCTTATGAATTGAGTGTGTTTTTTTCCTAAAAATTTCACTGGTTATTGAAAATTACCTTATGATGCATGCTTACTTTAATTTCAGCAGACTGGGTCATACTTTATATGAAAATATCAACAAGGATGAATCAATAATAAGAATATTTGTAAAATTAAAAGTAATATCATACTTTACTTTTGACTAGGTACTCTGGACATATTGTTGCTTGCTTAGAAACGATTTTCTAATGCTTATGTTGGCTTAAATCCTTAAACCTGCAGTTTATTCACTATTTTAAGCTCTGAAACATGTGTTTACTTTCCATTGGTGTATCTTGGACTCGATAAATGATGAAATGTTTTTAATCCATAAAGGAAAAAAATGGAATTTTCAGGTTAAGGAGACAGAGAGTTCCCATTCGTCCGGCGTGACCCATACAGCTCTGAAGTCAAAATTACCTGAAGACTGTTACACTAAACACACGTGAATGTCCAGTAATTCGGAAGTTTCAGTGACTTTAACTACACATAATATATTTCAATATCGACTGTTCTACCACTAGTTGGCAAATCTAATTTTTGTCAAAGAGTAATCACAACATTGCGGGTATAATTTCACTTCCACTCCAGTTTATTTGTACATGTTCCCTTTGTGGTACAACTCTAGCCCTGTGATTTCTTTGCTGATATAATATCAAGAAATAACTAACTTAAATTCTATGTACATCATAATGCGTAAACATTTAAAGAAAATAAAAAGTACAAACACTTCATGCGATTTCTACAGATATTGGCATGTTTTGTTCGTATTAAAAATATGCCAAAAACATAACCTGATAGTAATCCCTAATCCCTACCAGGCAGGTAAAAACTTTATAAGTTGGATTCCTTAATTCAAATGGAATGGGCCAAAAGTCGTACTTTATTTCTTAACTCTGTTAAAATCCGAATGAAAAGATTAAAATTCGTCCAATGAAAAACGCAAACACCCCTTTATTTTCTCTGCCCAAGTATGAAATGTAGCAAATCTTAAACCCAGTATACTGACCATTCCAGACAAAGGTTCTTCTCGCTATTATATTTAAACGGCTGGGTGTTTTATTTGTCCAAGAAGAAAGTGTTAGTGAAGACTATCACTTGTTTTGGATGCCGTTCATTTGTTTCCTACCAACATGAGTGAAGCACCAAGTCGTCCTTGCCTGAAGCCATACGAAATGCTGCGATTTCTTACAGACACACATTTCGGCACCAGGGGTCGAAACCGTGCACTGCCTATTGAAGGTCGGCTTATATTTTGGTTACTGTATAAGGCAATATAAAAATGAGGCATGTAATTACTAGAGCTGCTGGTACACTTGACCTGGTAACGTTGACAAATGTGATGCAACTTGCATTCTGGCTTGCTTGATAAATCATATCTGAAATGGTCTGAAATGTAGAACACATCGCCTTTGTAAGAGCGGCAGCTACCATGAGGGTCATCAATTATTATTTATCAACGTCATACCGCTTCGCCTTAGAAACACTGATGTCCTTATGGAGGTTTGCTCCGGGTCCCCAGTCACTGGGCGGAACTATTTCAGCCATATTCGCCTGCTCAAACATGGTGAAGTAATTTGAAAACCAAATGAGCATTTCAGTAGCTCAATTTAAAGCAGTCCATATTAGCTGTTTTGGAAAGTAAGTTAAACGCTAATATTACAAGAGAAAAAATTCGACATGTAAACAAGAGAGACCACGAACAAGTTCGCAAACATCAGGAAATCAATGGTACAATCAATGTTGTAATATTGACAACACTGACAAAGAACAAATTGTAGACAGATGAATAAGCAAAATGAAAAGATATCAACAATTTTTACTTTCTCCACTACGTATAGTAAATACGGGAAGTATTGTACTCAACACAAAATTTCGAGGTCGAGATTTCAGCGGAAATATATGTTTTGAGGCCTCCTGAGTAAAAAATAACATTTTTAAAAGAAAAAGGTCCACGCGTATGCATGTGCGTGTGTCTGTCTGTGAACAGCGTAACTCAAAAACGAAAAGCTGATGTTTAGACTTAATATCTTTCAAGGATGCGACACGAAGATTTTGAAGAAAATCCCTCCACCCCAAACTACCCTTTACATGGATAATATTTCGAAAATTTTGATTTTCTCAGAAATGGCTACAATAATTTTTATTAAAATGCCATATGTTTAAGATGTGAAATGTATATTTTGAATTTTCTGGCTATAGCCTACGTAGTCGTGTTTACTCTTCATAACCTTTGCATAACTGCTAAACCGTGAGAGATAGACCAAATCTTACTATACAAATGCAGATCTCGTTAAAACACGTTATGTCCAAATGCTTTTTTTGTGTATACAGTGAACCATTTCGGAGATATTCCTTGTTATTTTTGTGAGTTTTGCAATAGTTAAACTTTTCTAAAATGGAAGGTCATTATTCACTTTTTTATCTCTTGGCCGTGCAAAGAGAACGGAATTCATATTCCTCTTGCACCTATAAGAAAATATTCAATAAGATAATTTCTGCAAATGTTTATCTCGACTAACTTGAGGAGGACAGAGGAATAAGATTTTGTAAGAATAGTTTGTACAAGAGTGAGTAGAGAAAGTCATGTGAATGCAACACATTAAACTTTTGTAAACTATTGTTGAGTATACTGCACTAATTTGTGAACTGCCAACATATTGCCCGGAACAAAACAACCCGATTTATAGAAACATTTACTACGTTTCCATGAAGAATTCAAAAAGGATTTGAGTTCTCATTGAATACTGCATGGAAACGCGAATTCAAATCGAACTGAATCCTTGGATCCGATCCTCTTAGAAGTGGGTTTGAAATTTTTCTGAATGAGCGCACCTATTTGAATCTCATTCAACATGGAAACGCAGATCGTATTCAGAATGGGATTGGATTCAAATCGATTTCAATTTCCCATGGAAACGTAGTAATTACATACCTATGCTATGGTACCCAAAACTAAAATTGCCAGATTTTAAAACTGAAAATGAGGGATTTTGCAATCGTATACATCCACCATCTCTGATGAATGGAATCGACATTTATTATATTCTAACAGTTAGCACTAACCGTCTGCATTTCAGGCGATATTTGTTGGTTTTTATGGAATAATTGCAGAATTTTCGAGACAAAGGTAATTGTTAAATGAAAATGCCAAAATTAAAGTTTTAGATAAAAATGCACTAACATTAACTATAATGATAAAAAGATAGAAAATACACCTTCAGCTTAGCAATTCGTATTTCAAGAAAACCCCTGTGTAAAAATAGTATAACAATTGTATTCGTTTTTTAAATTCTAAAATTATCATTGTTTCCAGAAATACAATAATAACAATTACAGTAATTACTTGCTATGCTTGTAACAGAAGGCCCACAAAGGCACAGCCCTGTGGACGACCCTGGTCTTCAAAGTGTTCTAATTATAAGTGAGGTCACGTGACGCCCCACTTCCGACTTGAATCCCGTTTGGCTACGTTCCTCGCGGGGTTCCTTGTGGATGAACGTGCACTGCACCTCCAGACCTACATTCTAGAATAATCACTGACAGGTTCATGGTGCTCAAAACAAGTCAACTACGGGGCTGTCTGTCCAGAGACACGCGATATTGCACATATTCAGTCCAATTTGGCTTAAGAGTGGAACAATGGAGACCACTGGTTATCCGGCACCGGTTGAATTAACCGAACTAGGTGGCGCCGTGGAAACGTGTGCGACTCTCATTCAAAGGTCCGGGGTTCAATCCCCGGCGAACGCCACACCAGCGCATGGCTTTTTCATAATTTCCCTAGGTCAGCAGGCAAATGCTGGGGGGATTCCTCTTCTTCTACGATTGTTCCGTCCTTCATTTCCTTTACAGTCATCTGTTTTAGGGTTAGACTAGGTCAAGGGACGCTGGGAGTGAAATTTGAAAGTTCCACATTTTTTCATATAGATTTTCTGAAATTTTTACTGTGTTTTTATTTATATAAGAATAGGAGGTACACCAAATTTCATTAAAATTGGATAATTCGTTTAGGATATATAAACTATTTTATGAATTTAATAAGCACATTTTCAAAATAGAGCTCGCGTCTATTGACTTTTCAAAATTAATTTATATTGGCAGAACTGATACTCTAAAACATGGGTAACAATTGTATGAAGAGATATTTCAAATACGTTTGCTGATTATGCTGTACATATTTTTTTAATAACAAAGAAAATTTAATCTTAAAAATTATTGATTTTTTCATACAAAAAAAAATGTTTTTGGAATTCATTTTAATCATAACATCAATATTGAATCATAGTTTTGTTTAGCTGCTATTTATGAATACTTCTGGAAATTTTCATTGAATTTGAAGCAAAACTCAGGCGCGACCTTCTTTTGGAATGTGCAGAAATGTAGTTTTGAGAAAAACAGGCTTTTATATAGGAGCATGCTGTGTACGTTAAGGGAAGAGCGCTATTTGAAAGGGCCGTAATGGCCACATGGAGTGGGGGATATGAAAAATGTTAGCTGATCCAAATGCACAGGTGTTCCAGGAACATTTTAAGGTAAAAAAAAAAAAAAAAAAAAAAAAAAAAATCGACTTTTTGACAATTTTGACCAAAATTTCGCTCCCAGTGTCCCTTGGTGTTCGGCGGGTTGCAGCTGAGTGGTGTGAGGGTGTAATTTTAAGGGCGCTCAACTACTTGATCGTCAGCGTCGTTATAAAATGGATCATGACAAATGTTAGAGATAAATTTCAACATAAAAAGAATACTAGTAAAAAACAAATATAGACAAATACACCAAACAATGGAGCAAAAACCAGAATTACAACATTCTCCTCGCGACGAGATACGCGAGAGGAGGTTACCCAGTTTATCTTAATTTCTTTCACTGCTCTAAACCTTATTTCCACTAGAGTTGACCACTCTTCGCGCCAGCATGACAGCACTTCAAGTCTTCCGAAGTAATACGAGATTGGAAATACTGCGTTCTGTGGAGGTGGGCAGGACCTATTGCTCTGTAAAGGTTTCTTACCTGTTGTCGGTTGGGACTGCCTAGTCAGAACTCGCCTCCATGGGTCCTCAGGGGAACTACAATATTTATACAAGTTAATTTATGTTAACAATGGAAGCAGATGACAATCAAGTAATTAAAATGATGTAATCTTAGGTGATCTAAGAAAGAACGTATGAAAACAATATCTTCTATGCAGAAAAATGGTTAAAACAGCATAGAAAGAGAAAAACCTCTATAAATATCCCCAGAAATACTGGAGAACAATATTTTAAAGCAAGGAGAAAGACGAAAGTTGGCGACTGGCTGTCCCAGAGTAAAACCTACAGAAATCGTATGGAACGTGCTTCAACATACAATCTTCGACTTACACATGCCGAAAGTTGTGCGTGTCTTATCAGACCCAGAAACGGTACGCAAGGCTAGAAGAGTTTCGCAATTCTCACAATAGGATACCACAGCGATTTTTAAAAAATCACATAAGCATCAGCTTTAAAAATCTAATTTGTTGCACTCTCATGACTATCTCCACTCTTGTACTATTTTTACAAACTCATATTCCTCTATCTTTTCCATGTTAGTCCAGATAAACATTTACAGAAATTATCTCATTGCTAATTTTCTTGTAAGTTCAAGGGGAACATAGGAATACAGTAGATCTTGAGCGATAGTCAAATCTTTTAAAGCCGATTGCTATATGAAGATTTTGAAATTCCGTTCTCTTTGCACGGCGAACAGGTAAAAAATGAATAACGATCTTCCATTTGAGAAAAGTAGAAGTATTGCAAAATCAAGGAAATAACAAGGAATATCTCCGAAATGGTTCACCCCAGAAAAAAATAATAATAATTTGGACATAAATAGTGCGTTTTAATTGATCTACTTTTTTGTATAGTAAGATTTGCTCTATCAAGAGTAAACGGCACTACATAAGCGAGAGCCAGAAAATTCAAAATATATATTTCATTTGCCATAAGAATATCTTAAACATTTTAATCAAAATCGTTAAGAGCCGTTTTGGGAAAAATAAAAATTTTTGAGAAAATTCGTATGTAAAGAGTAGTTTAGGGTGAAGGAATTCTCTTCAAAATCTTCGTTTCCCATCCTTGAAAGAATATTAAACTTAAATAGCAATTTGGTTTTTTAACTGACTTTTCGTTTTCAGTTATACTGTTCACACACAAGCGCGCGCGCGCAGAGCGTTTTCTAAAATGCTTTTTCTGGATTCACAGAGCCTCAAAACATACATCTCCGGCAGGGTTGCCAATGTTTAAAACTAAAATTATCGTACCGGCCGCTCAAAATTATAGATTTGTATTCAAAATTATCGTACATCATAAACCAAATTCTACAACAATAAATGTATCTGTATAACATTTATGAAAATGTAATAGTATTGATGTTTATGGTATCCATTTACAAGATTGATGAGTTCAATCAGTATTACAACTTTAGTACTTGTGTTTCCCGCACTATTTATCTGAAAGTTCATTTTCCTCAACTGTTGCAGCATTATACAAATTTGTTGTTGAGATAAACTTTAAGATCTCGGTGACTTGCAGATTTTCGGACCCACCACATCCTTTCATAAGCTGAGACGACCAAATAGTCCATTTACTGTATCTAGCGCCAATCTGTTTCTAATTTTGGTTTTTATTAAACCCAGGTTAGAAAAAGCTTTCACAAGAAGTGTTTCTGTGGGGCAATGAAATCACTGATGAAGCAAGCTCCACCAGTTCTTTGAAATCAGTATTTCCACCAAGGTGACATGTGTTTAATAGCACTCCGGAAACTGTCAGGTTTAGGCATGTTCTTTATTTCACACGGAATATCATGTATTCCGAGTTTTCTCATCAATTTTCTGAACAGTGCCTTCTTCATTGAGATCACCCGATCTGGGCACACTGGCAACAAAAGGATAAAGGATAGAAGGCTTAGTAGGACATGAAATGGTTGCCTCAGAGGGGTGAGATAGGCCAGGAGGGAAAAGTGGTGTCATTTGTAATTAGTTTAATTTCGCTGGTGTGACAAACTAGTGAAAATAATATTTCGCCGGTATGGAAATTATCGTATGCCCCCATAATTATCGTACGGGTTGGCAAACCTGATTTCCGGTGAAGTGTCGACATCGAAATTTTGGCTGCAATGCAATATTCCCCCTACTACTCTATACGTAATAAAGCAGAAATTGAACCGATTTTATTCTTTTCAAAATATTTTTAGTCAACACATTTTTGCATTCGATGGAACCAGCCCTTGAAGTAACGATGCCACACTTTATGAGGCGTTTCAAAAGCCAGGTTTTTATAATGTTACACTGCTTTATCATCCAGCGGGGTGGTTCAGGCGGTAACGTTTGTGGCCTGCATTGGAGAGGTCGCGGATTCGATTCCCATAGCCGGTCTTCTTGACCTTGTATTTTTTGGGGGTATTTTCCCGGGTCACTCAGGCGAATGCTAGGAAAGATATTTACCGTACATCCCTCGAATCACTTCCTTTCATTTAATACATTTCATTCTCTGTCTATTCGATCTTTCCAGGTTGTAAGACCCAGCGAGGTCAACGGTAGCATGCGCTGCGGTAGAGCTTGCGCTTTGCAAATACGGTGTTCGGCTGAGGGGAAGCGCTGTGGTCGGCTGGCCGCCCGCCAGCGGGACTGCTTGATTAGCCGGACCTGGCTGATGGCGCACTCTCTGTGGCGACCTGGAACTCAGTTGGGCTGAAGAAATGCCTACACTTGTCAGGGACCCACCGTGGTTGTGGTTCTGCCTGTGTTCTGACCGCCTGTAGGGTACTTCCATATCATAAGTCTTCCCGGGGTATGACGCACACTAAGCCATCTTCCATTGCTTTTTTTTCCAATGGAGTGCATTTGAGCTTATTACGCGGCGTTTGAAACAGTCGTGGTCTAAATATAGGCTATAGCCCGTATTTGCACCACACACAGTAGTCCATAGACACAAAGTACTAAAAAGATTAAACTTCTTTACCTCGTATTTAATAAAGGATGGAAACAATGCAAATATTTCAAACGAATGCCAAATTAACGTATAACACAACAAAATTAACTTGAATGAGGTGGAAACATGCTTAGTTATTTAAAAAAAAATAAAACTTGCATGCCTTTCAAAAGTTTTGAAATGATTCACAAAAACACAAGTTCACACAAGCGTCAACATGGCTAATGGCGCGAAACCATGTGTCTTGCATTACTGCAGCAAGATGATATAGTACAAACATTTTCCAATAGTCAGCAGCACCCTACAGTCGAGATACACGTGTAGCCCGTTTTTAGACCCTAGCCCATAATTGGACCTTCTCCTCTACAAGTGGCGATATGGCTTGCCTTGGCAGCGATTTTAATTACAACACGGTCAAACAATGAGAAGTTACAGCATCATATCTAAGTTGATAATCATGAGTTTTGTATTCAAGCGATAAATCCACTTCCTGTGAGCGCGCATGTGCATGTGTGTGTACTCTGCGGCACGTTCTCTCGTTTGCAGCCCTCTAGGAAATACACACCAAGATCACTGATTATTACGTCGCCTGTTGTCACGAATTACATATTCGTATTATCTGTAAACCAAGAAATACACAGCTAAACTGTAAGGTCAAGTGACCATTCCGTTCTCTTTGCACATTTAACATATAAAAAAATGAACAGCGATATTCCATTCCACGAAAGTTTTGTTTTCCGAAACTCACACACATAACAAGGAATATCTCCGAAATGGTTCAACCTACAAGAAAATTTACCCAGACATAAAGTGTATATTTTAGCAAGATCTACAGATTTTGTACAGTATGATTTGGTCTATCTCTAACGGTTTACCAGTTATGCAAAAGTCGTCCAGAGTAAATACGACTACAGGGGCTATAGCCAGAAAATTCAAGATATACATTTAATTTTTCATAAAAATATCTCAAACATATTGCATTTTAATCAAAATCGTTAGAGCCATTTTCAAGAAAATAAAAATTTTCGAAAAAATTTTCCATGTAAAGGGTAGTTTAGGCTGGGGCTATTTTCTTCAAAATCTTGAAAGACATTAAACTTAAATACCAACTTTGTTTTTTAACCGACTTTTCGTTTTTGAGTTATGCTCTCCACAGACTGACACACACACACACACACACACACATATACACACACACATATACACACACATACACACACACACATACACACACACGGATCTTTTTCTAAAAATGCTTCTTTTGGTTTCAGGGGGTCTCAAAACATACATTTCCGGTGAAATTTCGACATCGAATTTTTGGGTGGAATACAATACTTCCCCTACTTACCAGTAGAGAAAGTAAAACTTGTCGGAGTAAATACAAATTTAATAATACTTGTATTTGATATTAAATCAACTTTCAAAAAGGATTTTTTCGCTCTACATGTTATTTTGTCCATAAAAGAAATCTCTACTACGTAAAGTAAGAAGGGGAAGATTCGACCCAAAAATTTGATGTCGAGATTTCACTGTGTATGTTTTGAGGCCCCCTGAATGCCTAAAAGCATTTTTAGAAAAGGTCCGTGTGTGTGAACAGTATAGCTCAAAAAATGAAAAGTCAATCAAAAACCAAGTTAGTATTTAAGTTTAATATATTTCAAGGATGCGACACCAAGATTTGGAAGAAAATTCCTCCACCCTAAACTACCCTTTACATGGAATATTTTTCAAAAATTTTGACGTTCTCAAAAATGGCTCACTTTTTTATCTCTTGGTTGTGGAAAAAAAAAAAAAAAAAAAAAACAGAATTATAAAGCTTTCATATAGCGACCAGCGTTAAAACGTTAGACCATTGCTCAAAGCCTACTGTATATTCATATTCTCTTTGCACCTACAGGAAAATTAGCAATAATTTCTACAAATGTTTATCTCAACTAACACGAAGAAGATAGAGGAATAAGGGTTTGTGTTATACTGTTTGTAAAAGAGTAGAGAAAGTCATGTGATTACAACAAATCAGATTTTTTATATAATTTTTAAAACTTTTCTTGCAAAAACTTATTTTTCTATCTGCTTTATATTAATGAATAAAAATGCTTATAGAAATAGCTTCATTACACATTTCATAGGAGGCTGAAAAAATAGGTTCCTATATGCTGGTTTTGAAACTTCGTGACATAGCACGAAATAATTGAATAGTGACAGTACTTAAAAAATAACAATTTATCTTAAAGTTTATCTCTTATGCTTATAAAAATATAGGTATAGTATACTAAAGAAATTCCGAATGAAGAGAGCTTTACAAGTTATTTGTAGAACATTCAGTTAAACAGCATATTAGTGGCGCAAATACTAAAAAAAACATTTGGTGTTCTAATAAAATCGTTAATTATTCTTTGTAAATAGAAGCTAACGAAGTTTTTTTCATGTACAAGGTAGTTTGGTGTGGAGGGAATGAACTTAAATACCAAAGTTGGCACATAATCAACCTTTCGTTTCTGAGTTATGTTTTCACACAGACACACGCGTGCCAACCTTTTACACGTTTGAATTTAAAGGGCCCCAAAACGTGCATTTTCAGTGAAGTCTTTAATATAGACCTTTTGGATGAACGTAAGGTTAATAGTAGAGAAAGTAAATATGAGAATGCCAAAGATGTCTTTGCCAACAATAGCAGTTATCTTGCCAGTAGCTTAGCTGCATGTAGTCGTTAATATCGAATTGCTCCTTTATTTTTGTCCTCCATCTCCAGATTCGAACTAGTTACATCAGTTATACGAAAACTGCAACATAATATTTTGCCTAATACACTTTTCAAACATCTACATATTTCATTTTTGTTCTATATTACGTGGGAATTTGCTAGTTTCCAAGCAACAAACTGCATGGAAGAAAAGTAGTGCATGTTTACCAACACACACAAAAATGTCTAGTGTTCAAATGTTTCTGTGATTACTTTGTAGTAATCTGAAAATCAAAGACCGCTTGCGTCATATCTCACTTGAGATTTTGTTTCTCGAAACATTGCCCTAAAAGAACTCTCGATCAAAATTTCGGTTTGGCATATCTATCTCTAATTCACAATAACTTCTAAATACAGCTCCCTAGAAGCGAAACAAAACAATGTGTGTATATGTACATATATAAAATCATGTAATAAAAGGTTCTTGCCCGCATCTTTAATAAAGACTGTATTATTTAGAATACTAATTTCGACCTAATATACAATCCATTTATTTATAAATTGTAATTTCTTCACTCATACAGAAATTCTAGCAATAAATGCATTTACAGCAAGGAAATGCACATTTTTGACTATCATTATAAATAAATATTTGACCTTATGTAACCCTGAAAGTGTGTCCATTCGCACGAGGCTTGTCAAGGTGTCAGTAGCATAAAATTCGTCCCATATTTTGCATTTTTCTCGTGTAGTTCACGCAGCGGGCCCTGATAGGCTGGAATAGTTGGCAGTAGGAGCTTCAGTCGCAGATCTTATACATAGAAAGCTTCATTTATAGCAAAGTATAAATAGCAATTAATGAGAATTATGTTCATCAATAAAATTTACTAAAATATTGGTACTGCGAAATTTTGAGTAAAATTTAAATTATATTTTTCCCAAGACAGAGCCTAAATTTTAACTGAATCACTCCGTGATTTTTCAAAATTCTTGCACATGTTGTTGACATTAAGTTAAAATTTAGGCTCTGTCTTGGGAAAAATATTTAAAATTTTACTCAAAATTTCGCAGTATCAATATTTTAGTATATAATACACAATTCTTATTAATTGCAAGAAATCACTATTTATACTTCGTTATAAATGAAAATTTCTTGCAAGTTCCTTAATAACAAAACGTTTAACCAACGTATTCTGGCGTGAGATTTTCAACTGATACATATAAAAGCTTGTTATGGAAGAGAGTTCGATCCCTTTACCTTGAACTACGGAGTGTTGCGTAAGTGCAAAATATGCATACATAAAAATGTGAGAGAGAGAGAGTGAGTCATCCGATGCGGAGAGTTACCGAAATTCAGGTTACAGTATGGCAGTGTTTCACGTCAAGGCAAGTCGGGTCAGATATAGAGGGAGTGATCTAGTAAACATTGTGACTCATATCGATTGCTATCTCGATTTACAATCCCAACACCTGTTTACATGAACATCCAATCATAGCCCACTTACCTACTCCACAGTATCTACATATATTGTATCCTTATTTAAGCTTCACCAGATACTTATGAAAGTCCTGAAAAATCAAATCCTAATTCAGAATATTGTTATATACTTTCGCATTCACAACGTTTCCACGGGGAATTGAAATCGATTTGAGTTCTCATTCAGCATTGAATACTGCATGGAAACGCGGATTCAGTTCGAACTGAATCCTCTTAAAAGAGGGATGGGATCGAAGTTGTGTTGCATGGAAACACCTACCGAATTCAAAAAGATCTGAATACCCCAAAGACACTAACTTCTGTTGTACTCGTAACATGCTGCACGCTCGTCACTTTTTTTAATGATGATGTAAGAAAACACATCAACAAAGCTACTTTTATAATATCGCGATATATTCTTCTAAAAACATTCATTAACCTCAAAATCTACTTAAAATACACAAAAAGCATATTTTGTACAGTTCCCCAACATAAACCAACTGACCAGCATAAAAGCTTGAATTATTTGTGCTTGACCCTTGCGTATTCAAATCGATTTTAACATGGAAGCAAGGATCGCATTGAGAATGGGATTGGACTCAACTCGATTTAATTTCCCATGGAAACGTAGTAAATATTTACTATGACGTCTATATCTCACAGGCTTTTACTGAAACCCACCATTTCGTGAACATCTTAGACAGATCATGCAAAGCCGGAAAAAGAAGGAGAACAGAAACACTTGTACATGTTGTGTCGTGGCTCCTCATGAAATGACGGAGCTTGTTAAGCATATAGTTTGACTAACCTAAACTCTAACGTTACTCTGAGTTACACATAACTAAACTAACATAACCTAAACTAATCTAACCTAACCTAAACCAACTTAACCTCACTTTTTGTTTGCAGAAACGCAAGGAATACTTCTGTCCCAAGATGGAACCGCTTAACTATTTGAAAGAAATTAAGGTCCTTAAAGGTTTCTTCACTTTTGGATAATGAGCACTTCTGCGGAATGAAGTCTAATAAGTGAGTGACATCAGTGGCGGATCTAAACCTTTTTGAAAGCCGCCTCAGCGAAGGACATATCTAACCTGTGCAATTTTCTAACGTTACTGGATAACATTAGTGATTTTTTGTAGCAAACTGACGTGACAAACACAAAAATAAAATAGAATATAGTTGATTACTTGAGAATAAAATTGTGATGGAGAGCAACAGAATTCTTATACTTTATTCTCAGGATATATATTAATCTCAGGTACAGTATGTCGGTCTGGGTGGCTCAGTTGGTTAGACGCTGGCCTACTGATCCCAAGGTCGCGGGTTCAAATACTATATTTGTGCGTATTTTGAACCTTGCTGTAGTGCCTATTTTAAGTTTTTTTTAGTTAGGGAGTGGGGAGTAGGTGAGTGAGTGTGTGTATGTGAGTGAGTGAGTTAGTGAGTTAGTGAGTGAATGACTGAGTGAGTGTGTGAGTGAGTGTGTGTGCGTGAGTGTGTGTGTGTGTGTGTGAGTGAGTGTGTGTGTGAACGAGTGAGTAAGTGTGTGTGAACGAGTGAGTGTGTGTGAGTGAGTGTGTGTGTGAGTGAGTGAGTTAGTGAGTGAGTGAGTGTGTGAGTGTGTGTGAGTGAGTTAGTGAGTGAGTGAATGAGTGAGTTAGTGAGTGAGTGAATGAGTGAGTGAGTGCATGTGTGCGTGCGTGACATTCTATATATACAGTATGTTAGGAGTATGATGGTAGATTTAAATATGACGAATAAAAAGTACAATAACAAATTTTATCTATGGTGAAAGGTACGTGAGAAATCGAACATTATTGAATGCATTATCTGCACAGACTGGCAGATAATTAGGGCCGAAAAAATGAATGTTTTGTTTACTAATGCGCCTACTGCTATCATGCGTGCGTTCGCATCTAAGACAAGTGAAAGTCCAAAGTAGGCCAGCCCTGATGTTCCCCACGTGTCTGTGTTTATGAGCTACTGCAAGTAGTTCAAGCTTTCCGAGCAGTATTCACGGGACCTGAGCAGGTAGTTTTTAGTACTCACATTCCTGATCTCCCACTTTGCGCGTTTGCCACACGTATGAGTGAGTGATTAGGGTTTAAGGGCCCGTCGACAGCTAGGTCATTAGAGCCCCGCCACACGTATGTCCACGAATTTATTCCAATAGACACGCTGGAAACCAATTATTTAATATTTTTTTGTGACTAAACGACTCATTTTAGCAACAAATGAAAAATACACGAATAACTGATCTTTTAAAGCCCTACCTCTCTATGCTAATTGCAGAAGTAAAGGATAAAGGAGTGATGACGCAATGACAATCATTCATCTGATTTTGTTATTTATGCAACCATCACTGTAGAGGAAACTGGTAGAGGAAGTTATGTTTTAGTTTAATGTCAAGAAGTTGCCGATAAAGTCTGCGCACTCATACGCCTAACACTTGAAGCAACCGTCCGGCGTGGCGGTCAGTTTGCAGTAACGTACCTTTCCGCCGATGATGCGTACTTTAGAAGCAATTCTCTGCTTCCCGACCGCCAGTGGATTAACTAAATCCACAATATCTCAGCTCGAGGTTGCACCTGGCCTAGCTCGAGCAGTGAGATTCTTTACTCGGGGTGTGCGTGAGTGTTTCAGCATTAAGGGCAACACAAGCAACCGATTTAATATAATAATACTAAATATAACTTGTAGACTGATGACTGGTCTTCTTACGCCATCATTAAAAAAAGTGACGAGTGTGCAGCATGTTATGAGTACAGTAGAAGTTAGTGTCTTTGGGGTATTCAGATCTTTTTGAATTCGGTAGGTGTTTCCATGCAACACAACTTCGATCCCATTCCACTTTAAGAGGAAAATCAATTATTACTCCTTACTTCATTACATCCCACATCCCATTAAATTGAATATTTACTTCCTGAAATCCTAATTTCAGCTTTACACTTCGATACGACAAATAAAATTGTTGGATTTAATTTCATCAAAGCAGTCCATAGCATCATGATCCACTACAGCCCTGGATCGCCCATACGTTGTACATTTTGTTTATTAATAAAAGAAAAACTCCGCCATACGAGGCATATTAGCAGTAACTTTAGTTGAAGTGTTATTGTGGTCCAGCACGACCATGTCTAATCTAGAATGCTGTCCATTAGTGCGTTTGAACATCTCTGGAACCGGTTACCAGATTGGGTGACATTTCGTCGATAGTCTACAACTCTACATTAACAGCAATTGACGGTATATTTTAAAGCACTGCGTTAACAGTGCTATATTTATCGGAACATTGGCAAAAAGTCGTTTTAATGATTACTAATTAAGATCAGCGACATCATGAAAATAGTTCTTTCATGCTCTTTCCACCTTTATTTGAAATCTTTTAAACTTGCTCGTATATTAAAATTCCTAACTCTTCTCTTATACGTACTTTCATTTTTTATCATGTCTCTCCTCGTACATTCCTTCACCCTTCTCTAAGAATATCATTTCCGAAGCCTGTATTTTGCTTTGGTGCTTTGCACCTAATGTCCAAATCTCACTTGCGTATGCCAGTATAGGTGGAACCATAATTTCGTAAAACTTAAATTTTTTCTGTGTGTATTTTGTTTCTAAATGTTCCATTAATTGTTCCACACACTCTTAGAAATTTGCATATTTTATTGTCCACGTTATATTCCTTATCATAACCAACATCACTTCCCAAGTAGTTATCTGTTCTACACAACGGTTATTTACAACCGTTTTTGTTCTAATTGGTTCTTTCCCTATGCGTGCCATTACGTTTGTTTTTATAAAAGAAATTTTAATATTATGCACAAATTTCATTGACTTTAAAAATAGATTTTTGCAGGGCTGACTCGCTATTTTGAATAACAACCAGATTGTCAGAAAACAATAATATATTTAAAAAGTTGTTTTTCTGACATTGTAAAACCTATCTTCACTAGTCGCTTCCATTCTCCTCGCTAGTTCATCAATATAAATATTAAAAACTGCATGTGACAAAGTACACCCTTGTCTTAAACCCTGATTAGTAACAAATTTTCCAGAAATTTTACCATTGTTCCTCATCTTTATTTTTGTTTGAAAATAGAAAAATTGTATCATTTTTATAAGTTATTGTGGGAAACCTGTTTCTTCCAAGCCACACTTTACATCGGTTTACTCTATCAAAGGCCTTTTCAAAATCAACAACGCCATATGCTCAGTGGCTATGTGGCAGAGGAAAGTTGCTTCACACAGACTCACAGTTAAACGGCATATTTGTAATTATCAGTGATTAATTGCAATTAATGCGTTAGAAAGGGAAACCACGGAGCTTTTCAAATATTCACCTGTGGGAAACATTTCTTTGAACCTGCGGCCTATGTAGGTCCCCAGAAGGAGGGTTGAAGTGAGGGACCACAGTGGGCTACAGGCCTCAGGCAGGCAGAGCACAAAGACGCACAAGTCCTTAATAGTTATAGGCTCAGAAGATGTTCCACTGATGCAGCTGTCTAGAGAGGACGATGAACGACCCGTAGATCAAGCAGTCCTTTTTGAGAAAGTTTCTCTTCTAGTGAAATTAACACGTTATGTCAGGTCTAATATTCGAGCCCCTCCCGCAAAAGAGTTGTTGGATTGGGATGGACTCGGCGGGGTAGTGGTTACCGATACTCATTGGAGATTGGATATGTCTGGCCGATGATGCCCAGGAGTGGTTATGAGGCACTCCAATGTCCTTTGGTATAGCCTCAAGAGCTGGTAGCTGGTATGCTAGAATGCTGGCGGTCCGACCGAGGTTTTCGGTAGTCCTTCCATATTGGGTTGACTCCATAAGTGGCGTATCCACTTCCGTCCCTGTGTAAAAGCAGGGGAGGAGGCTCTTTAGACTCAAGGCATTCCCTACACATAAAGTAGGCACTCAAGTGCTGACTTCTCTGGTCGAAGGGGAAGAATTCAACTCCTAGCGAGCCCTCGAACTCAACTACCCGGACTGCCAACTTCAGAGATGTTGGTGGTTGTGAGAATGTTGCTGTTAATGCTTATTTCATCCTTCCTATATTTGTGTCTTTGTATATGTCTCGTATTTTAATACAGGCCCCGAAAATCGTACGCATTTTAAAATCTAGATTAATACATGGTTATTGAAGCTTAAAGTATTACACAATACTAATTTCTACATAAAAGTATCAACAAGCAATATATAGCTTGTGTTAAGTACAGTTTCATTAGAAACCTGAGCAGTACTAGACATATTCACATGTGTTTCATTTTTCAGTTTACGTTATTCCAAAATTCCGAATCGCTAACAATTCACATAGTATTACTGCAGCAGGACTTAACAGTTTTATGATAAAATTGCCGAAGAATATGTGGGTATTTAGCAGGTTATTCAGGTTGCCTCGCGCGTCTGCTTGTGTGTACGTGACTAACAATCGAAGCGGCTACAGTAAAGGGGTTTTCTCCGGAGCCTTCGAGAAAGATCCAGCTGCGTTACCGGAGGCGCGTTTGTGGAGTTCGAGAAAGGTCCGTGTGACATCATTATCTCTATATAAGGAGGCTAGGAAACCAGTGAATGAGTGACAGTCGCAGACATAGACCGGTCAGTGTGTTAGCGAGTGCGAGACAGCTCTGCGTGTGTGTGTAGTCGTGAAAGATACGTCGGTCGTCGTGAAGAACATTTTCACAGGCGTCGAGTGATTGTAACGCCATTAGTGTACGAGAGACAGAGAAAGTGAAGAAAAACACTGGAAGGACTGAGTCAGGGTTACGAGAAGTAAAAGTTGTAAGCTGTGATAACACCAAACACGGTATACTGTTAACGACGAGAAGATAACTATGTATTTGTGATAAAATTTTACAACACAATATAGTGATATAAAAGTAACCAGACTAGATTTTGTCTTTTCTGTCACAGATTCATTATAAAAAGCTTCAAACAGAAGGCGTTGTACCAACACTAATTTAATGTAAACACAAAATTATTTTAGATATGTCAAAGCGTTATAATTATGGAAGTGTTCCACACACGTTGGGACATGTATATATTGTCCAAGTTGAACTTACAAGCTTAATTTTTTCCCAACAACAGGTTTCAAGTGAGTGCTCTAAAACAAATGACTTTGAGATGGTATCTTTTGTGAGAGGGTGCTGACTCATTGTATTGATGTCCGCTCGGGGTGCTAATGTGTCCGATAAGCAATCAGTGCCTCCCGTCAGAAACAATTACCGCCATCTTGACGAGGTCTGACTCATGAATCAATTACTCACTCTCTTCAGCTTGATTAATTGTTAAGGTTAACGTACTTGTCACTTCCACATCACGCTGAACAAACTATGCATTTATATGCATTAGAGCTCGAGCAGTAGCTACAGGGTTGACAATAGGCCAGGACATCTTAGAAACTCTTGCGGGTTGCATTACAGTCGAGTGTACCCGAAATTTTAACTAAAATATTTCTAAACAGGAATTATAGTTATGCTTTAACTTCTATAGAATTTATCTATTTATTTTGTTTTCTGTTTATATGACGTCTTTAATACATAAAGTCAAATTGGTACAGGTTTTTAAAAGTACATCTGCTGTCAATTAAAGGAAAAATTCCTTCAGCTACATATTTTCATTCGTTACTTTAGTGCGAAGTATACGCTTATTTCTGGAATTTTATGCCTATTATAGTCACAGATTCACTTGGCACATGAAAACTAGTTCTTAAATGGCCAAAAATGTCATACGTGGAGCTGTATTGGTGTGTTTGCTTGTCTAGACAAACTGCAATAATGTTACTGCAACAATTGAAAGACTTTTGTAATCTTGAAATGATTTTCTCGTCTCTCTCTCGTTCACTCGCCCTCTTGTCCGGTTTTACTTAGATGTTTTTTATCTGAAACGTCGATATAATTGAATTTAATTGTCTATAGTATGTTCTCAACAAATATTAAATCAATACCACTTCTGGCTGGCAACGTATCTCAGTCGTTAGAAGACCTGCCTACTGTACAAGAGGTTCCAGGTTCGATTACCGGTCTGGAGGGCGGGAAGTTTTCCTTTACCTTGGATTATTCCCCATTAGTCTGGAAGTGTGAATGAGTGTGTGAATTTAATGTAAAAAGAATCTGATTTGTTACACTCGCGTGGCTTTCTCTACTCTTGTGCTAACCATACTTTCAAACTCTTATTCCTATATCTTCTTCGTGTTAGTTGAGATAAACATTTGTACAAATTATCTTATTATTGTAGGTGCAAGGGAAATATCTGAATACAATAAGCTTTGAGTCAAATATTTTAAAGCTTTTAAATTCTGTTCTCTTTACACGGCTAACATATAAAAAATGAATAACGATGTTCCACTTGACGAAAGTTTTAAGTTTTCCAAAACTCACACAAATAACAAGGAATATCTCTGAAATGGTTCACTTTACAAAAAAATTATTTGGACATAAATTGTGTTTTAGCAATATCTACATTTTTTGTAGAGTAAGATTTGGTCTATCCCTTACGGTTTATCAGTTATGCAAAAGCTGTGAAGAGTAAACAGGACTATTTGAGCTATAGCCAGAACATTCAAAATATACATTTCATTTGTCATAAAATATCTTAAACATATGGCATTTTAATCAACATCGTTAGAGCCATTTTCGAGAAAATAAAAATTTTCTATGTAAAGGGAGTTTAGGGTTGAGAAATTTACTTCAAAATCTTCGTGTTGCATCCTTAAAAGATGTTAAAAATAAATACCAACTTCGGTTTCTAATAGGATTTTCGTTTTTGAGTTATGCTGTCCACAGACTGACACACACACACATACACACACGGACCTCTTTCTAAAATGCTTTGTTTTGGGGGATTCAGGGGGGCCTCAAAACATATTTATGGTGAAATCTCGCCATCGAATTTTTGGGTGGAATACAATACTACTTCCTCTAATTACTATTAGAAAGTAACTAGTCCAAAGTAAGAAACCCAAAGTTCAAAATCACCACTAAGTGAGTGAGCACCATAGCTATTTAGCAATTACTCTAGTAGTTCAAAAGCCGCCAATATGATCTTCGATGTTAAAGGTAGCATATAAATGGAACGTAACTATATAACTACAGAGGCTCTAGCGTCATTTGTCGGCCGTTGTTACATTAACCATTTCATGTACAAACGCACAATGTTTGCTTGAGAGACAGAGAGAAAACAATTGAGCATCGACATATATCCGCGTTCTTGCAACCGCGGTTTGCTGTTTTATTTTTCGAGCCAGCCTTTAATTTACGAAGGTATTCTTTTTTGTAGTATAAATAAATATATTTCACGGCTAATTTAGACAAGTATTACCCAACTAACAAACAAATAACAAGTTGCAGTTGTAAGAGTAATAGAGCCTTTAACATTACATGACATGATATCGTTTGGAGATCACGCACGCTTGGTAATTTGTCCGCCACAAAGAGAATGCCGTTCATATTAAAGCTTGCTTCAAGGCAACAGAAGACCCTGCTGGAATTTTTAACGGAGCCCATTAATTCCTTTAAGGGTAATGAAATGGATATCTAACATGAATAGAAGCCCCCCTGTAACAAGGCGGTCATTTAGAATTAAACTTCAGTGATTGAGGCTTTCGCTGCTCCTGTGACATTGAACACGTAGTCTCAAACACAGGGTGAAGTGGTTGTTGAGTTTTGAAATGGACTACGTGGTTGTTATACTCATAAAATAATTACGAGAAATTCAACACATGAAAAACAGAAAAGCTGTATTGTGCCAGCTAAAGATTGTAATGAGTATTGGAAAAGTTATAAATATCTTCACTGAATGGACAAAATGTGGCAGAATTGATCATCAAAGTATACGACCTAAGTCTTTTAAATATGGCCCCTAAATTATATGGGATATTATTAATTATCTCTTAAAACCCATATCCGAAGCAATGTTACAAAGATTTTGATGGTCATTAACGGCAACAAAACTGTTAATGAGGACTTTAGAGAAGAAAAAAAGAGGTAAATAAGACTCAAGTTGCTTTTAGTGACTTCGACAAAGTATTTAGTCTTGTAGCAGGATTTTAGTGGCATTGAGGTGCAATTTGTAGCTATTTTTAAATATCGGCCACGCATTATCCAGAATGAAGAGGTCTTCTGGGGACATTCCCAGAAAATTGAAGGTATGGCGTAGAAACTGCCATGGAATCGCTTGTTTGTGTCCGTCGCTGGATACTGACTGTCTGCCCCTCCGACTGGAGGAGTGGAGTGGGGTATAGCCACTCATTACGTAAGGTTCTCCAAAGAGAGAAGATTGGACAATCTCTGTGATAGTCAAATCTTTTAAAGCTGGTCACTATATGAAGGCTCTGAAATCCCGTTCACCTTGCACGGCCAAGAGATAAAAAAGTGAATTACGACCTTCCATTTGAGAAAAGTTTGAGTATTGCAAAATTACACAAACAACAAGGAATATCTCCGAAATGGTTTATTCCATAAAATGCATTTGGATTTGGTCTAACTCTTGTGGTTATGCAAAAGTCATCAAGAGTAAACAGCACTACGTGGGCTATAGCCAAAAAATTCAAAATATTCATTTCATTTGCCATAAAATATCTTAGACATTTTAATTGAAATCATTAGAGCCATTTTTGTGAAAATCAAAATTTTTGAAAGCCTTTCCATGTTCAGAGTGGAGGAATTTTCTTCAAAATCTTCGTGTTGCATTCTTGAAAGACATTAAACTTAAATACCCACTTTGGTTTTTACCAAAGTTTCGTTTTTGAGTTATGCTATTCCCAAACACACACACACTGACACGGACCTTTTTCTAAAAATGCTTATTTTTTATTCAGGGGGCCTCAAAACATATTTCCATTGAAATCTAGACATCGAAAGTTTGGTTCGAATACGTCCCCTACTTGGTGCACCTAGTAGAGAAAACAAAAGTGGACTCAGTGAATTACAAATTCGTTGTGCAAAAGCTTTCATTGCGTATGTCGATCTACAGGCACACACACAGCAGCAGTTCGCGAGTGTTTCATTGTTGTATTCAGGTCAGGGCGTCGTATCCTTGACTGCCATCTGTCCAAGAATTCAACAGCATCTGCCGCTTACCAGGATGATATCACCTTTCTTTCCTTCCTACAAGAAGCTCTGGACACAGAAATATCCTCTCTAAGGATTCATTTGCCGAGGATCACCAGTTTGTTAGTCACGTGTTCTGTATGGAAGCCTACCTTGAGATTTTCTCTTTCTTCTTTTAATTCCAGTGAACCAAGGATATCGATACTGGGCTTTCATCTTCTAGTCCTTATAAGAACAGCTTTCTCCGTTTTCAGCCAGCCAACCTGCCGACACTTGTATCGCAGTGGAGTTTATATCTATCACATAAATAATAAATGCCAGTTACACCGAGTAATGTCTTCTAACTAGATACATCCACAGGTTATCATAAATGAAACCTGATATGTACTCAAATGTCTTTCTCTGTCCACTCTTGTAAAAGCTATTCTGACAAATGCTTATTCTCCTATCTACGTCATGTTAACTGAACTAGACATTTGAACCCCAGTAATCTGAATTAATTGGGAGTGTGGTCTGTTCGGATTATCCGAAAAACTGCACACGCACACGCACACACACGGGCACACACACACACACACACACACACACACACACACACATACTAGGTGACCCATTCCAGCCGGCATTGGGGTATATAGGTAACCGTTCGTGCGTTAAAGGCGAATATTTTCCACTTCACTTATAGGACTGAATTTTCCAGGGAATAAACTCATTCGTAGATATTCTGCTATGGTCTACGAACATTATGGATTACAGATTGTAAATTGCCATAACAAAATGTCTTTGCTTCTTATTAATGTTATTGTTGTATTCTATTATTATTTTTAGTTTTTGGTATTATTTTTGTATTATTTTTATATTACCTACACTATTTATATTGTTCATATTATTAACATTAATGTTAATTTTATTATTATTTTATTCTTATTGGTGTGTTTATCATTATTATTAGGTTTATCACTATTATTGTTATTATTACTATTTTGATTATTATGTTTATTATCATTATTATTTTAGTAGTACTAGTGGTGGTGGTGGTGGTGGCGGTGGTGATGGTGGTGGTGGTGGCGGTGGCGGTGGTGGTGGTGGCGGCGGTGGTGATGGCGGTGGCGGTGGTGGTGGTGGTGGCGGTGGTGGTGGCGGTGGTGGTGGTGACGGTGGTGGTGGTGGTATTTGTGGTGGTGGTGGCGGTGGTGGTGGTGGCGGTGGTGGCGGTGGTGGTGGTGGCGGTGGTGGTGGTGGCGGTGGTGGCGGCGGTGGTGGTGGTGGTAGTGGTGGTCGCGGCGGTGGTGGTGGCGTCGGTGGTGGCGTCGGTGGTGGCGGTGGCGGTGGCGGTGGTGGCGGTGGTGGCGGTGGTGGTGGAGGTGGTGGTGGCGGTGGCGGTGGTGGCGGTGGTGGTGGTGGTGGTGGTGGAGGTGGTGGTGGCGGTGGCGGTGGTGGCGGTGGTGGCGGTGGTGGTGGTGGCGGTGGAGTGGTGGCGGTGGTGGTGGTGGTAGTGGTGGTCGCGGCGGTGGTGGTGGCGTCGGTGGTGGCGGTGGTGGCGGTGGTGGCGGTGGAGTGGTGGTGGTGGCGGTGGTGGCGGTGGTGGTGGCGGCGGTGGAGTGGTGGTGGTGGTGGTGGTGGTGGCGGTGGAGTGGTGGTGGTGGCGGTGGAGTGGTGGTGGTGGCGGTGGAGTGGTGGTGGTGGTGGTGGCGGCGGTGGTACTTCTAGACTCAGGGATGGATGAGGAATAATACTGGCTGGAGAGAAATTCCTACCCCCTGCTGGGAGTCCGGGACCCCTAGCAAAGCAGGCAGGTGCTCCATTAACTGCGCCACGGGGCCAGTGAAATCGTCTTTGGGACGACTGCAAGCTCAGGAATACAAACGTAAAAATACGACAAAATAGATACGAAAGTTTAAGAGAAAATATGTCCGTAATATCAAAAATGACAATAAAATAACACAAAAAAACCGTTAAAAAGCCAAATATGATTTAATGTGATCCTTAAGAATTGCATAATTTTAATCACCATTGATAAAATCGCGTTTCCCTTATACTTTCCATGCAAAAAAAGAAAAAGAAAAAAAAAGAATAACTATGACCTGTCATAAACATTCCGACCCTGCTGATTATTATAACAGTAGTCAAAGGACATTTTTATGGGCACGATGTGACCTTTTCAAAGAATATGATGGTGAAATAGTGAGCGGTAGTTAGGGAAACAATACAAATATTATTCAATACACAAAACTGCGCCCATGTTTACTCTGGGTAATTCAGCTTAAAGATTTTCCTTAGTCTCTTTGTGTCTAAGAATATCGTTCACATCTTTCTTGTAATTAATACTGGTACCTACGCAATTTTATGCATGATCGTAAATTGCCAATAAGTAATTCGCCTTACTGGAATGTATTAAATGTTTATTACCTAGGAACAAGGCGGATCTTTGGGAAATTACATGACGTTGTAAATTTTGAACGTCGTTTAGTATGATGAAGGCACATACTTGTAAGTTGTACTTTGTTTAGACACGCTACATGCCCTCAATTTGTATTCCAAACACACTGTCAACACACAACGCTCTCGCTTTCATTGTTTTTCTTGGAAAGTTAATTACTTGCTTTAATTCTAAAAGTGCTGCGCATGTAATCAGCTATTAAATTTGATGTGTGTAATTCTGATGTCATATAATACGAGTATGATGAGGCAAATGGATCTGGAGGGTGGCCTGAACGCCGTCACGATAGAGCAGAGGGCAGGGTCCCTACATTTTCCCAGTTAGGAGCACTCCAGACGGAGGCTAGCCTACCCCTGGTGCTCTCCTACCCCTTTTGTACTCCCAAGGGGTGCGCGGGATTATAGGAAACCGACTCCCTCCCATCTGGGGCTTGTACCAACACAGTAGGAGGCCCAGAAACCATAGCTTTGCCTTCCAATCTGGAGGATGAAATTTCCAGAGCGCATTTCTTCCCCCTGCCGTGCTATTGCCGGGACGCTCGCCGACGGCTCCTACCCAAAGGGGTCGAATCCGTGACCTTCCGAATGTGGCCCACAGACGTCACCGCCTGAGCCATCCCGCTCCGTGAGTGTGCTTCAGAGGATATTCCTAGAAAATTGAGGATATATATTTCATTTGTCAAAAAATATCTTTAAAATATGGTGGACCCTAATGACCTAACTGTCGACGGACCCTTAAGCCTTACTCACTCACTCACTCACTCACTCACTCACTCACTCACTCACTCACTCACTCACTCACTCATTCACTCTTAAGCATATGGCATTTAATAAAAATCACAAGAAGCTGTTTTTAAGAAAATAGCAATTTGGAAACTTTTCATGTAAAGAGCAGTATGTAGTGGGGGGGGGGGGGGGTTTCCTTAAATCTTCGTTTCGCATCCTTGGAAGAATATTAAACTTAGATACCAACTTTGGTATTTAACCGGTGTTGAGTTATGGTGCTCACAGACACACATACCTTCACATGGACCATTTTGTAACTTTTTTTAAGTTCAGGGAGCTTCAAAACATGTTTTTCCCGTGAAATCTTGATTCTTTTTTGTGAAACGCAATAACTACTTCGCCTACTTTTATATGTACTACGGAAAGTAAAAATACTTATGTCACTTAATGTAAAATGGAGAGAGTAACGTCGCTTATAATACAAATAATATATGTGAACTATTACTGAAACTGGTAATTAAGGGGTAAACATGTGTATAGTGTGACTGTTACATATAATAACAGTGCAACACTGTCACCGATCTTCTGTAATATGTACCAACGCAATTATGTCAGCCCCAGAAAGGCTCGGCATATTTGTGGCAGTCAATGACTTCATCAGCGTCGTTCCCGTAATTTATTGTCTAGTTCTGTCATTGCCCTTATTATTTACATTCTCTTATTCGTGTTTCAAACTCTTTGAATAAACAAGGCGACTTTCGAAGCGCCTCAAAGATGTGAAAGTGCTGAACATTTTACGATGAACGCTGTTATTTGACTGTCCTATTACAAACGTAATTGCCTGCGCATCTATAAAACAATTTGACATGATAAAGCACGAGCGATTCCCTAAGTCGTGACCATAATGGTTTTACAGTGGCTGTTTTCATCTTGCTCAACGAGGAAAGCTTAAACTGCTCATTTCCATAGCTAACTCGCAGTCGCCAAGCTGATTAAATGGAATGTGGCCTCAGGAGTATCAGCATTTTCTAACCTATAAACAGACAGACTCAAATATTCATAAGTAATACCACGAGTGTTGTCAAATTATCGATACATTTATCTAGAGAATTTGGCTATCATGAGTTGCATTTAAGGCTATTTTACGGATAAGTCAATGAAATGTTATTTAAATGCTGTATTGTAATTACTAACCCCTTAAAAGAAACATAGTAGCATGACTATATACACCAACGTCCATTGGTACAGTCTACAAGGTTCTTATATTAATGCTCCAACTTTTTAAGATTCCAAACATATTTCTTGTTGTATTCTGTGTTCTGAGGTTCCTCTCTTCGAAATATTTCATATATTTCAGCATAAGATGGTTCACCGAAGCTAAAGTCAGCCATTTTTGACATTTGAATACCGGCTCTGTTGCATCAAATTACGTCAGCTGTTGCGAATCTGTAGCACAGTACAGCTAGATTCTCTAATCTGATCATAACATAAGAAAAGAAGAGGAAGAGATAGCAAGATCTACAGTTTTTGTATAGTATGATTTGGTCTATCTCTAACGGTTTACCAGTTATGCAAAGGTCATCAAGAGTAAATACGACTACAGAGACTATAGTCAGAAAATTCAAGATATGCATTTCATTTGTCGTAAAAATATATCAAACATATGACATTTTAATTAAAATCGTTAGAGCCATTTTCAAGAAAATCAAAATTTTCGAAAAAAATTTCTATGTAAAGGGTAGTTTAGGGTGGGGCTATTTTCTTCAAAATCTTCGTGTCGCATCCTTGAAAGACATTAAACTTAAATACCAACTTTGGTTTTTAACCGACTTTTCGTTTTTGAGTTATGCTGTCCACAGAGTGACACACAGACACACACACGGACCTTTTTCTTAAAATGCTTTATTTAAGGGGGGGGGGGGGGTCTCAAAACATCTTTCCGGTGAAATCTCGACATCGAATTTTTGGGTGGAATACAATAGTTCCTCCACTTGCCAGTAGAAAAAGTAGTAAACTACTAGTAAACGAACGAATATAAATAAGAAATAAATAAAAGTACGTAATGAGGCAAAAGTCAGAATTGAAGTGAATCTATAAAATGTTTCTAAAGGTATGAAATCTTGATATCTAAAATTCTAAATCTTCATATTGATGTTTGCCATTGACACACATTTCAGAATTCTTCTACCGCTTGTTTCGTCCACCAGGACTTCTGTAAGACTAACTGGCAGTTGCGGAAAATCTGAAGGTGTTTCCGGGACTGATGATCACCAATTAATCATAGGTGGGACTGATATTATCTCTCGTTTATTAATGATTAACTATGGCATTTTAAGTGAGGTAAGGGGTATTTGATTCATTGGCGCAGAATAAGAACGTGGCAGCAAAAGCGCTTGAAGATAAAACATATTTAACCAGTCACTTTCACACGTTGGAGACACACAAAGACTTAACGGAAGTTGACCTCTTGGCTTTGAGACATTCCAGGACGCGAAAGTCGACGATGTTCATCCGTGTAAATTCCTGGCAAGTTTTGTGTCGTCATTCAAGTTTTCTCCCTTTAATGAACCAGATATAAAATAATCGCAAAATTTATGTTTCTTTGCTGTTGACAAAACGTTTTATTTGTAAACAGTCTGATTTGTTGCACTGTTATCAATCGAGCCAAACATTTGTAGAAATTATCTTATTTGCTAATTTTCTTGGAGGTGCAAGGGGAATACAGTAGGCTTTAAGCGATAGTCAAATATTTTAAGAGTGGTCGCTGTCATGAGTTTGAAATTTTGTTCACTTTGGATGGTCAAGAGATAGAAAAATGAATAACGATGTCCCATTTGAGAACGTCTATAAACATTGCAAAGTTCTGTTAAATAACATTTGAACACGGTTCAAATTTCAGAGTTCAGGGCTCATAGCTTGGTCTGAACGGCGCCAGACACGTTCAATTTGGAATAGTTAGAATTGTGTCTCATGGATATGGTCGCCCTTCGAATTTCTCCCTCATCACTACCTCGCAGGGGTCACGTTTGCAGTCCATCGGTTTATTCACTGCATTGCAGCCAACTTCTGCTACCAGTTCCCAAGATTACAAGCCTAATACAACAATATCTGAAGTATATATTTCATTTAATAAGCACCATTTTAGATAAATAAAAATAAAAGAACACTTTTTAATCTGAACTATTGTTTGCACTGGGTGAATTTCTTTAAAATCCTGAACTTGCATCCCAGAAAGTGTAGTATAGTATGGAATAATTTTACATGCAACCGATTTCCGTGTTTGAGTGATAGACATAGAGTAGACTTTACAAAACTAGGTGGATGTGCATAATTTTTAATCGAAATAATATGTAAGCCAAAATAAACAGAAAAAGGAAACATTTTGATCACTCGCGTGCAAATGTTAGGTTACAATGTAGGTCTCTGATAAGAAAAATCTAAGGGGTGCTCTGCTCTCTGGAGGGGAAAAGAATAGCACATGTGGGTTTACGATAACACATAAGTCGCCGGTCTCGAACTTGCAAAAATTCGCTCTGGGTAATTTGACTGGATGTATTAACACGCTTTTAGGGATGCATATGACCATGGAGAATGGACTTGTGTATTATTTTTAGGTCAGTGCAGCTACTTGGTCGGAGTAAGAACTTCAAGCACAATGGAACTTACCTGTGCGAAGCGTGTCGCTGTACTGGAAACATATTTTGAGTTCCAGTCTTATGAGAGATCATCCTTCATGAAGTATCGCTTCATTCATAAGACATTCAACGTTTGGTCTACAATGTGGATTGTAGGGTACGTTTTCTGTGAGAAAATGGTGTCATCTACAGGCACACTTTGCAACAGTTCGCAATTATGCCTGAACGTGACAAATTATGACAATTATGCCTGAACAGTCGTCATTTTCAACACTTACTCTCAACTGTACCTGGGTTTGCTGTCAAAATGGTTTACTGCCATGTCAACGTAGTTACTGCTTTCAGAGATTGTAAACTTCTTAAAAATTGGGTTCAGAATTGGTTTTGTATGTAAAGATATGTGTAACAAATATACATATCCATTAAAGTTAGTATGTTTAATAACATTTTAGGGGAGGGAAAAGCATAACTTTGAGTCCGTAAACTTTATGGACTCCTTATAGTATAATAAATATATTTCATCATTATTAATCATCATCACCATCATCATCATCATCACGGATTAGAAATTTCTCCTATTCCGGCCTTGTTTCTTTCCATTTCCTTATGGGTTTTCCGATGCTTCTTCCAACCGGCTGGCACCCATAACACAATTTAAGGAAGCGTTTTTCATCCATTCTTTGTATATGTTATTTCCATCGCTTTCTATGTTCTTCTGTTGTGTTATTTATAGGAAAAATATTTAATTCATTTCTTATTTCTTCGCTTTTTATTTTGTCCATAATTGTACATTCCTTATTGCTCTTAGGTATCTTATTTTGGCTGCATTAATTCTATTTCAATCCTTTCAATCCAATGTTGGCACAGCCATTAGTTTGTACAATTTAAATGTGCTTTTTTACTTACGTTTATTTTTCATACTGTTGCTAATGTCCCACAAATATACTAAATAGATCTACTAGCTACTGTATTCCTCTTACGAGAATGTGGCTTTAAGGAATGCGTTTGACATCAACAAGAGATGAGAAACATGAGAAAGATTACGGTTAGAGTTCCAACAGATCAACAAGGCTTCGGCCTGTTAGAAAACATACACTCTTGGCTACCAATGCTGGGATATTAACACAACTCTAGCCGTAATCTTTCTCAGAAAACGCTAGAGTTGATGTCAAGCACATTCTCGCAAGCTGAAAACTACGAACATGCGCTTTGGACCAGAAATTCCATGTTATATATTTCAGAAACAAAGTTGCATTTTTTCTTGATGAGAGAGAGAGAGCCTTGACAATGGTGTTTGAAGATGCCAACAGCGCGCAATGACAATGCGGCCATCAGTGAAGTACAAGGACGCGTGCTTCAGATTCCTTGTGGTTATTTGTTTTTTCTCCGGATGCGCCACCCACAGACAGACACCTGCTGCCCAGGTCCGTGGGCAGTACCACCTGCTGGAGTCTGGAACAGTGCTCCAGATGAATGCTGGTTTTTCCTCTAGGCCGAACACTCAAAATGCTCCTGGATAAGACAAACTGACGATTCCCGACCTTGCGTCTTGACATTAACAGCTTCAGTATAAAATATTGGTGGTTAAGAAGAACAAACAATATTCACACCACACGTTGTAAACTTCTGAGGTTGCCAACCAAGAGGTCATTACACACATAAGCAAACCAAGTATTTAAAAGAAACGTTACTTGGAGAGGTTGTAATAGTAAACCAAATAAGTAGATGATAAAGCAGAACCTTAAGTGAATTTTGTATTCCGATTGGCATGTGTGCTTTTGGCTAAAGAGGTAAAGGGGTGTGCAGTAATTTATTATTCCTTTAGGACTAATTTTTACAAAATACCAACTAGAATAACGTGTACAGAGATTATGAAATCATATTGATAGTGCTAAATATCATTAAAACAAGGAAATAATTTCAGTTTGTAGGGCTGTGTGTATTATAAATGCGCTTGATCATTATAAATCAAAAAGAGATCTGATCTGACCTACCTGGAAAGGTAAGACCATCGAGTGATATTTATCTGGACTATATTCTATAAATAAAATATGAATTTAAATACTATATCTGGCCACAAAATGTTAAACTCTATAAAAAATAACCTAAAATATATTAACTACGATTACCACAGTTTAAGTTACTCAGACTGCCAACCGAGAAAAATAAAATCCAGGAATTATATATATTTCGATTTTCTTTTGTTGTTACAACAAAAAACCAAGTATGACCTCAAATAAATATGACTTTGCTTTTAAAACTAATAAATAGCCTTTTTTATGACAAAATACATTAATTATTAAAATACTAATTGTTATAAAGACAGTTGTCGAATTGAATTGGAGTGGTATTTCCTTTGGAATGAATGGATATCGAGTTTGAAGATGTGGATGTGAAAGTAGAATATTGCACTTTATTTAACAGTACTATATGATGTTGATTAATCTGTAAATAAGACTTACGTGTAGAAGCATTAGTATGTCCTGCGTATTTAATTAATTCTTAATCTTGGATTCCTGCTTGTGTCATTTGCAATGCGAGTAATTAATTGGACATTGGCTGAACAAAAGAAGTAATGTTTTGTGTAACCGGCTATGTTTAATCTTTAGATTTAAGGTTAGGTTACTAGGTCTTCATCGTGTTCTTAAGTTTACTTTCACGTACATTCACATCCACACTTTCAGATCCTATGTCTGAGGAATAATCCTAATTAAAGAAGAGTACACACCCCTCCGATTGGGAATCGAACTAGGGACCTCCGAGTGAGAAGTCAAATAGCTCACCACTGGTTAAGGAATCGGTATGCTCATTTTTGTTTTTGTTCTGTTCCTTCTTTTACTTATTTTTAACAAAAGGTTCAGATGTCTGGGATATAAACTCCATTGAATATTATCTTAAACATGAGAAACTGGAACTTTAAAAATAAAACTGGTTTCGTTTGGCCTTATAGATTCGCAAATTATAAGCTTTGGTATTTTTATAATGAAACTATAATATGAAGTCAGGTGCTGACCTCTTGTGTGTTCTCCGGCTTTTGTTTGAACTTCCGCACAAGTTTTGAATTTGTATAATCAACCGGATCCAGCTCTCCCACCTAAAATGCAATATGACTTAGGTTCATTTCCCAACACTTAGAACCTCTGTAGCGATCCGAGCCTGCACAATAGTTACGGGTTGTGTAGAGGTCAGAGGTGCATTGCAACGGGAAAGTTACCTGCGACCTTCTGCAAAGAAAAGAAAGTCTTTCAGCTACCTTGAGGACTAAAGAGGCGACCTCGATCGACACTGCCATCTGTTCTGTTCACCTCTCGAATATTTACGTAATTTTTAGGCGCCACAATTTATTTTATAGCTGTAGTGACTCAGTTTAACGCTACAGCTGTAATTATAAAATAAATTCAGGGAGAAAAGTACACTTAACGAATATTACGTTGGTATCATAATACTTGCTTCTAAGCTCAAACAATTCAATGGAAATTGTGTATTCATGTAAAGCATGGAATCGCCATTTCTATTAAGGAAAATAAATAGTAGCACACTGAAATATAGCTGAAGTATAGGCCTTACTGGACCTTCCTTAACTAGCGTAGTTTCTAAGCAACTCCACAGATTATTCATATAAAAGCTTCATTTTCTAGTTCAGCATATCTCCAGATATTTTTTTTTAGGATTTAGTGTAATTTTACGTTGTGAGAAGGCTGAGACAACAATCAATTATTGAAAAAGAATTGTTGATTCTTTAAATTGGATCAATTTATTTCTACATCGTCAACTCTTGGTTTTAAATCTTGTATCTGATTTTCATAGAGATTGAACTTTGAATTTCCCTTTTTTTATTCCCTTTGTATTTTTTCTAAAGTATTTTTCCCATAATATGTCATATTAATTTTAAAAAATTAGCTCAAGTGAATCAAGGAACATTAAAAAATAAGCACTAACATTTTTTTGATTTTTCATGCCTCATGTGCACGTTTCTCAAAAACTACCTGCAACATATTTTACCATTTTTTTTAAACCAAATATCAAAAATTGATTTTGTAACCAATCCATCAACTGTCTTCAAGGTAGCTTTAGCACTGCAGGTAATTCAAGATAAACTGCGCATTGTTCTATATACTTGTTCAATCGAGGACCATTTTCAAGTTCGGGCCTCCTAGTCGGATGTGTAAGCCTGCAGGGTGGGGGTAACTGGTTGTACGAGCTGTCACAGGTTTGTAAATTGTAGGGGCCCTGCCCTCTGCTGCCGTGTCTCCTAGGTCTGGCTACCTTCTGTCTCCTCTCACCTCATTCTTCCCCAACTGGGGAACGTCCCGTCAGCGCATAGGTACAAATACCCTTCCATAGTCCAAGGTACTCGGTCCCGCACCTTGTCACACCTGTATCACTTCTAGGCACTTCAGAAACGAAAGCAATGGACACTTGAAATTCTAAATTCTAAACTTACTTCCACAAAAGCCTGGCGACAATTTTGAAAATGCTTAATGTCATAAACAGTGGACTGGGCAGCGAGCCGACACACTGCGTTCCAACTCATTTCGCCACGACGCAGGACTTTGACATTTATCTGACTTCTATTTTTTAGTTATTCTGTCTAGCTGACAAACCTTGTGCTCATGGACTATTTTTAATACCAATTCGTTGATACATAACCACAATTTCTGTACATTCGAAATCTAGGAACTGAGTAACAAAATCCTTGCGCCAAACAAACTGCTTATATGATATGAATTCTTTACTCGTTATTCTCGCAGAGTAAGCACATACATAAATGATGTTGACAAATTAGTCTTTAACCACAAAACGGACAATTTTTGTATATATATTCCGTGCAACTTGGAAACGGCTCTAACGATTTCGATCAAATTTTGTATACCCGCGTGTCCTGAATGTGGGCTGCAGACGTGACCGCCTGAGCCATCGCTCTCGATATAATAATGTAGTATCACCACTACTTTGCTAAGGGCGTCTCCTGTTTCGATTCCCCGGAAGCCCATACAATTTTGGATTTGGAGATAAACGTCCAACACATCGCTAGACGATTAATCCTTCCTTATTTGCGCGAAATGTTGCGAAAACATTCTATCTTTCTTTCATTTCCGTGAATTATTATGAAAACATTATACAATTGTCTCCAAGGACACACGTTAGTTGTTATGATAACGTTATGTCCCTTTACAATGGAACAGCTGTTTTGTTGACGTCATTGATGACCAAACTCACAAAACACACGTTTTACTAGGCAACAAGGTTGATGCATCTTCAAAGTTCTTTTATGAGAGATATTCCATCCTCGGAATATTAGCCAAACAATAAGAGCACAAAAGTTATCAAGTCCGAGTTTTTGTATGTTTAATAATAATAATAATAATAATAATAATAATAATAATAATAATAATAATAATAATAATAATAATAATAATAATAATAATAATAATAATACTATTGATTGGTACATGCGAATCTTTTGATTGGTGGTTAGCAGTGTCGTAATGAACAGAGTCCGCAAGTTCATGTACTAAAAAGCTATGAAATATTTATGCAAATTTGCTCTAAAACTTGAAAATGTGTCAATACAAGTGCACTTAATCTATACCTTACATCTGTAATATGTTTCAATATAAACAAAGATAAAATTGAACTCACATTTATTGCCGAGAAGTATAAACTTCTGATTCACTGTACAAAAGAAGCAGCGAATTGCAGTTCACAACAGCCAAGTGAGGGAGGTTTTCCAACTTGAAAGAACGCCAGTTATCTCTGAAGATGGAGGGAAACTCCTCTCTACATCACAAACGCATACTTAAATGATGCTAACTGGTTCGCAGTGAAAGGCAATTCCGTAAGTTAATTGTAGTATTTCCATTTACAATGTATCCAATTTTATATATCTGTTCATAGCCAAAATTTTTTGATATTACACTCTTCACTTTGGTCCTTAGTATTGCGGCCCGCCTTGGTAGTGTGATCGTTAGCGTGTCTGCCTCCCGTTCAAGAGGGTGTGAGTTCGAATCTCGCTTAGGGTAAGTTATCCGGGGCTCCATGGGCCTCAGGCTCATTTGAGCATCATTTCACCCGTTTCATTCATTCACCGTCCGATATGACACAATGTTGGAGGACGTTCATTTAAAAAAAAGGAGGGGGGGGGTCCTTAGTATTGCCCCGACACTACCGGAAACAGAATTGAACTTGGGTATCTAGTAGTAGTATAGTGTTTAAGGACTCGTCGACAACTAGGTAATTAGGGAAGTTGGATGTTGTTTCTTGAAATACTTTTAGTGCTTTTTAGGATCTAAGGAGTTAACAACCTCTTTAATTGACTAGATACTCTGCGCAACACAGGGCAGCATCAATCCACGTTCTCCATCTTGTTAATATTGGCAATGAGGTTTTCAAATAGTTTTTTACTTTCTCTATTGGTAAGTAGGGCAAGTATTGTATTCCACCCAAAAATTCGATGTCGAGATTTCACCGGAAATATATGTTTTGAGACCTCCTGAATCCAAAAAAAAAAGAGCATTTTTAGAAAAAGGTCCGCACGCGTGTGCGTGTGTCTGTGTCTGTCAGTCTGTTGACAGCATAACTCAAAAAAGAAAAGTCGGTTAAAACCAAATTTGGTATTTAAGGATGCGACACGAAGATTTTGAAGAAAATAGACCCACCCTAAACTACTCTTTACATGGTAAATTTTTCGAAAATTTTTATTTTCTTGAAAATGGCTCTAACGATTTTGATTAAAATGACATATGCTTAAGATATTTGTTAGACAAATGAAATGTATATATTGAATGTTCTGGCTATAGCCTACGTAGTCTTTTTTACTCTGGATAACTCCTGAATAACTCGATAAACGTAAGAGATAGACAAAATCTTACTGTACAAGAAATGTGTTGTTAGCTAATGCTGGATTTCTGACAATGAAGTCATTAATCCTCTTGCTCTCCAATATTTTTCACTGATGGATGGGGCATTAGAAGGGGCCGGGCATATTTGAAGGTGGTCTCGATCCATTTCCTCTTGCAGATCACATAGAGGACAGAGTGGTGAAGAATATATCCCAATTCTGTTTAAATGTTTTGCCAAACAATCATGTCCTGTAATCAACCTGAAGGTTGCAACTGCTGTTTTTCGAGGATACTCAGGAATTACTGTTTGAATGTTTGGTAGTTCACATCTTTTATTCTTTGATTTTTCATAGTAATATTTTGCAATAATTTTTTTTGAATTCAGAGTTGACTAATCTTTTAGCTGCATAAAGTGGTAGATTAACTATAGATTTTTGTACACCGCTGGTACCCTTTTTTGCAAGAAAATCAGCTTTCTCATTGCCACTCAGTCCACAGTGAGCTGGTATCCATTGGAAGACTATGTGTTTTTGAAGTGCGGTTAGATGGGTAAGAATTTTCCAACATTCTATAATTGTTTAGTTTTTTGGTGACAACTTGGAAGTAATTGCTATAATTGCTGCCCTGGAATCTGAGAGAATAACTGCTTGCTGAAAATGTGAAATTCTGTACAAAAGATTTTGTAGGACCATTCGAATTGCTTCAATTTCTCCATCAAAGTTAGTAGTTCCATAACTTAAAGATTTGTAATAGGAAAAGATCTCGCCAAAACACAATTTATGCCTCAATAAATTTTTATAGAGTGAACCATTTCGGAGATATTCCTTGTTATGTGTGTCAGTTTCGGAAAACTTAAAACTTTCGTGAAATGGAACATCGTTGTTCATTTTATATCTTAGTGCAAGACATCAATTTTTTTTTCTCCTTAAAACAAGCATCTGTTTAGTTTGGCATTTGTCTTCGCAATTCCTCAATTCCTCATTCGTTCGTGGCTAAATCTGAGAGATAACATGATACCACTACAAGAGTGTCTGGTACGAAATTTAAATAACAGATTCTGAGACACAATAACACACGGGAAGAGAAGAATATCGCTGCAAAACCCCATCTGTTACCAAACTACGTGACTAAGGAATATGCGACCATCACATTGGACGCTGGGCAGATAACCTTGTGATCAGATATACCTTAGCTGGTCGCCCGGCCATGCTTTTCTTACACCACCCAAAATACCCTACTTCGCGGCGTCTTGCCCAAGGTAAAAAATCTAGCAGTACACGGCTATCCTCCTGTCCTTGAATTTATTGTGATTGCTGCTGTCTCCTTTCAGTGCACTCTCTCTCTCTCTCTCTCTCTCTCTCTCTCTCTCTCTCATCTCCTGCTACTTGCACACTGACGAGGTTTGCATTAATCTCCTCCACAGTTGCATAACTTACCATCTTCATCTAACAAACCTATAATTATATTTGAGCAAGAAATTGATAACGTCAATAATACTTCGCATATGCTTACATAGTTACTTGCTGTTGAGGAGCGCTATAAAGTAATTGCTTTATACCTGAAAAAATTACGAAAATGTAAAGTTAAAAAATGATATGCTGCACTCACATGACTTTCTCTACTCTTGTACTAACTATTCCTACAATCTCTTATTTCTATATCTTCTTCCTGTTAGTCAAGATAAATATTTGTACAAATGATCTTATTGCTTATTTCCTTGTAGGTGCAAGGGGAATGTGGAAATACAGTAGGCTTTGAGTGATAGTCAAATCTTTTAAAGCTTTGAGATTCCGTTCTCTTTGCACGGCTAAGATATAAACAACTGAACAACGATCTTGAGAAAATTTTTAGGTTTTCCAAAGCTCAAATAATAAGGAATATCTCCGAAATGATTCACTCCACAAAAAAATCATTTGGACATAAACCGTGTTTTAACGATATCTGTATTTTCTGTATAGTAAGATTTGATCTATCTTTTAAGATTTACCAGTTATGCAAAAGTCGTCAAGAGTAAACAGGACTATGTGGGCTATAACCAAAATATAAATTTAATTTGCCACAAAAATATCTCAAACATGTGGCATTTTAATCAAAATCGTTAGAGTCATTTTCGAGAAAATCATAATTTTCGAAAAAATTTCTATGTAAAGAGTAGTTTAAAGCGGAAGAATTTTCTTGAAAATTTTCGTGTCACATCCTTGAAACACATTAAATTTAAATACCAAATATGGTTTTTTATCGACTTTTCGGTTTTGAGTTGCGCTGTTCACACACATACACACACACACACACACACACACACACACACACACACACACACACACACACACAAACACACACACGGACCTTTTTTTAAATTTTTTTTTTTTTTTTTTAAATTCAGTGGGGGCCCTCAAGACGTATATTTCCGGTGAAATTTCCACATCAAAGTTTTGGGTGGAACACATTACTTTTTCTATTTACGTAGTAGATAAAGCAACAATGCTTTTAAATCACCCTGCAAAGCCGGTGATACAGTGATAAAGTCAGTATACAGTATCCAATAGGAATTTCGATTTCAGGCGTTGCTGGTTGCATATAGAGTAAGGTACAACTTAGTTTTCCTTCTGTTTGACTATTGTGCACAAGGACAAATGCATTATCAGACAAACATGGGCTATAAAGATTGATAACTGAAAGAAATAAATTTCACCCATTCTTCCTTCAGTTATCTTTGTTTCCCAATCATTTCGTTCATACGATAATGGTATATTGTCTTTCTTTGTGGATGTTTTTAGGATAGTTGATATAGGCGATCCTGCATGGAGGTATTATAATATTTCTCTCTCCAGGACCTTTTGACAACTTTTCATTGGCCTTTTTTGTCACCGGAGCTTGGAGCTATGGTGAAAATTGTTTCTCGGTTGATTCCAGGTCACTGATTCGGTGGTTATGGTCACTCACTTTGAAGTTGTGTGTTTTGGCCGCAGCGCCCTTGTAAAAGTCCTTGGACACGTGTCGCTTTTGTGGTTAATTTTTTTGAGTGGTACTTGCATCTGCAGTCACATGTTATGCCAGCAACAATGTAGTAATATTGTGACGGCGGCCGCACATCACAAATACGCTCAAGGTCAAGCTGCCTCATACACACACTGCTTGTAAATACTCGGTCAGACGACAATAGAGTGGTCAGAACAAAGACTTTCCAGAGAATTCTCGAAGATTTTGACGTGCCGGGCTCCTTTATAAGAAGTTTCAAGAAAATGTGTATTTTCCAGAGAATTCGCCTGGCATTAAAAGTGAGAGAGCTCAGACAAAGGTTCAGTCGTTAAGGTTGAATGAAACAGCTGTTAGTAGTTAGTTTTAAGTGTGTGTGTACAGTCAGTGTTGAGAGAATGTATTTCGTCAGAGACAGTTGTAGACATTTAAACGTCGCGTAGGAGTTGTTTATTGAGTGAAGCAGTCTTTAATTAAGCCTCTGCGTGAGTATAAGTGAATCTTCGGAAGCATTTTGTGACACAGAGATACTAGAACTGAAGACGTGAAGTGCTTGCCAAGGTTACAATAGGACAGAACAGCTAGCAATGGCCTCACTTAAGAAATTACAACTTTTACTAAGTCAAAACTCTTTTTGCTACATAAACTTTAAAAGTCAGGATTTTAAAAGTCAGTTACTCTGCCTCCTTGGCAACGTGATGTCAGCATCAAAATGGCATCAAAAATATGGGATGCTTTCCACATGGAAGCTCCGATGAGTATGCTGAATGTCTTCGATGCTCAAAATAAGAAACACAAGTATACAAGGACTTTTATGTTAAGAAATTAATCTACAGTAAATGGCAGACTCGCAAAATGCACAGAACTCCTTAAAGCAGGAGAAGGGATCCTCCAACCAATTGGAAAAGACCCTCATTGTCTTGTAGAGCAGAGTTGTCAGTGTTTTGTCTTCGGTTTGCCTGCCGTCCAAGGAAGCTTCTAATTCTATTAACACTGACCACCCCCGACACGCGAAGATGGAAGGAGAAAGGAGAATGACATACGAGAGCATAACAAAATGGCATGATAGAAACATCAGTTGTTTACTTCAAGGGCGCGCATTCTACAGCTGACTTCACTGGTGCAACCTTGTCAAATATTACATTGCAAATCGCTTATTTTTGGAAAAATCTTGGAGATGCCGCGATAGTGTAGCTTGTAGAGTCTTGAGTTACAAACTACAGGATGAGGACTTGGGGACGAAGTATTTAAAGATGGATCCAACGGTATTGGAGCCAGAATAGATTAATCATCCATTTAATCCATGAAAGATGATTGGGTTCCCCAGCAATTGTTAAGTGTTTGGTTTCCTTTCCTTGAGTTCCTTGACTGGAAATTATCCCAGTACCAATTTTCAGGACATTACAGTTCTAGTGACCTAGGAGCGTCACTGCAGGAATAACGTTTATTTTGAAAGTAGCTCCAGATTTGTTAGTATTTGGCGAGCTAAATGTGGGAACGGGTGGGTGGATGGATGCTCAATGGTGGCTGGTATAGATTCAGTTTGGCAGTCGCTTCAGACTTTCATCACGCAGGGCTGTGCTGGGCTGGGCTGGGCTGGCACGGAAATAGGCTGTATGAAATGATGCGATTTGAGACATTTGCACTCATCGCTTCCTTCCGCAATTATTATTTTTGCTCCAAGATTTGTTTGCGCCTTATTTTTCTCACTCCCTTTTTACTTTCTCTACTACATATAGTAAAGTAGAGAAAGTATTGTATTACACCCAAACATTCGATGTCTAGACTTCACCAGAAATATATGTTTTGAGGCCACCTGAATAAAAAAAGGGCTTTTTAGAAAAAGGTCCGTGTGTGTGTCTGTGTGTCAGTCTGTGGACAGCATAACTCAAAAATCTGATGTTTTGCATTCACATAACTTTCTCTACTCTTGTACTAACCATTCTTACAAACTCTTATTCCTATATCTTCTTTCTTGATAGTTGAGATACACATTTGTACAAATTATCTTATTGCTTATTTCCTTGTAGGTGCAAGGGGAATGTTAGAATACAGTAGGCTTTGTGCGATGGTCAAATGTTTGAGATTCTGTTGTCTTTGCACACTTAACATATAAAAAAAATGTACAACGATGATCCATTTCACGAAAGTTCTAAGTTTTCCGAAACTCACACACATAGCAAGGAATATCTCCGAAATGATTCACTCTACAAGAAAATTTATTGAGACATAAATTGTATATTTTAGCAAGATCTACATTTTTGGTACAGTATGATTTGGTCTATCTCTAACGGTTTACCAGTTATGCAAAAGTCGTCCAGAGTAAATACGACTACAGGGGCTATAGCCAGAAACTTCAAGATATGCATTTCATTTGTCATTAAAATATCTCAAAGATATGACATTTTAATCAAAATCGTTAGAGCCATTTTCAAGAAAATCGTTTTTGAGTTATGCTGTCCACAGACTGACACACAGACACACACACGGACCTTCTTCTAAAAATGCTTTTTTTTTTATTCAGGGGGCCTCAAAACATGTATTTCCGGTGAAATCTCGACATCGAATTTTTGGGTGGAATGCAATACTCCCCCTACTTACCAGTAGAGAAAGTAAAAACGAAATGTCGGTTAAAACCAAAGTTGGTATTTAAGTTTAATGCCCTTCAAGGATGCGACACGAAGATTTTGAAGAAAATTGCTTCATTCTAAACTACCCTTTACCTAGAAAATTTTGAAAATGACTAACAATTTTGACTAAAATGCAATATGTTTGAGACATTTTTATGAAAAATGAAATGTATATTTTGAATTTTCTGTCTATGGTCTATGTAGTCGTATTTACTCTGGACGACTTTTGCGTTAGAGATAGACCAAATCTTACTATACAAAAATGTAGATCTTGGTAAAGCACACAACTTATGTCTAAATACTTTTTTTTTTTTTTTTTTTTTTTTTTTTGTAATGTGAACATTTCGGAGATATGCCTTGTTATTTAGGTGAGTTTTGTCAAATGAAACATCGATATTCATTTTTTATGCTAACCGTGTAAAGAGAACGGAATTTGAAAGCTTTAAAAGATTTGACAATCGCTCAAAACTTATTGTATTCCCATATTCCCCTTGTACCTACAAGGAAATAAACAATAAGATAATTTCTGCAAATGTTTATCTCAACTAACACGAGGAAGATAAAGGAATAAGAGTTTGTAAGAATATTTAGTACAAGAGTAGAGAAAGTCATGTGAGTGCAGCACATCAGATTTTTTCGCTCCCGTCTGCTGTTTACTTTGTAAAGGATGCATCAAATTATGGCGAAGTCAGTATTTAGTTCCGGTAGAGAATTAATGGCACTGGAAGATTATTTTTCCGCCGACACCAATACTTAATACATAGCAGCAACTAATCATTAGAATAAATTGAAGTTTGGTGTGATTTTTTCATTCAACTATTGTAATGATTAAATTCCACAGAATGAAATTCAAAGGGGGCATAAAGCATACTATGTATTCCAGGGAAAAGAGTTACATTCATACTGCACTTGTCTTGCACTAATATGAAGCTATAGACATCAACTCTTTTCCTGAATTACGCTAGGCTAAATAAAATCGTATATTGTTTTATTTTTCACACAGAAAATGATTTGTCTATAAAAAAGGTGATATAATTTTTAAGCATTTAAATTGTTTTCTCCATATTATAACCCACGTTAGTAAAAATGTTAGCTCAAGTGAATCAAGGAACTTAATAAATAATAATTAAAATTTTAATATCAGTATCAGAATTCTAGACAAATGACAACGTTTTTCATTTAAAAGGGTGTTAGGAAATGAAAATTCAATTTCATGTAGCAGATAAATACTTACACATATGCCTGTGGCACAGTTTTGCATGCTACTCCTAACTTGTACCTGAAGTATTTCCTAGAAAGTATTAGCATCTTAAAGGCCAATAAAATTGTCTCTTCCAAGAGAGGTCAGATATCTTTCATCTATGATATTTCCTTAGTTTACAGTCCTACAAAGATGCCGACAGTGGCTTGTTCTGAAAGTGCAGGAAAACTTGTTGGCTAGGTAGTTTAAATAATGCCCATTTGTGTCCATTGACTTATTAAATCGCTTAATTAAACTCAACTTGAAGTTTAAAGTCGGTAAAAGAACAGGTTCTAGCTTTTTCCTCTTTATGATTTTGAAACCGGTATAAATGTGTTTCTTCGAGGCCATTCTGTTGAGTTCTTCTAATTTCATAGCCCCATTCGTGTGTTTACTTGGCGTAGGTATATCGAAGAAATATTAATATTGCGTGTATTTTAAAGGCGAAATCTTCATTTAGGTTTATAACCTTTCAATGTGGTTAAAAAGTTTAAATCGCTATGTGATACGTTAATAACTATATATATAAGAATAAATTTATTCCATGTCGTAATGAATTTATTACGGAAGTTTTATAATGCACATATTTATTGAATGTCCTAATATGAACCCTATTTCAACTTCCGGTATGCTAGAGTTTTAGTTAAAATACAGTTATATGCAAAAAGAACGAAAGAAGGAAATATAACCAGAACAATGAAACATTATTTACATTGACAATTGGCATTGACATTGCAATTTCTGTTGTGGGCCACTACTCGTGTCAGAATGACTGCACAAACCTTGCAACTCTGCCTTGGATTGTTTTGGTTCGTATGCACGCGCCGGCCACCCGATGCCCTTATCTTCCCCTACCACTGTCTCAAAAGACTGAACAAAGCATATAAAGCAACTTCACTGTATTGTATGCTGTTGCCTGCCGTTATGAGAGCGTGAGAGTTTAACAGGTATATGCTTGTGTCATGCTGGACATGCATTGGATTTCCCTTTATACCTATTAGCTACTTCATAGATGGGCTCTGCGTTTGATGGTCACAATCAAAGAAATGCATACATATACCATGAATTACATTCATGTCGCTTTCTCTACCGACAGTCATTTATCACTTTCTCCGCCACCTACACTAAGTAACAGGAAGTGTCGTGTTTCATCTATACATATATTTTATATCAGCATTTCACCGGAAATGAACTTTTGAGGTCCTAAAAAGCACTTATACAAAATATACTCATGTATGTGTGTGTATTGTGTTATATTGTGTGCGTGAACATTGTAATTGAAAAACCAAAATTCGGATAAATACGAAATCTAATATCAGCATCTTCCAGGAATGCAATAGGATGGGTCCAAAATATTTATTTCACACCCGAAGTACCTCTAACGTAGCAAATGCTTATTTTCTCAAAATTACTAAGATTTAGATTAAAATACCATACGTTTAAGATATTTGTATCACAAATAAAACGTACAAAGAGCGACATAGAAAATTTTCCGCGGATTTTGTATTATTTTCTGGGGTCTTTTGAGGCGTGAGCTTCGCCTTACCTCGCAGAGCGTGGTGGCTTGATAACAGGAATAAGAGGGAAAGAGAGTTGAAAACGATCCAGTGATACATATTTAGAATTACACACACACACACACACACACACACACACACACACACACACACACACACACACACACACACACACACACACACACACACACACACACACGTTCAACCTTTAATCTGCACTACCTGAAAATCGTCTCAGACGTATACGTTATACATTTCGCTAATGTGGGTGCTCATCAAGTTTTTCCCATATATTTTAATCCCTTCAAAGCCGTGTCCTGCACTAGCCAATAAGATATGGCTACCAATGACGATAAGAGGTCTGTATGACAAACTGAATGCACTCAATACCTCCTTCACTTTTAGCCAATACGATCGAGTGTGTTAACATCCATTTCGTTTCTACGCCTTTTGTAACCTTTGCAGTGCTCATTGATGTAAATATTTAGCAAATGGAGTGACACATCCTTGCAACGTGGTGTAAAGCAACCAAATAAATGGTCAAGGCCTCGCATAATGACAAATAATGTGACGTGATTTTCTTTGGTACTGTTTGTATATCTTGAATTATCTGCGAATAGCCTGTGAAGTCTTCTTCACTCTGAACGAATTTTGTACAATTTTGTGTAACTGGCAAACAATAAGACAAAAACTTAAAACAAAACAATTTTATTACTATCTCGCTAAAAACAATTTAGATCAACATAAACTTATTTTGTGTCAATACTCATTTCAAGATATTTGTTGATATTGGTTTCAAGTTCTCAGTGCACTTTATGTCATTTGAAGTGTTATATATATTCATTTGTTTCTCGCGGAAGGGTATGGAGTTTCAAAGGTTCTAAAAGTAGTTCGTGTGCATGGTGGGAAATTTTCTCTCCGTAAATATTCGTCCTCCGGATCAGCGGAAGTTTCCGTGTTGTGGGACCCCAGGGCTCGTGTAACCCCGCAGATGAGAGGGGGCGGTTAAAAGAGCCACCAACGGGGACCCTGCCCTCTACTGTTGTCTCTCCTTAGGTCCGGCCACGCTTAGTACCCTCTCATCTCAACATACCTGCTGGAGGGCCCCCTCAGAGGCATAGGCACAAAAGACTTCGATAGGTCAAGGAGCTAAGTCCCCCTACGAACCTTGTCTTTGAGCCAAAAAGAAGTAGATAACAAAGTAAACTTTGGTAAGAAGTATTGAAAAATGGGTAAAAATGTTACGTGGATGTTATGTGAATGCCACGTCCCTAGAGTATAACTAGTGTATTAGAATGCATTATGTATTTTTAGGAAGAGTTTTAATAAATCCAGTTTTGAAATTCTTAGGTGATTTCAAATTGAAATTTAGTGTTTATTTATGCACGCTCTTTAACTGATATGGTTCACAGCGACCCATTCTATATCGGGCTGAAAGGCTGCTTAATTTTGCTCAGACGCCTCTTTGCCATGCTTGCAGTTCTTTTATGTACCGCACATCTACGCCACGGGACCAGCGGCTTTACTTCCCTTCCGAAGAAAGCCATGCTAAGGACTTTTACTTCTTCTTTCCCTGATTACCCTCCCCTTATGCAGGACTTACATCCCCTAGGACTTACAAGCCGATGCCTAGGGTCAGACACCTGTCGGAGAGCAGAGGAACCTATGGAGCGGGCCTGAAAAAATCAAGTCCTCCAACGGGTATGAACCTGCGACCTCGGGAACTAGAGGCTAGCATGTTATCCCTATACTCATATATTTGATATCTAACATTACTAGCATTAGCTACAGGGATCACCTCAGTGCGAAAGTGGTGCAGCTGCTGACCAAGCTGTAGGCCAGGGTTCGATTCCCGGTACCGATGTGGACATTTTCATCCGCTGGGAGACCTGGTCCAGTCAATTAGAAGCTACTTGAGGGATAACTAGCGGCTTCGGGACCGCATTCAGCGGCCGGGAGGGTCACGAAGCACTAACCACGTCCCATCTTCCAATACTACACCCATTCATGACGCCTGTTGTGGGAAGAGGCATTGGACACAGGGCTCGGGTTGGACCAGTATGTTACCCGTGGCGTTTAACTTTTAATTTATTAAATGTATACATGAGTATATAATCCCCAAAAGTAAGAAAAATGTTGACATTACTTCCATTAATTCCTCAGAAAATCGGTAATGAATTTGGTAAATTCTACATTTAACCGTCTAATGTATAATGTCATTTGGCCACAGGATGTTTATCAATATTATAATATTGTTTTTTGTAATTTTCATATTACATTGGCATTTAACAATAAAATAAAGGCATTTGTAGCTATCTATATCATAATATATCAAATTATTTTAGTATTTTTAGTTTCTTTTGTTTATTTTTCAAAAATCAAAATCCATGCACACCGCCTCACCGATGATTTTACGTGGGCCCTCCCCATCCTTTATTACAGCCAAATTTGATTGCGGTTGCAGGAATTAAACACACGACGTTCGGATTTTAATGGAAGGTCAGTCCATTTTGTCCGGTCTTTAGCAATCATGTTTATTCGAATTACTTCCTTTAAGGTGTCTGTGACAGAGATACTAAAACCGGTTCAGGAATTACAAGAAGAGTGGCATATCTACCAAAATAATTCATGCATAAATAAAAGGTCGTTTGAAGTCCGTCAGTGTAGTTCCATGTTCCACTCTTTAGACATTTGATTTACAGCCACGCCCGATTTAAGCCCACAGGTAGGTAATGTTTGACAAAGCTCCAACAGAAGCTGTTAATATGCGTAAGCCTGGCGATGCTGCTGAGGAAGTTTCTATAAAAAGTTCAAGAGCCAGGATGGTGTTGGCCTTATACGCGCCTGTGCGTTCTGGCATAGAGGTTGTCAGTTGCAGACGCCAGCAGAGCGAGTAATTAGCAGCCTAACGTAATGAAGGACAGTTAACACACACACTGTGCTCTTTCTTCCCCACTCATTGCACTAGTCCTGCCTCCTTTTCTCCCATTTGCGGTTCTACTCTTGCTTTTGTTTTAAAGCTTTATTCTACAGACCCTATTAACTCCTCTTCCAATTGTTTTAATTTAATATTCATTTACTCATTTTTGGCTTCTGTTTGCCTACGTGATTTTCTTTCCTAAACTATGCTTTTCCTCTTTTCTTCTCTTTTTATCTTCTTTATTTGATATTTTAATTTTCACCTTCATTTCCTTAAGCCGATGTCCGACGGTCCAAACAATGTCTGTCGCACTATGATTAATTTTGGTCCAGGACAAATGAGTTCACGTAGCAAGCGTGAGAAATAAACATGGCGGACGCAAATATTAATTTAGCAATTGCTATACTAAGTACAGGTTTGGGATATATTTCCACGAGTTTCAGCAGGAAGAAAAGATGTATTAGAAGTAAAAGACGTTGGTGGACACGGTCTTGATTAGAAAGAAGGGAACAGGGCACGGGTCGAGGTATATTGGGTCTACTACAAAACGAATTGAGGTTAGAGGACCCAGAAAACTATCGCAGTTTTCTACGAATTGACGAAGCAACCTTTAACATCGTGTCGAAGGCAAAATTACACACCAGGATAAAAATATAAGATAAGCACAAAAGGTATAAGGCACAATTGTAATGGTTTTAATCTTAGTATGGATGGACAGGAAATTTGAATTCATTTAATAACATAAAATTTAAACATACTGTTAACTGGATTTCTAATTACTTATGCAATCACCACCTCAGTAATATATGTTAATGGTTACGAAAAATCGTTTATGAGAATCTTCCAGAAAAAATGAAACGTTTTATTAAAATACCCATCACATTAAAAGTGTCACCAACAGCTGACTACACGTTGCCCTCGCAGTCCGCCATATTGTTACGTTACAGACGCTGATTCGCTATTTTCAAGTTGTTGGATGAAAAAATTAGATGTAACTCAATCGCATTGTATACAAACAGTTTGGATACAAAAATAGGATAGAAATTGTATGGAACAAAATTGTATCCAATGCACTTTTGTTGTACACAATGCGTTGGACCAAAAACTTGGACCGTGGGGCAAAGGCATTACTCTATTTTTATTTTCTCTACCACGTATGTATATCTCACCCAAGATTTCATTGTAAATAAGCCTTTTGAGGTTCCATGAATAAAATTTCAACCTCGTATGTAAGTGAGTCGCTAAAAAATTGCAACTTTTAAAAATGTTGTGCGTCTAAACTAGATTATCACTTTTAACGGACATTTAAAATCTGCTACAAGTTGTCTTCAAACACCAAGGCACAAAATCTCAACTCTACACTAGTAGCGGTTGGTGAACTTTTTTTCCCCCAAGCATAGGGGCGGACGGATGGACTGACAGACGGACAAAGGGACGCTAATCCGCAACAGCAAAGCACTTTGGGGAGGGGAAAAAAAAAAAGAAAAAAAAAAAAAAAGAAAAAAAACAAACAAAAAAAAAAAAAAAAACAAAGGAGCGGGCGCGCATTAACAACATTAACATCAAATTTGTATTTAAGTCAGGCGTCTTTCAAGGGTGCATGGCGGATATTTTCGGGGAATTTCCACATACCAACTTCACCTTTACATAAAAATGTTCAATACTTCTTATTTTCTCAATATAATAGTTACACAGGGCAATTATCATTCCATAGTGATTTTAAAGACTATTATAGGTTATTAAAATAACTCTTTCCTTTTGTCTATTGCTGGTCAATAATGATGATGATCATAATAATAATAATAATAATAATAATAATAATAATAATAATAATAATAATAATAATAATAATAATAATAATAATAATAATAATAATAATAATAATAATAATAATAATAATAATAATAATAATAATAATAATAATAATAATAATAATAATAATAATAATAATAATAATAATAATAATAATAATAATAATAATAATTAATAATAATAATAATAATAATAATAATAATAATAATAATAATAATAATAATAATAATAATAATAATAATAATAATAATAATAATAATAATAATAATAATAATAATAATAATAATAATAATAATAATAATAATAATAATAATAATAATAATAATAATAATAATAATAATAATAATAATAATAATAATAATAATAATAATAATAATAATAATAATAATAATAATAATAATAATAATAATAATAATAATAATAATAATAATAATAATAATAATAATAATAATAATAATAATAATAATAATAATAATAATAATAATAATAATAAATATTTACAAAGTTAGCTTTAATTACGTAATTCGAATAATGTGAGTTCAAAGAATGAGACGACAGTAAAATCTTCAAAAACAGATAAGAGTATGGAAGCCACAAGCTCATTAGAAACAAAAGAACGAGCACTTTACATTTCAAACTTTGCTGCTAAGAGTGTAGAAAGATTTAAAGGAAGAGGAATGTTCTTCTTATTCTTTTTCTTCATTTACACTTCATGGATTAGGCAGATTGCCTGTTCGGTCTTCCTTTGTTCAGGTCCATCTCTTCCTACATTTCTTCTTCTTTCTAGTCAGAGGCTGTTTCCAGTTCTCTTTGATCTCTTCTATTTATCGTTTATTTTATATATACCTAATTCTTCTCGTTGTGAAAAAGATATGTTCTAGTACCAAGCTTCTCAAAAGTCTCATTTCTGCGGCTTGTAATTCACTTTTATCTTTCTCATTCAGAATCCAGGACTCCCTACCATACATCACTACTGGTACTGCTATTGTTTTATAAAATTTGAGTTTTATATCTTTTATGGCTTTATTTTGTAATCGGCTTGTTATTGTGCTGCATATTTGCTGGTAGGTATTTGCTTATTTTGTTTTGTATTTTTATCTCTGTCGAAACATATTACAGCCCGAATATTCAAACCGAGATACTTGTTCTTAATTTTGGATTGCTTAGGATATTTTCCTCTGTGTGCCATCATTTTTTATTTATTTATTGATATTTTATGTTGTAATTTTTTCCTATTATATTTAGCTTATAAACGGAGCGTTGTAGATAATTTTCGTTATTTCACATTAGCACCACATCATCAGCATACAACATATTTATATATTTTTTCTACTTATTTGCATACTTGGATTTATATTAGCTCTTTTCCACATTTTCACTAGGTCATCAATATGGATATAGAACAGTGTCGGTGACAGACTGCATCCTTGTTTAACTCTTCTATTTGTAGCAATTACCTCCTGTATAGAAATTCTTAATTACTTCACTTAAGGCAGGCATGTCAAACATCACTCCCAGGGTGTGAAGAGAGGAGTCCACCCCTCCTTAACTGCAGTAGCACGCGCTAGTACTCGTAGAACCGGTTTTCGCTTTGTTTTTCTCGTTCTCCGATTTGAAGGGAGGGAAAATAGGGGAATATTTTCACACCTGACGAGTGCTGTTTGACACGCCTGATTTAAGGTAAGGAATGTAAGGGGAATATATATCTGTGAAATTACTAATGCCATTTTATTTAAAACAAATTACTGTATAAGTATATTTTACAGATACTTATGCAATCTTTTAGCAAGTTCCTTAATATTTTACCAATTGGTTTTTAAATATCATTGAGAGTAATTATTATTTACCATCTAACAGTTACTTAAACCCGGGACATAAAGTACTTGCCCTTGGGGAATTTATCTCCGATGTGAGATTCCCTTGTGGTCTAACCGGGAAGGTACGAAGTACTGACAAGTTGGCCCTGGTAGCTTAGTGGTTAGAGCAGCCGCTCGATAAGTGAAAGATCCGAGGTTCAAATCCCGGCTATGGCATTTAATCCTGATTACACCTTATTCATTGAGTGTTTATGGCTTCATTGGCTATTTTAAGAAAATCCCTTCTCATTCTTGTAGAACTAGCAGTAAAACGGCAAAGGATAGAAAAATATACATCTCAAGAAAAAATGGATTTCCATAAAAGATGATACATATGTCAAATGAAACTGTTTGTATGCGCTACAAGTGGCTTGAAGCTAGGTTTTTCCACAAACGAAGTGCCTGAGGGTTCGTCCATATCCATGGGATAATGTGGATTTTCCAACCATTTGTAGAATCATTGTCCATTGAACATCGCGATGGATTCGAGGAGCTGCGATAGATAGAGATCTTTAGGTCACGAAATCAAACATTCCGGCGGAGACATTGTCATTTCCCCGTATCAGCTGGATGTGTACCTCTGCCATGAGTAGGTATTTTTTGTAGTGTTTAACGCGCGCTTTTACTACTACGGCATCGCAGGCGGTGACACTGATGATACATGGAATGAAGATGGAGCACCGGTGGAATGAGATGTCGGGGGAAACCGGAGAACCCGGAGGAAACCCGCCTACCACAAATCCCACGTAAGGTTGCCAGGGATCGAAGCCGGGACGCTTTGGTGGGAAGCGAATGTTCTAACCACTCGGCGCAGCTATGACAAGTGTGAGGTCGGTAGTCGGGTTGATAGGCCGAGTCCTACAAGGGCCTGTTAATTATTAATAATTAATTAATAATTATTATTCTGAAGTATTAAAGCTCATTGTTGTACAATTAAACTCTCCCAGAAGGGGGAAGGGTGCGTTTGGTTTGTAAAATTCCTTTGCTTCCCGCGAGCTGTGCTCTGTGAACAATTTAGCTTTCAGCCCCTGTATTTAAGACATGCCATTTAGTGAGTCTTATGTTTCTTAACCATTTTCTGTACAAAATGAATAATTCTCATGATAAACCTTTCAATAAAATGGCAACTGGTAGAGAAAACTATCACATGAAGATTCTTTAATATTATTTTATCATCTAAGAGTAGAACGTATGTACCTATGTTTTATATTGCTTTGAAGTTGAAAAATAGACGAACAGATGAACAAAAAGTTAAAAAATGGCTTCAATGTGCTAGCAGATCAGAAGAGCTAATAAAGTGCTTGGGGCGTATGCGGCCATTACAGAAGGTTGCCAAGTTTTCAAAATAAAAAATATGTATGCGAAGTAAATAAATATATAGAACTGTAACATATTCTTAGAACTTTATATGTCAGTAACAGTTTCTTTTGAAGTTTTTAAATATAAACACATGTGTTATTAGTGTGGTTTTAGTATTTATTCTTATTCTCCAGGCTCTGCAGTAAAACTAATGTGTAAATCTAATTTCTGATTCGAAATCTGCTACGAAATTGGCTAAGTCCGAATTTCCAAGTACATTGTTAGATCACAACCTAACATACAGTTTTCGATTACAAATTTCCCAGACATTCTAACTTTGATAAATTAATTAATGAGAAACGAAATAGAAAGCGTTGGGAAATACCCATGTAATTTTGTTCTGTATGGTTGGTTCTCTTCTAATTTGCAGAAAAAATTATGTTTACCTTATAACATGACTTCGCTTCATATAAACTAGACTTGCTATATATTTTCTCATAGTATAGAGTCGAAATGTAATTGTTTATAATCTGTGAACAATTGTATAACTAAAACAGCGTTGATATTGCAACATCTAAGACGTTAGTTTTGTTATTAATACCAGATATTTTTCCTGTCTCCTATATTGCTGCATCCCGCATGCCTCAAATTATTTTCTCTTTCCCTGCGGCAGCAATACAGAGCGCGGTGACGTCACACGCTGAACTCGTCTACAGCTGACGTCACACTGGCACTACCGGTCCTTTTCTGTACTATATCGATGTATACATATAGTAAACAGCACCTCCTACACGATTGCCTTCTCATTTGAAAAAGTACTGGGAAATTCAAGCGAACAAAACAGAATATCTCGGAAATGGTTCACTATATATAACATAAATGTGTTTTAACAATATATTATATTTTTTACAGTAGGATTTTGTATATCTCTTGCGGTTTACCAGTTATGAAAAGCCACTCGGAATGTAGAAGATTTCTGACGACATTCCTAGAAAATTCAAGATTTTTTGTAGTGTTTAACGCCCGCTTTTACTACATACGGCACCGCAGGCGGTGACAGTGATGATACATGGAATGAAGATGGAGCACTGGTGAAATGAGATGGTGGGGGAAACCGCAGAACCCGGAGGAAACCCTCCCCAGCGCCGCTTCGTCCACCACAAATCCCACATGCGGTTGCCTGGGATCGAACCCGGGCCGCTTTGGTGAGAAGCGAATGGTCTAACCACTCGGCTCAAGATATACATTTCATTTGGTATAAAACGATCTTAAGTATATCATATGTTAATCAAAATCGTTGGAGCCAATTTTTGAGAAAATGAACATTCTTGACGAATGTTCCATGCTTCTATGGGAGGGGGGAGGGATTTTCTTGAAAATCTTCGTGACGCATCCTTGAAACATGCTTGATATTTAACTGAGTTTTCGGTATGGTATTCACAGATAAGACATACGTAAAGGGAATTTCAAAATATGTACTTCCTTTAGGGTGGAATACATTGTTTTCCCCACTTACGTAGCAGATAAATTAAAATATCCTTTTATACTAATACTATGTGTAAGCTTAGTTATTGTATTGTTAAAATTCCAATAATCCACATAGAAAAATAATTTAATAACTCATCCAAGTAACGTATTAGTTTGTAATTTTCTTTTTAGTCATAAAACTTTTATTCATGTGTAATTAATGTTTTAATGGAAGAGTAATATTTTCAGAAACAACCTGTATTTTGAATATAGTACATATTGCAATGCATAGTCCATATCCAAATATTCTTTTTCGTGTGGAAAGAAATATAAATGCAATATTCACAATGCAGGAATAACGTGTTTTACATTTCAGATGCCACTTCCAAGAAATATTTCATTACATTCCAGGTAATATTACGAAAGGAATAAACGTGCAAATTTACATAATATTTGCATGTTTACCCAAAATTAAATAACATCAATTCATCATCTATTAGAAGTTTTAAGCTCTGAGATTTCTGGAGTGTGTGTCCAAAAGACTTGCGGGGGCGAGGACACAGATTCGCAAAGGCAATCTATTTTTGGGCGTGATTATTTGGGTTGGGCAGGAAAGGGCTGTTCCATCACCGGCCACCAGAGCGCGACACTGCACGGGTCGGGAAGTGAGTCGGTACGCGCATTCCTTGCGCAAGATCACTACATGCCGCATGCCAACATGACAAGTGACTGTCAGCATGAGGTTAATCTTGTGACACAGAGCACGGACTTTGCTCGGTGCATGTTTGTGGGAGTTGTTGCTCAAAACACCGCTAGATTCCTTTTTAGGGATACATTTGGAAACATTTTCCGGAGAAGCTCGTTATCATGACCTCCATAGCACAAACCAGTTCATATAGGTACACAGTTATCCTCCGTGGGTTTATGCTTGCAGACCTTTACTTGTGCCATTCCTTCATAAATAAACTATGCATGAAAGAAATAATTTGTTCCATATTGTAATTAGTTTATTACGGAAGTTTTATGCATATATTTTATTTTTTCAATAATTATTTTTGTCGCAATACCTTGAGACGAAGAAAAAGACCCGAGCAAATGCTCTGTTTGCGTAGGAGGACTTTGTTGTCTATCATATTTTTAAATCCATAAAACGGCTGTGAAAATGAGAACATGATGTCGATCAACAATGAGCGGTTTGTGATATAGTATAAAAATATATCATTCAACTCTAACATAAACTTTATAAATAGCATTCAACAATCACACGGCAAATCTTTGCAGTTCGATGTGACCGTCGCATAATGAAACTCCTTCCAGAAAACTATGAAAAATTTTAATTAATAAAAATAGCTAATGTTGAAATAGATTGAGAGATGGACGGACGGACGGACGGACGGACGGACGGACGGACGGACGGACGGACGGACGGACGGACGGACGGGCGGGCGGGCGGACGGACGGACGGGCGGGCGGGCGGGCGGACGGACGGCCGGTCGGATGAGAGGAGTTTAAGGGCCCGTCGACAGCTAGGTCATTTGGGCCCACTGAGAAAGGACCCAATGTTCTTAATGACTTACTTTAACAATAAATTCACTATTTGATTACTTCATCAAGATTAACAAATTTGAGAAAGTTGAAATAGTAGATTTCATTTTCATGCTTATTTTATAATTTCAGATCACGTTTGCCAGATTTTAGTGCATACATGCAAGCATATATCCATACCTAGTAACAGCGTACACAAATTCAAGCTCTACTTATAAATTATTTATTTCTTGTTAGTTTTAAGAGGAGATTAAATTGCGGAAATTGACGTTTTTAGATTTACCTTATCTTGTAAACTAGAATTTTCTGTTTAATTTGATATGCATTTTATCACTGTAGGCGCAATAACTATACTTTAAATATATTTAAAAATGGTACAGCATCTACTATTTTGTACTCCAAATTCTGCAAGAAAAAGGAGCATAACTCTTGTTAGTCTTTGAAATAAAGATTTAAAAGTTAAATCGTCTTTTTAGCGGAAAGTTTGTTCTGCAAATTCTAAATATGGCAGTGTCATTGTCCTGAAGCTTATAGTTCATGAAATATTTTATCATCTCCTGTATTACTGCCCAAAAACATACCTGAAGATATTATAATATTTTATAAACCTTTATAAATAAAGGTTTCACTTTAAAATACCTTAATTTATGCTTATGTTCTAAAATAATAGTTATACATTTATACAGTGTTCAAGTAATGCATTTTTACTTTCTCTACTGGTAAGTAGGGGAAGTATTGTATTCCACCCAAAAATTCGATGTCGAGATTTCACCGGAAATACTTGTTTTGAGACCCCCCTGATTGCAAAAAAAGCATTTTTGGAAAAAGGCCCATGTGTGTCTATGTGTCTGTCAGTTTGTGGACGACATAACTCAAAAACGAAAAGTAGGTTAAAAACCAAAGTTGGTATTAAAGTTTAATGCCTTTCAATTTTGAAGAAAATAGGCCCACCCTAAACTATCCTCTACGTGGAACATTTTTCGAAAATTTTTATTTTCTTGAAAAATGGCTCTAATTCTATAGATATTCACAATCTAAGATGCGCCAAGCTGAACTGTTGGAACTGAAATCTTTAACACTCGGTAAGAAAATTTGATGTGTTGCACTCACATGACTTTCTCTACTCTTGAACTAACCATCCTTACAAACTCTTATTCCTATATCTTCTTCGTGTTAGTTGAGTTAAACATCTGTACAAATTACCTTATTGCTTATTTCCTTGTAGGTGCAAGGGGAATGTTAGAATACAGCAGGCTTTGTGCGATAGTCAAATCTTTTAAAACTTTCAAATATTTTCCATGTAAAGGATAGTTTAGGGGGAGGAATTTTCTTCTAAACCTTCGTGTCGCAGACACTAACCTTAAATACCAACTTTGGTTTTTAGCCATGTTTTAGCTATGCTGTCCGCAGTCTGATACACAGATACAGACATACACTCACGGACCTTTTTGTAAAAATGCTTTTTTTTTTTTTTTTTTTTTTTTTTTTTGGATTCAGGGGGCCTCAAAACATATATTTCCAGTAGAATCTCGACATCGAATTTTTGGGTGGAAAACAATACTTCCTCTACTTTACTATACGTAGCAGAGAAAGTATTAAAAAAGATTGTCTATATAGTAAAACATCTTATGTGTGCACTCACATGACTTTTTCTACTCACAATTCTAGAAACTATTTTTAAAAATGCTTATTCCTCTATTCATGCCAATAGGTCTAAGCGATAGCATAATATTTTAAGAGCTTGTCGCTATGCGATGGCTTTGATACACTGTTTCCTGCATGGCCAGGACATAAAATAAAGAATAGCGACTTGCAATTTGAGAAAATTAAAAGCACTAAAAAATTCAAACAAATAATAAGCAATATCTCGGAAATGCTTCACTCCACAAAAATTTTATTTGACATTATGTGTTTTAACGAGATATCATTTAGGGTTTACCAAGACTTCTGAGAACATTCCCAGAAATATTTCATTTGGTATGAAAATATCTTAAGCATGTGGTATTTTAATAAAAAATCTTTAAGAGCCAATTTTGAGAAAACCTACATTTTTGAAATATAAGGGTATTCTGGAACGGAGGTACTTTCTTGAAAGAGAGTAAAAATGGGAATTGCACTTCGTTAGTAGCCTACAGCGAATATATTTTGAATGAGTGACGCCCATCGCGTGATTCGTTACACTGTACAGCCATTAGCTACAGATGAGTGCAGCATTATCGATCTGATAGTGAGTGAGTGGACTTGGGTCACAACGCAGAAAGGAAAACGCGGCAAATCTTTATTGCGGACATGGTGACGTCACCCATTATCCCATAAGAATCTTGGTTCATTTGTTCTATAAGACAAATTGTGAATTGCACAAACGCAAAATAAATCTTGCAACTTTAAACTCGGAACGTACTAACTGGAGTATAAATGACGCACCGAGCGAGATAGCTCCGTGGTAACGTGTGAGGCTCGTATTCGGAAGGTCGTAGGTTCGATTCCCGTGGCCAACCTTCCTCATCCATGGGTCACCAGACAGATGGTGGGAAGGATAATTACTTCCCCGATTTTCCCGTCCGTCCACTTTATTTCATTTCACCGGTCAATACTTCAGAGTTGGAAGTGTTGGCGATGGGCGAGTTTGGAGCTGCTGTGTGGGAACTTTGCTAACTGTAATTGCTGTTCTCGGCGGATGGGTGGCGTTGTAGCCTCCTGATCCGTGGCTGCTTGCGGACTCTGGCGTCGAGACGTAAAATCTCGACAATTTAGAGACCCTCACGCTGGCTTGCGCACTCGTCCTGGTTCCACACGCCCATAGAGCTCTTTCACCTCATCCTTTCCTCCCGGGGTCTGGCATACAATAGCATCAACAATTGGCTCAGTGAGGATTGCCCTGCGTAAATACTCACCCCCTCCAGTAACTGGAGCAAAGCACCGCAATTAGACTATAGTAGGCCCTCTGTGCTTCCAACATGACCCCTGGAAGGAAGGGATGAAGGAGGGACACTCATGGGCGACTAGATCCGGACGACGATGTGCGCCAGCATGGATGGAGTACAATATGACACAAATCCTGACGCCGACTAGCTGTATCTTAGTCTTAGCAATCTCGGGGTCCTCGGAATGGACAGGATACTCCCAGAAACGAGGGGGTTCCAGTGGTCCCAACAAGCATAGCACCTGCCGCAGTTTACCAACTGGTCCTATAGTCCTGAAACAGATAAGGTGACACAGAGAAAGGAAATGATAGTGACAGGAAATTCGAGGTAGCAAAGGAACCACCCCAGCATTTGTCACCAACCACAAAAACTCCAAGATCGGAGAGGTAGCTCGAGACTAATTGAACCCAGGAACTCCTAAATGTGAGCCACAAGTTACCGCGAAGCTATCTCGCTTGGCTGACAGTTATGTCAGACACTTGCTTCGCGGTCAGCTTTTGATAACCTGTTATTATCTCTTCTGCGAGTTGTTTGCTGTGCCGTGAAATAAATGAGTGATTCCAAGCGTGTTTGGAAGTAACGTTATAATTCTGAGGAAACGTTGGAGTGGTGTATACCAGGTGGTTACGTCCATTCCAAAGGCATGCGCTGCTAAGGTCTATTTTCCCATGAAGAGCAGGCTAGATTTGCATGGATACCAAATGGTCAAAAAGCACGCTAATTCCGACCTTGTTGCTTTCAGAGTATGAAGTGTTCCCTGTCTCCAGAAATAATGGCACAGGTGAATCACCTGGTATTACACAGAAAGAAAGCACGTGGTGGAAAACAAAAAGGTAAACGCTATGATTTATTTCGACAAGGTAAAAGCATGTGAATTAGGAATAGGAGCTCTAAATTGCCGATACCTCAGTGCTTTCAATACTCAGCGGTCTAGTACTCTGACAAAATCTTCGATACCTCTTCGATACTTTGTATTATTGAAAGTTGTTGAGTTTAACTATATCGTAGATAAGGAATGAAAGGAGTGTCCCCAGGAAGTTGCTGGACTATAGACCAAGACTGCATTTCCTCTGAGTGAATAAATACAGCTCCATAGGCCCTTATGAAGATACGCAAAACAACTGGTGAAAGAGTAAAGGTACTCGTGTAACATGCAACGTTAACTGAGTTGTGAATGTAGCTGATTTAGCTGACGCACTAAATCACGCTTCTGCAACAGCCTGACTTGGTGACATACTCTGGGCCATTATATTTACTTACATACTTCAGTGAGCAAAATCTCTTAATTCTGCAGAAACAAATGAGAATTTAAGACGTGAGATAATACAACCCTTTGTTCTTTCTTTCCACCTGTTTTACGATCATGGAAAAAAATTATTGAGCGCATCCCATGTCGTATTATAGTACGGTTTACACAAGTCGACATTTCCAACATGCAGCTGAGTTTATTGGTAGTCTATTTCCATATGTTATCGTCTATCAGACGTAGCCTATTTGTAGATGTTTTTTCATTTGTTTCAACACTTACAGAGGAAAATGGAAGGCAATGATAAAACTACTGAACATATATTGTATTTCGCTTGTCATTTTGAACGAAGTCAAGAGTGATGAGTTTATTAATTCCAGAAAAATCAAAAAATGTTTACGAAAAATAATATAAAAAGTGCGTTAGTTTGACTAATGAAACCGCATTACTGGCATTTTCAGGTTTTCTTACAGAATATTGCAGGGGTGATGATGTCATTGCTCTCGTGTTGCCATGGTAATTACGTCATTCATTTTCTGACACTGGTGCCAGAAAGAGTGTAATTTCGTATGATTTATACCGTCATAATAAGCCGTTTTAATGCTAAGATTACATAAATTATGTTAATTATTGGAAATGTACACATATTATGTTTACAATTATATAATTATAATATACACCACGTTTCAACCAAATACAATTATGTTGTAGGGAGGCATAAATATTTTTAGTAGGGAGTAAATATGACCATTTTGACTTTTAAAAAAATCTGGACGTGATAGAAGAAAACTGAAGTATATTTCTAATCAGCACTCCAAGTTAGGAAGAATTTGAGTTTAAAACTAAAACATCGACTTTTTTTTCAAAATGTAGAGCAGTATGATTAAATACTATTTTTGGACAGAGGATGAGAACTCTGAATACTCTGAACGAGGCACTGGATTGTCACTTGGGGAGGGCACTAGTTACACAAACGTTATGTATGTAAATGTATTTATAAAAATCTGATATGTTGCACTCATATGACTTTCTCCACTCTTGTACTAACCATTCCTACAAACTCTTATTCCTATATCTTCTTCGTGTTAGTTGAGATAAACATTTGTACAAGTTATCTTATTGCTTATTTCCTTGTAGGTACAAGGGGAATATTAGAATACAGTAGGCTTTGTGCGATAGTCAAATCTTTTAAAGCTTTGAGATTCCGTTCTCTTTGCACACTTAACATATAAAAAATTAACAACGATGTTCCATTTCACGAAAGTTTTAATATTTCCGAAACTCACACACATAACAAGGAATATCTCCGAAATGGTTCACCTTTCAAGAAAATTTATGCAGACATAAATTGTGTATTTTAGCAAGATCTACATTTTTTGTACAGCAAGACTTTGTCTATCTTCTACAGTTTAGTAGTTATTGAAAAGTCGTCCAGAGTAAATACGACCACAGGGGCTATAGCCCGAAAATTCAAGATATACATTTCATTTGTCATAAAAATATCTTAAACATATGATATTTTAATCAAAATCGTTAGAGCCATTTTCAAGAAAATAATTTTTTTTTAAAAATGTTCCACGTAAAGGGTAGTTTAGGGTGGGGCTAATTTCTTCAAAATCTTCTTGTCGCATCCTTGAAAGACATTAAACTTAAATACCAACTTTGGTTTTTAACCGACTTTTCGTTTTTAGTTATGCTGTCCACAGACTGACACGCACATACACGCACGAACGCACACACACACATACATACGGACCTTTTTCTAAAAATGCTTTCTTTGGATTCAGGGGTCTCAAAACATATATTTGCGGTGAAATCTCGACATCGAATTTTTGGGTGGAATACAATACTTCTAGTTACAGTAGAGAAAGTAAAATCAACTGGTGGCATTCTTCAAGGTGCAAATGCTGTGCACACTACAATAGCTTATTGCAACCAGACCGGCACTGTGAAAACCACTGGCAAGCGTGACCCGGCTTCAAGGTCTCTTTCTCGATTCAATGCAAACTCGACGAAAAATGAAACGTGGGGGTTCGTACCATCAAAGAGGAAAGCCCCAATGATGCATAGTGTCCATTTTTGGGCCCTAGAGTTTGGTGGTCGGCAGCACAAAGCATGTAAGTGGCCGCAATTACCTGGAATTTCTGCAAATAGCAACATTTGTGGACAATGTCGGTTACTGGGTCAACTGACTCACGCTTCTTTAAAGGGTAAAAAAAAAGGGAACAGACACCTTATGTTGGAAGGCCTTTTCATATTTCTTTGTGTAGATGACACCCAAGACTATGTGAGTGTAATTTACTTGACTCCAACTTAACATGAGAATTCGCAAATATCTCTGACATTCTGTAACATAGGATAAAATGAAACAATTTGTAAAAATCTGATTGGATAACCTCGTCTAGAAGACAAGATGACCTTAAAGGCAAAAGTGACCTAGACGCTCATCTTGAAGATGATAAATTAACTGACAATGGTTAATATTAACGAATGAATATGCCTATATCATCTATTTAAATTTCTTGAAACAGTCGAATATTTTTCATGACTTGTATCATTAATAAGTAGGGCTAAGAAGTTCATGCATTTGCATGTTTTTTCATAGGGATTAAAAATGTATGCTTTTATAATTATGTGCACGCATTATGGAATTTTAAGTTATTTGGACATGATTTTATGGTGCATATAACTGCATATTTTCTTGATTTTGATAAATGCATAATATTTCATCCTTTCATTATATATATGTATATGTGTGTGTGTTTGTGTGTGTGTGTGTGTGTGCGCGCGCGTAGAGAATAATCAGTGCGTTATCTGAGAGGTTTATATTAACAAAGATAAAGTGCAGGTCAACGTTTTGACCAGCACGATTATAGCAACGCTTGCCTGCCCACCAGTAGTTGTGTCGTGGTCTTCAAACGTAACAGTGTTGTGAACTGGTTCCCACCAAATTAAATTAGGCGTATAAAATGTTAAAAATAAAACCAACTTTGAGTGCTAGATTAATTAATTTACTGAAAGAGTTTTCGGGTGATTTAATATGTACAGATAATAGGTTACTGTTTTGTGGAGCGTGTGAGAAAAATGTAGGGAGTGAGAAAAGATTTCAAATAGTTCAGCACATAAACACAGTAAAACATAAGGAGAATTCAATCAGAAAACTCGCGAACAAAGAACCTGTTCAAAAACAGCTAGTAGAGTTAAATTAAGTAAAAATTGAAGCTATTAACAGTGAAGCAACAAGATTCTAAAATAAGAACAAATTAGAAACTAAAAACTTCACTTATCTTAATATGTTGATATTCTTTTTCTATTTTTCTATTTTTCTTTTTTTTTTTTTTTTATTTTATTTTTCTTAATATCAACATATTAAGATAAGTGAAGTTTTTAGTTTCTAATTTGTTCTTATTTTAGAAGCTAGTAGAGTGTTTAGGAAGTAGGGTTACTGAATTTTCCTATGACTTGTGCCAAGCATTTTTAGCTGCTGATATTCCCTTGTTCAAAATTAATAATCCGACATTTAAAAACTTTCTTGCTAATGATAATGGACTGCATCGCGTTATACCGGATGGAACTAAATAGAATGTAACCAAGCGGGATGGCTACGGTGGTAGTGTCTGAAGGTCGTGAGTTCGATTCCCATGGCCTTACTTCCAGATCCATGGTTAATTTTGTGAGGGGGGAGGGGTCCCGAACTACTAGGCGAGTACTAGGATATACAATTAAATCCCCCGAATTTTCTGCTCCTTTATTTCATTTTACTTCTCCTTTCTCTTCACCATACATTTCAGGGTTATAAGTGTCGGTGGGATTTTCGGCGTGCACGACAGGGAATTTTCTCTGTGTAAATCCTCATCCTTCGGATCGGAGGAACTCTCAGAGTCATGGCCCCCACAGGGATGTGTAAACCCGCAGAGGGGAGCTGGTTGTACGAGTCACAACAGGAGAGTTTTAATATGTAGCTCTTAGGGACCCTGCCCTCTGCTATCGTCTCTCCTCAGGACCGGCCACCCTTAGTATCCTTTACCTTACCCGTCCCCCGTCAGGGGTATAGGCACAAAAGATTTCATAGGTCGAGGTGCTAAGTCCCCCCTTCCCTGTCAGAGTCGTAGAATGTAAATTGTAAAGCGCACGACAAGATTTATGTGGTAATAACTTAGAGCCCAAACTTGGCACCTTAGTATGGTATGGTTGTTATTGTTACTGTATTCAGCTCCTTAGTGGCTTGGTGATTTGAACTTTAGATTCTATAATAAGACAAAAGGAACAACACGAGACTATAGGAATTGCATGTAACAATTACAAAAAAGCAGTGAAAATCTCTACTTCGGTTTCAATTGCGTGATGCACCGTCACGAAAATCGATATTGAGGTGGGTGTGAAACTAGAGACTAACTGGTTCTGTTCAGGACACTGTGTTGTTCCACATGGCCATACTGTGACAACACTGGAAAATCGTGAACAGATAGTTGCAGCGATAAATCAAGTTCTTAGAGATCAATCAAGCGCCACTATGGCATGAGATGAAGTTTCACCCTTAGCAATATCAGAATTGTGCTGCAAGACTGAGCGTGAAATGGCCAGCCGAATGCAGTCCAGTAGGCTTTTTCTGTTGAATCAACCGAAAATGTCCAACGAAGTTAATTTTACTTTCTCTACTGGTAAGTAGGGGAAGTATTGTATTCCACACAAAAATTCGATGTCGAGATTTCACCGGAAATATATGTTTGAAGCCCCCTGAATCCAAAAACAGCATTTTTAGAAAAAGGTCCGTGTGTGTGTCTGTGTGTCAGTCTGTCAGTCTGTGGACAGCATAACTCAAAAACGAAAAGTCGGTTATAAACCAAAGTTGGTATTTAAGTTTGATGTCTTTCAAGGATACGACACGAAGATTTTGAAGAAAATAGCCCCACCCTAAACTACCCTTTACATGGAAAATTATTCGAAAATTTTGAATTTCTTGAAAATGGCTCTAACGATTTTGATTAAAATGTCATATGTTTGAGATATTTTGATGAAAAATGAAATCTATATCTTGAATTTTCTGGCTGTAGCCCCTGTAGTCGTATTTACTCTGGACGACTTTTGCATAACTGGTAAACCGTTAGAGATTACCAAATCATACTATACAAAAAATGTAGATGTTGGTAAAATACACAATTTATGTCTCAAAAAATTCTCTTGTAGGGTGAACCATTTCGGAGATATTCCTTGTTATGTGTGTGAGTTTCGAAAACTTAGAACTTTCGTGAAATGGATCATCGTTGTTCATTTTTTATATGTTACGTGTGCAAAGAGAACGGAATCTCAAAGCTTTAAAAGATTTGACTATCACACAAAGTCTACTGTATTCCAATATTCCCCTTGCACCTACAAGGAAATAAGCAATAAGATAATTTGTACAAATGTTTATTTTAACTAACACGAAGAAGATATAGGAATAAGAGTTTGTAAGAATGGTCAGTACAAGAGTAGAGAAAGTCATGTGAGTGCAACACATCAGATTTTTATCTTGCCTGCTACGTGTCTCTTTATTGAGATAAAGTCGCCGTTTTCTGTTAGGTCGCATGTTCTCTTTTAAAGTTGAGCTTTATAGGGTAGTAACGATAATATCTGATCGTTACCTTAATATGTGGGCTAATTTCGTAATGCCAGGAGTTCCACAATACTGGCTATCGTGACCATAGTCACTAGGGCGTCCCTCGGGGGACTGCGATTGCAATCTTCTCCTCGAACATGTATGCTTGTGGACATTTCAATATGCGTCTTTATGTTTGTTTAAGAAAAAACAGAAAACAAAAAATGAAGAAAAAAGTAGCTAAAGAAACAAAATGAAGAAAAGCAAGAGCAAAAAGAAAACTACGTCACAGGTTTCTTGATCAAACCATTTGAAGACATCGTCTGGCTCCGCGATCTTCCGATGTAATGCCTTCTGACTTCATGCGAGGCATGAGACATGACGCAAACGCTCCTCTCCGTCGAAGACGTCGCCTTTAAGATCTATAAGATCTCGTGTTTGGTGTCCGGACTAGCTCTAGCAAGAGGTCCTAATCTCAGGGTATGCGTGAGTTATGGTAGGATTGGAACCAAACGAAGAGATCTTATAGATCTTAAAGGCGACGTCTTCGACGGAGAGGAACGTTTGCGTCAGACATGAAGGTAAGCTGTAATATCAGAAGAATCTTTGAGCACACTTTTGTTCTATTTCTTTTACGTCGCTTCAACTGTTTAATCATATTGCGACGGATCTGTTGTAGATCGGTGTGTGGCGGACAGTTAGCCTTCAAGGTCTGATCCCTGTGTCATACCATTTTGGAAAAGAAAGAAGAAAGAAAGAGAGAGAGAGGAAAACAGCAAATTAACGCTAGAAAATTTATAATTTTCAGTATCAAAAATAACGAAGAATATTACAGTTTAAATGTTCTGGCAATTTTCAATATATTTTACTTATTAGTTCTCATCCAAATTATCCATCGCACTTCCTGCTTTCCTTAGCCACTTTCTCTCAAGCAAGATACTTGCATTACTGATATTATAACACTTCCATTTACAGCTTAAAGTATGCAGACTTACACGAGACAGGGACCCATTATAAAAATGTCGCTTTCGTATCGCCATTCCAAGAAACCAGCCAGTTGTCCCCCATATATGGAATCTCAGCTCAGGGCGTTATTTACGTTAATGATCAAGTTCAGACGCAAGACTCTAGTACAACACCATGTTCGTGATCCAGAGCAGATATGGTGTGCACCAGTATGCATTTCTGTTACTTCAAAACGCCAGCAAATCCAAATGAAGCATAACATTTCGGAATATTCTAGTAGAATTTCCAAAAAAAAAAAGTCCTAAAAGAAGCAAATATTCCTAGGCCAAGCTTTGTATGAAAACTAGCTGGCTTACCCGGCGTTGTGTGGGTGGTTTCTTAAATCTAAAATTATGATTAAATCAATTTAATTGGCCTCCCCCAATGTGTAGCTGTAGAAGGCCCTTAAGCGCTCCCATCCTCCCATCTTCAACACACACACACGCACGCACGCAGACACACACACACACACACACACACACACACACACACACACACACTGCACATTTTCTCTCTTTATAACATAAGGGAAGATACTTTCGGCCCTTTTAAACATGGTTTTCAAACATGATATAGATATATGGACGTAATTTGGGACCCAGCTTTGGAAGGGGGCAAAGTGTCTAAGGATCACGTAATGAAATGCAGTATAAAATATATTTAAAAACTATGTTCAGTAACTTTTATAAAAAGTTTGTAATAATAATAATAATAATAATAATAATAATAATAATAATAATAATAATAATAATAATAATAATAATAATAATAATAATAATAATAATAATAATAATAATAATAATAATTAATAATAACAACAACAGAAACAACAATAACAACAACAATAATAATAGTAATAGTAATAATAGTAATAATAGTAATAATAATAATAATAATAATAATAATAATAATAATAATAATAATAATAATAATAATAATAATAATAATAATAATAATAATAATAATAATAATAATAATAATAATAATAATAATAATAATAATAATAATAATAATAATAATGCACCTCGCATTAAGAATCGCGCTTGCATTATTGCATTTATAGTCATGAACACAGAGCAATTTGGGATTTGTTTTGCTTCTTGTATGTGTACTCTTGAATTGTGGACATTTGAGCATGATTTGCACATTTAGTTACATATTATTAAAGCAAATGTAGGTTAAGATGTGCGTGTATTCTGGGGACGAGGGTATGTAAGGCAGCCAGTTACATCTGAGAGGTCACGAAATGAATCAGAGCTAGAGAGTAAGCAAAACCTTGTTTCTGTGCCGTTGTGTGATTGACAAACTCAACCTAAGAAGCTTCCAAACATTAAAATTTATATAAAAAGCATATGTAATTAAAGGAGATCCTCCAAATCCCGCACTCAGTATTACGACGAATATTAAAAAACAGTGTAGCAATTAATATTTCTTACTATCGCCCTGTGTTGTAATATTATGCTATTGTATTCCCTGGCCTAGCTGCAGTCGGTGAGTGTAGAATCTTTTTAAATTCTATCTATCCCGGGCACGGTACGGATGAACTACTTCTATATAAAGTTAGAAGTTGCTTTGATTACTCTTTATTGATATTAATAAACACTTCTCAAACAGTAATCTTCACACTTTTCACGTCGCTAAATAGTCCGCTAATTATGGCGGATTCGTCGTTATTATACAAATCAATTTACATTTGATCAATCCCTCCAACTTATGTTCGAATACTATGCAGATCGTTCATAGTGCAGTTCAAACTTCACGAACATCACTTAATTCGTCGATAATCACACTTCTAAATATACTTATTCGTATTTAAAGACAAAAGTCAATTTCAAACATTTGCTTCCTCCATTAATTGCAAGAAGAAAAAAGAAAGTCTACATACGTCAGCCATATAACAAATTATTATTACAGGAGGCTGCCTATGCTTTCTATAATTGATATATTCTAGAAACAGAGGACTTATAAAGAAATAAACTGCTGTAGAGGGCTTACTGAGAATTAGTGCCTCAAATGTTTAAGGTATTTCAAAATCAAAGTTTATGAAAATTAATCCTGACTGTGTTGTAATACTTAAAGCAAATGTTTTGTTGATCTTTTTTCAGAGAAAAGTGACTTAAATAACATTTATAAGTCAACTTATAATCGCATAATATGCCAAAAACAACTAAAAAATTTCGTATAAATCCAGAAATAGAATTTGCATTAACTAATCAGTATAAACTGTCAGTTGAACATAATAACAATGAAGAGAAAAAGAACAGTTTTACTCTCTCATTTTGCACGAGCTGTATGTTTTCTAGGAAAATAGGCACTTGCTTTTCATGGTCACAATGAGAATGAAGGATGTTCAAATAGAGGCAATTATATTGAATATTTAAATAAATTAGCAATATATGACGCCTTTCTGTAAGTGCACTTAGAAAAATCGACTGTTTTTCGTGCAACTTCTCTGATGTTCAGAATGACTTAATTTCAAGTGGGAGTGCCATTATCACATATGGAATTAAGAAACAAATGTCTGATGCCATCTTTGTTTAATTAATGTTAGATGAAACTCCTGATATTAATAATGAAGAACAACTTTGTACCGTTTGCTACATAAATGTTGAAGAGAGGTTTATTTGATTTACGGATCTGTTTTGAATCATACTTACAGTATTATAGTACATTTCTTTCAGACAATGATGAAAGATGAAAACTCCGAAGGGCGATTCGGTTTAGTTTGGGTCATATTTTAACGAATTTTACAATATTCGTTATACCCGAGTCTAGTGACGCTACGCCACTGGTGTAGCTCAAGCACGAAAAACACTTAAATACCAAATGTACAAGAAAACTATAGCGTTACCCTTTTATTTTCTCAAATATGGCTGTATGATTTTGATTACGTTACTTTCGTTCCCATTAAAAAACAAAAACAACTCTGAAACGACGGGAGATATTTGAAATAATAACAGGTGTTCAATGAAAAAGTGGCTGCAGATGAGCTAAGATAATTACTTCACTGCAACTTCACTGGAGCTGATACCAAAGTAATTCATTATGCAACTACAAGAAAACGCCTAATCATCTTTAATCACCTCTGGATAGCCAGGTTCTTTCCCAACCAGTGACGGTCTTCTATATTTGTACCTGTCCAGGAACCAAATAGCACACACTCCCAGATAATCTCTCCTTAACATGCACGCTATGCAATTTTTTGGATAAAATATTTAATAGAAGACTTGCTTGTACTTGGAATATACCAACTGTTTCCCTGATATCCAAAATCGCTCCACACCTCAACGAGTGTACGTCACGACATAACAGTTTAAGTGACCAAGTAAATGAAGTAATAATATTCCATTCTGTCGAAGTACATATAATGTTATATGTAGGTATATTGTGACAAATGACAAAGTCAAATTAATTTTTCTGTCGCCCTATTTCTCTTCTAACCTGAGTCACAAAAATACAGTCCTCTCTTTTATCGTTAACACAATTTACAGTTCGCCGTGGCCTTGCAACTCACAGCTCTTCTGTCCAATCGTAACCTTGACCCACATTTCACTTTCTATTCTTTGTTTCACCAACAGCTGTCTTTAAGAATCACTTCTGAAAACTGCTCATGGATAGCTCACTCGCTTTTATAGGCCAGGCGAATCACCGGCGAATTGTCTGCAAAATACACCTTTTCTTGAAATTTCTGCTAAACAAGCTAGCAGTCAATAGCTTTCAAGCAGTCCAGAATCAGGTTTGTTCGGTCCGACTATTATTGTCGTTTATTTATCGGCCGGTGTTGCCTAGTAACGTGATGTGCGTCTCTTTGAGGGCGGCCGGCGTCACATTGTATTTTTAAAATCTGCAAGAACCTAGAGGGGATTAAAATACAACTTCCTTCAATCTCTGTGCTTTTCTTTTCCTTCCTTCCTCCTCCCTTCCTCCCTCCCTCCGTCCCTCTCTCCCTCCCTCCCTTCCTTCCTTCCTACCTTCCTTCCTTCCTTCCTCCCTCCCTTCAACCCTTCCTTTCTTTCTTTCCTTCTTATTCTTCTTCTTTCTGGTTTTCCCTTGTTACAAATAAAACTGGGATTTAAGAAGAGCATAATATTGGGTAATTAAAGTAATATTAACGCATGAAATATTGAAAAATTTCATGTTACATTCAACAAATTATTCTTCTAACATCTTCACGTTAATCGAAATAAACATTTCTACAAAATGTCTTTGTTACACATTTCTTTGTAGCTACAGTGGGAACATGCCAAGAATATTTCATATACATATTTCCTTATAGGTACAATGGGAATAAGAGAATGCAGTAGGCGATAATAATATTTTTAACAACTTGTTGCTAAGTGATGGCTTCACATTTTATTCTCTTTGTATCCATAAAAATACTAATAATGGCTTAGCATTTGAGAAAATTATAAATATTGGAAAATTTAGACAAATAATCAGGAATATTCCTGAAATTATTCTCTCCGCAAAAATGTGTTATAAATTGTGATTTACGAGTATAATAATTTCTATAGTTTTGTGCAGTAAGATTTTGTGTATGTCTAAGGTTTACCAGTTATGCAAAAGTTACCTAGAATGAAGGCTTCTGAGGACATTTCCAAAAAATTCAAGATATAGGTACATTTCATTCGTCTTGAAAATATCTTAATGTCCTTCATCGAAGACCCCCGACACTTTTAGAGTAACCAGGGGAAGTTAAAGAAGAATAAGAAGGAAAAGAAGAAGAAGAATAAGAAGAAAATACCTTAAACCTATGAGATTTTAATCAAAACCCCTAGAGCCATTTTTTGATAAAATCAAAATGTTCGAAAATGTTCTTGCATACAGTAGTGTGGGATGGGGGATTTTCTTTAAAAATCTTCGTGTCGCATCCTTGGAAGACGCTGAACTCAAACACCAAATTTGGTATTTGACCGACTATTCGCTTTGGAATAAGGCTATTTACAGCACATAATTTTTTCTAAAAAATGATTATTTTTTATTCAGGGAGTCTCAAAACCTGTATTTCCGGTGACGACTCAACATCGAATTGTTGGGTGAAATACAATAGGTACGTTCTACACCTATTATGTACGTTAAATTAAAAAATTATTTTCTTTATTATGTCAATTGCCAGGATAAGAGTCACGCTCTACCAAAACTATATTGTAAATGACGTCAATGTTAGGATTACCGTAGTATTGGTAGCACTGGTGAGGAAAGAAACAAAATACAAAATATAACGAATTAAGAACCTTAATAAGAAATTCAAACATAATGATCACCAGAAACTGTGATCATGAGTTTGGTCACTGTGATCAAAATAAAAATTGTACTTTTAGTTCACAATAACATTACTTAAGATTACTATCAGTGTCTTCGATCTTAGAGGAGCTTCGAAATGGTTTTGAAGACACTAATGTTCTGCCCTTTAAACCAAAGTTCAACTCTTGCGTTTTCTAGAGGAATCTAGTAAAACATGATCAAAAAACGAAAACAAGGCGATCTATGTGAGGTAACACCTAACGTGCAGGTAATGTGGACAGGTTCTTAACTAATTCTACCGTAGTCAACAGTTATGATAGTCAGCGATAGTTTTACAACTCTAGCCAGGAACATATCAACTCAACTCCCAGAATTTCGTCCCGCAGGAGTTCATTTAAATGCCAATAAATCTACTGATATGGGGCTGTCGCTTTTAAGCTTACTTAAAAACCATCGGTTTCGGCTGAGTTTGAACCCGCAACCTTGGGATCAGTAGATCAGCACCTAAGCAACTGATCCACATTATGTAGGTTGCAGTAGATATAGTAAAAATGCATTCCTGTAATCCGGACACAACATAACCAATAAAACCAAAAGCATATGATATTATACCAATGTTTGTAACTATTAGTGATGCTTCTAATAGTACTGGAAAGCAGATAAGTTTCAGACACAAATTGATAAACTGCATAAACTTCATTCGTAAAAGTTTGGCAACGACTTGAAGAAACGTACGTAAATAACACAAAAGCATAGAAGACCGCAGTTTCACATTTTTGTCCTCAAGTTTAAGAAGAGAGCAAACAAGGACTGCCAGAACAAACAAGGTAGTTTGACATGAAGCTCATAATCTATTATGGGAACAACGTTATCTTTGTGACAAAATGCATACAAGATAAACCTATCTGAACAAAATATGTGAAGCCAAATGCACGCCAACTGCTCTCTTGCGTCAGTAATTCGAAGATTAAACTGGCAGTACGTTAATTATGTTCCATAGTAAATGGTGCACATTCCTTTGTTCTTTTGTTTGCTTATTTCATGCTTCAAATGTTAGGAAGAGCTATTTATAAGCAACCAAGCTAAACCGAACTAAACCGCTTTGCAATACGTATATTTTTTGGATAAACGATGGAGCGATTTTAAGCAGCTAAAGGAAGCTAAAGGAATAACAGTATTCCAAATAATGTTTAATAAAAACTAATACCATATACAGTATACAATACTATTCATCATAAAACCAATGTTCGCCGAGCTATGACGCATTTATGGGACTAAGAAACAAACCTCTCTAATGCTTGGTGGTGGTGAGTGAAGGGAAAATGCTTCATGGACAAAACGAAAGAGGTGAGTTTAAGCGAAGCTGACGTCACTGATTTGAACGATAGATTGGATTTAATTTCTCAGCATAAGCGGCTCAATTTTAAACATCTGACTGTCGACTCGGTTTCCTCTATCTTCCTTGTACCTATAGCAAAATAATGTAACAATTTATGCAAATCTCTGTCTCGATTAACATGGAGTAGATAGAAAAATAAACTTTCATAGGAATAGTGTTCAGAATTTATATAAAAATAAAGAATACTGGTAGAGAAAGTAACATATCAGACACTTTATATTATATGCTTAGCAGGAGGAATATAATTTTAAAATATATAATATATTTTAAATACAACACTGTACTGTTTCGCTATGATATAAAAATAGAAATAGCAGATTATAGATGAACAGTTGAATCAGACCTACAAGGTTCAATGTCACGCCCGAGGCTAGAACCACGAATCGTCTAGTTTCATGCCGATGCTCTACCACTGAGATACCACGGAGCCTTAAACCTTATCATCTGAATAAACTTAAAACCATACCCGCCTCTGTGGCGTAGTGGTAACGTGTCTGCCTCACATTCAAGAGATCCCGAGTTGGAATCTCGGTTAGAGGGTTACTTATCCGAAGAAGAAGAAGAAGAAGAAGAAGAAGAAGAAGAAGAAGAAGAAGAAGAATATTGGATAATTTTAAGCTCTATTGGGGCTCTAATGGGGCTTATTTGAGCACCATTTCACCAATTTCATGCATCCATCGTCCGATATGGCATATTAGGTTGGAGGACCTTAAACTAAAAAGTAGTAAACCAATCTCATATATTCGAAATATTCCTAACAGCGAACCGCAATATAGGACGTGATTTCAAGCTTCGTAGTTCCTTGATCATAACCTTCTCTACTCACTCTTCTACAAACTATTCTTGCAAGTGCTTATTCTTCTATTTTTTTAATCGAGATATATTTCCATTCCACATTTATGCTGTGACACACACATACACACATGCACCGGAAATGACGCAGCTAGAAGTCTCGAGAACCTTGTTGACACCCCGTTCGTTCCCACCGCCTCGATTGTTAACAATCATGTACACAGCAGTCCTGCGAGGCAGCCTGGCCTTAAATCTGTTTGTCTTCTTCAAATGTTACCACGAAGAAACATCATACTGTCGTAATGTCATCTCATAATGAAACATTCATTGACATAAATTTCTCTATCTACCATTTGCATAGCCTCTAAAACTCTTCTTATGAAAGCTTGTTGGTCTATCCGCTTATGTTAAACTATTACAGAAATATACATTTCATTGAAGGTACAAGGGGAATAGAGGAAACCAGTTCGATAGTCAGATGTTTGAAAACCGAGTCGCTATATGCTGGCTTAGAAATATCATACTCTTTCCATAATATATACAGCGAGAAACAACTGAACGTTTATATGAATGGATAGTTCAGGGTACAAAAATGTTATTTGAAATAAATTGCGAGCTTTAAAGAGATGAACTGCAATAGATTTTGTGCAGCACGTGTTTGTCTGTCCCTTATGGTTTGCCAGATATATACATTTCCTTCCAATTGAGGAGGAATTCACAGACTATTACAAAAAAAAATCAAGATATGCACTTTATTTATTACGTAAATATGTTAAATGTGTGGTGTCTGAACCACAATAGTTAACCATTTTGAGAAAATCGAAAATTTCGAACAATCTTCTATGTAAAGGGTAGATTGGAGTGACGGATTTGCTTGAAAATCTTGGTGTCGCACCCTTGGAAGATCCTAAAAATGAGCTTCCATTGTTGGACATTTTGTTTTTGGATTACACTGTTCTCCCGTTCGCCTACCACCTAGGAGAATTGATCCTAGGAGCCCGCATGTGGTATTCGTGATGGACGAAGCGGCGTCTGGGCAGATTTTCTCCGAGTTATCCGGTTTCCCCCGCACTCATTCCACCAACATCACCTTTCATTCATCCATTTCGGCTGCATTTCATGTCATCCTCTACCTCTTGGCTGACCACCCACTGTCCGGTCCATAGGTTCCTGTGCTCCCCGACAGGTGTCTAACCCTAGGGGGTGTAAGTCCTACATAAGGGGAGGGTAATCAGGTAAAGAAGAATATTATACTGTTCTCTCTCCTACGCACATTTTTTTTTTTTCTAAAAATGCTTTCTTCATTTAGGGTACCTCAAAACATATATTTCCAATGAAATTTCGATATCAAATTTTTGGATGGAGTCGTAAATAGTCCTAATAAAGGAAGACAGAATAGCTTCGAAGTAGTCAAAGAAGGCAATAGCCAATGCCTTTATGATCAAGTGGTTAGCGTTTAGCTTTCTGGTAATGCTGATCCGGTTCAATTCCCGATTGGCGGGGAGAGCTTTTTCTAAGAACGTATTTCCCATACTTCAATGAATCTTCAAGCATGAATGGATAGTGTTTTAATTTCATTTAACTTGATGGCACACATTTTGGTGCTATATCGTTCTACTCATGACTACACCACTCATTCTGTTATAGGTACACTATCAGTTTTCTGTTAATTATCTCATATAGTGTAATTATGTGCTAGAAGGTATAAGTATTACTAAATAATTATTCTCTGCATTGATAGTTGAGAACCATACTGTATTATCGATTTCTAGTACCCTTGGATCCTTTTTCATCCAGTGAACACGTGTTCAGTGGAAAAAAACACTAAATTCAAACGACAGTATAGTATCTGGAAGACTTGGCAAAGCTATAAAATGGAAAATAAATAAATTACCTGGGTTCGAGATTAATAAAGTGTGTATTTGATAGGTTAGGAACTGGTAAAACAAATGTCAATTCAACAGATCGCAAATAATTTAACATGCTGGCCAGCTAACTTGATGGAGATAACCGGAGAAGATTATAAGAATTTGTTACAGTATGCCGTGACAGTTTTAAAGTATTATATTAATTTATTGTTTTGATTAGTTAATTTTATTCGCAACTTAGACCTATTAGATACAACTGGTGATCAAGTACACTAGTAACATAACACATGAGGTGCCATTTAGAATGACTGTGGAACATGTGTTCAGGCATCTGCCCAGAGACAGTCCTAATGTGGACTAACTAGTTCTTCAATAATCAGAGCACACATGCCCTTTATCAACAATAAGCATAATAGAGGTTTTCATTTATGTATTGAAAATCAAATGAATTGGTTTAATTGACAATTAAAGGAAAGCATATAAATATTACAAGAAATAAATACAAGAAAATATTGACTTACTCAGCTAATTGATTAAACTCCTATATATTGTTTCTGCTTCTTTTTGTGTTGTTTGTTGTTGTACCACACAGAAACCTAGTAGCCATTTTGGTGGAACTACCTCTGAAATCTTATGTGGGAAACAATTGGCGATCGCAAACAAATTAACAGATGCTAGGGAAGTGATGAAAGCAAACAAATGCTAGGATATGATAAAACGACGTAGACACGTGCTGAGGTGGTAATAAAAATGTGGGATAAGCGGCCACCATTGGTCTAAACATGTCATTTCGTGGCCTCTAATTGGTCAAAAGTAGTATGACAAAGTAGAGTGGGATAATCAAAGAAACTTTTCTCGATCCCTGCCGTATATATATCGAGGGATATATATATATATCAGGGATCGAGAAAAAAAAAATATACCTCCAAAGGTAATCATTACGATCCACTGTTTTAATCTAATTTAAATACAACAAGAAATTAAAAAAAATTATTAAATTATTAAATTTTAAAATTTAACATATGTCAATTATTTCTTTCAACAGTTTCACTCATTCAAAATGCCTGTACAATGCAGTTTTCATCCACTTTCTCTGAGCATTCCCATGCAAATTCCAAAAAATTATAGCAAAAACGTTTTATGTAATGTTTTGTGCTATATAAGTTTTTAGATACCGACATTTAAAACTATGCGAAACCTTTACAATTACTTACGGGTATTTGTACTAAACCACAAACAACACAAAAATTCATATGACGGTTTTCTAAAATCCTATCAGATTTATACCACGGACGTTTGAAGGAATAATCATTATGTTTAAATTTGCACCATAGGGAACATTGTATATATAATAATAGAAACATACAAATATAAAAACAAAAATCTATTGAGATGAAATTTAAAACCTTAAAAGTTTATGTAAAACATTGCTGATAATTTGATTTAATTTAGATTTCCAAATAATCTGACCAAAAGCTTTGCAAATGGAATTTCACATGGTGTAATTCCTTATCAGTTATAACCAGGGCCCGAATTTGAATTATCTAAAATGTTTGAAAAATTACCTATAAATTGACTAGAATTAAAAAAACACACACACATTTGGGAGACCTGTTCTGGGGTGCACTCAGCCTCGGTAAGTCCCTGAGGGGCCAGTTGAGCATCTTGATTGAAAAGTAGCGGCCCCTGGTCGAGAAGACCGCATAGCCGACCGGGGCGCTGACAGCGTCCCATCTCCAGTACTGCACCTCACTCATGACCTCACTCATGGTGGGCAGAGGTGGGGGACGCAGCGGTCGGGCGATAGACCTCGGCCCGCATGGGCTGTTGTGCCACGAAGCTACTATTGATAGTTTATGGTAAAAGCTCTGTGACTGCATGCGCTTATGAACGTGAAAGTTGGAAAAGCGACCAATTTCATCCCTATAACTGTAATAACATCTGCTTCCCTGGCATAAGCCGCCCCTCCACTTCAAACCAGCCCTTCCAGACTAACCGTTAAATAGATATGTGATTTGTTTCCAAGAATGCGAGTAAAGAATATACAAAGTTGCTCTTATTTCTCAGTTGATCAATTAAACGTCTGATGTTTGAAAAGTCATTCGTGTGAAAAATGTCAATAATATAAATCTTCTGTAGTGAATCAAATGAAAGAAAAGTATTAAATAAAGATGCAAACGGTGAAAAAATGAGAAAACAATTACGTAATATCGAAAAATGCCCTACATTGTTATTGTCATCACTATTATTATTATTATTATTATTATTATTATTATTATTATTATTATTATTATTATTATTATTATTATTATTATTATTATTATTATTATTATTATTATTATTATTATTATTATTATTATTATTATTATTATTATTATTACACTAGGAGAGTCGAGATTGGTATACCCATTAGCGAGAGAGACTTTCTTGATAGAAGATCTATGGACAAGACTAGTGGAGATCTCAGCACCGACTGACTTCGACCTCGCCGCCACTGAAGATGTCTGCCGTAGTCGCAGACGAAACGTTTGGGAAGAAGAAGGAACCCAGTAGACCACGGCCCACAAGCCCGGTTAATATTGCATCTAGTATTGACACCGGCCGTGAAAGCCTTAGAACTTTGAAGAATACATATTGTCAATTGGTCTGCAAACTGTAATGGAGTATTTACTCAACCAAATATTTTGGTCTGCAAATTAATTTAGGACAGCTTCAATTAACGTCTGTTGGAAAATATTTTCTCCTCTCCTATTCACCACCTGCATCCCTATTAGGGTCGTTTGCCTCATTTTGAGGAAAACTTGCTTAGATGAAAGCCAGACACTCATTATGGTATTGAACATTATGCAATAAGGTAAATTCCTCATTGATTTCTTTGGCAAGTTTTAATGTATATATTATGCAGCAAGGAGAAAGTTGTTTAGATCATGCAAAAATAGCAAAAGAAACGTGCATAAGAAATGCGAAGTAAGTAAGTATGAGTGAGAGATTGCCATATGGAATATGATCATGTCCACACAAGATGTACTGCTTGTGGAGAGTGTTACCTTATAAAGAAAAAGCCTTCGGTAGGCAGGCACTTTCAATGACGTCTGTTGAACATGTGGCCGGTCGGTGAGTTATGTTCATACAAATCGCATCAAGGCTATAGAAAGAATTAATTTTGTATAGCCTACTTTGTGGGTAGTATTTTGATCATGTCTTGTTCTAAAAACTAACTTGGAATGGTGTAATAACTGGAACTCATAAACCTGAATCCAAGAACTCAATAAAGTCCTTTTTTGTGCTACAAATGTTTTAAAGCGATAACTTTCTCTCCTCTTGATATTTTCTAGGGTTTTAAGTGCAAGTATTAAGGTAAACATCGTCATTGTTAACCAATAAGGATTACAGTCAGTTCCAGCTTAAGGGAAGTCATCAGTCCACCTACGAAGACATTTGCCAGTATTTCAAATTCCTTATCACTTTCATTACCAGTACCTGGGTGACCGAGCTTCCCTCGGCGATTTTCGCCTCTGTTTTTGTGATTTTTTTTTGTAATACATTGCATTTATATTTCAATCATAGACAATTATATAAATTGTATGTTGAAGGTCAAACAGGGATATATGAACGTGCTACATAAAAGAAAAGCGAGTAGAAAGCCATTTGAAAGTAATATATTGTGTAGTAAAACTGTTATCATAAAAACTTTCTTCAAGGAAAAATACATATACGTGCCGAATTTCGCGGTGATATGATATGAATTGTTTAAAGAAAAGTGAGTAGAAAAAGATGTGAATGTGTTATCTAAAAGTAAGTAGAGATACCACTGTGAGTGTAATATGCGTATTTCTATTTCAAACATACAGAAAATTGTATGACATTTGTAGAAGAGTGAGCAGAGAAAGAGATGTGAATGTGTTACCTAAAATTGAGAGGGGAAAAGAGGGTGAACGTAATAGTATTTCCATTTCAAACATACAGAACATGGTATGACTTATTTTGAAAGCGAGGATAAAAACATTTTTTGTGTAAAATCACGTTTTTTATGAAAAATTGTTTATAGAAGAGTGAGTAGAGAAAGAGACGTGAAAGATGTGAATATGTTACCTAAAAGTGAGAAGAGAAAACAGTATGAATATAATATGTAGCATTTCTGTTTCATACATACAGAAAATTGTATTACTTAATTTAAAAGTGGGCATAAAATGTTTTTTTGGTGTGAAATCACCTTTTGTATGGAAAATTGTTTATAGAAGAGTGAGTAGAGAAAGCGATGTGAATGTGTTACCCAAAAGTAAGTAGAGAAACCACTATGAATGTAATATGCAGCATCTCTGTTTCAAACATACAGAAAATTGTATGACTTCTTTTTAGAAGAGTGAGTAGAAAAAGAGATGTGAATAGGTTAGCTAAAAGTAAGTAAGAAATCACTGTGAATGTAATATGCAGCATCTCTACTTCAAACATACAGAAAGTTGTATGATTTCTTTGTGGAAGAGTGAGTAGAGAAACCACTGTGAATTGAGTTACTTAAAAGTGAGACGTGAGTGTGAATGTAACAGTATTTCTGTTTCAAACACACAGAACATGGTATGACATTATAAAAGCGGAGATAAAAATGCTCTTTGGTGTAAAATCAGGTTTTTTATGGAAAATTGTTTATAGAGAAGTGGAGAATAAAAAATGTTATTTTTTTATGCAAAATCGCGTTTTTTCGGGAATTACACCCAACTGTACCAGAAGTCTAGGTATCAGATTAAATAAATAAATAAAAATCTGATGTGTTGCACTCACATGACTTTCTCTACTCTTGTACTAACCATTCTTACAAACTCTTATTCCTATATCTTTTTTCTTGTTAGCTGAGACAAACATTTGTACAAATTATCTTATTGTTTATTTCCTTGTTGGTGCAAAGGGAATGTTAGAATATGGTAGGATTTGTGCGATTGGCAGCCAAGCAGCTGATGGGGATCTCCTCCATGTGACTCACATGACACGTCATCCGGCGCCCGACTGGCTGCCCCTGCTTTCCCTCTACCCGCATCACCCTCGTCTCAACCAGGCCAAGGTATTCCTCATCTATCCAATTTGTGTTTAGTTTCTTATCAATGCATGGCAGGAGTAGCGTGGCGACCTTCCAAGGTAATATCCAAGGGAACCTAACTAAAGCCTTACACTTGAAAATTAAAGAAGCATCTTGTGTGCAATCATGTGAGTTTCTCTACTCACTCTTCTCATATATTCTTACATAACCTTATTCCTCTGCCTACTGCTTGTTATCGATGCAACCTTTCTTTACACATTTATAACTTTTGCTTAAGTACAAGAATAGACTATTCGAACCCCTCGCATTGGATCGATTCCCAGCTGGGGGGGGGGGGGGGATTTTTCTCTACTCAAGATTATTCCCTAAACCAGCATTTCTCAACCTTTTTAACACAATGGGCTCCTTCTGTTGAACATAAGAAAGAGATTATATGTTTCAATAAAAAAATCCGTGTTGCACTCACATGACTTTCTCTACTCTTGTACTATTCTTACAAACTCGTATTCCTCTATCTTCTTCAAGTTAGTTGAAATAAACATTTGCAGAAATTATCTTATTCCTTAGTAGTGCAAGGGGATATGGGAATACAGTAGGCTTTGAGCGATAGTCAAATATTTTAAAGCTGGTCGCTATATGAAGGCTTTGAAATTTCGTTCTCTTTGCACGACCAAGAGATGAAAAAGTGAATAACGACCTTCCATTTGAGAACGTCTGTAAATTACGTATTGCAAAATTCTGACAAATAATATCTTCGAAATGGTTCACTTCACAAAAAAGATCATTTAACACAAATTGTGTGTTTTAACGAGATCTATATTTTGAATAGTAAGATTTAGTCTGTCTTTACGGCTCCCCAATTAAGCAAAGGTCATTAAGAGTAAACAGGACTACATAGGCCATAGCCGAAAATTAAAAATATACATTTCATTTGCTTTCTCCATTAGTTGTGCTTTTATGTACACTTTTGAAGCTCGTAGAAAGGTTTAAGACAATCAGAGGACAGTGTTTCTCGCGTGATACTCAATTGGGCATCGGCCAAAAGGCATGCGGAATGCACCGATCCACAACCGACATCCACGTGGTCTGCATGAGGAATTACAGGGTTCCAGATAAACGCCAGCAAGACTGCAAGGGCTTACTTCTTACACGTTGCTACTTGAACACTTTCAAACTAGTTTTGAATGTGACAGCTAAACCAAATCTTATATTAACTCTTTTAACAAATTCAGTCTTAGCTCGGTATCGATGATTTTCGGAAAACTATACTCCAAATAATTAACAATCACATTTTTGTGTGTATATTTCAATAACAGGTTAAAACATGTTCATAGCAAATAAAAATACAAACACAGTGTCATAACCAACTTGTTATAAATTTTAGAGGGGGAGCAGGGTTGCGCAATATGCGGGTATCATTAAAATATTTATGAAATAATTAAAGCAAAATATATTTAATCATAATTTAGCGCAGATGCTAACAATTATCTGAAATACAAACTCCATTCTAACCAGCGTGGTTTGTAACATATAGGTCTATTCACCGAACATTTCAGACGCACCTTGTATATGAACCATTGTGTATTCTGAAAATGAAACGTTAATGTATTGAAACATTCAAACCAACAACAAATATCTCGGAAATAGCCAATGCCACACAAAGTTTTGAAATAAATAGTGTTCTAAGGAAATTCACACTTTTACTTTCTCTACCGCCTAAGTAGTACGTAGAGAAGGCATTGCAAATAGTCGATATAAAGATTTTATTGGAAATACACGTTTTAAGGCCTCCTGAATTAAATAAATTATTTTTAGAAAAATTTTATTTTATTGAAAATGATTAACGATTTTTATTAAAACACCATATATTTAATATATTTTTATGACAAATGAAATATATGTCTTGAATTTTCTGGTAATGTCCTCAAATGACTCTTGCAAGATTGCTACACAAAAGAAGTAGATCTTGTTAAAGCACACAATTTGTCAAACACATTTGATGAGCAATTTCAGAGATATTCCTCGTTATTTGTCTGAATTTTCCAAAACTTCTCTCAAATGGGATAAATAGGATAGACAAGGTTCGGAGAGGGAACTCAACACCAATGAAATCATTTTGCTTGTGCCCATGACGGTGCGCCCCCGTGTGGGAGGGATGAAGTGAGAATATACAAAAGGTGGTCGATCTGCGGAAAAATGACAGCAGATGGCAGGGTCCCTAACGACTACAGCTTTGAACTCCCTGGTGGCGGCTCGTAACCGGCTCAACTCCTCCCTCCCACGGCCTAAAGGGTACTCTGGGGAGCCCGAAACTCGGAGATCTCTCCCAATCCGGAGGATGAGAATTTACACAGAGCGAGCACTGTCATGCATGCCGGTGAAACCTGTTCATCGAAATTTTGGTAAAAATGAAATATTTTCTCTATCTATTAGGTACTATATAGTAAAGAAAGTGAAAGTGGAAACAATCAAGCAAGAAAACTCAACACATTGTCAAACAAGAGAAAAGAGGAAACCTGTTCCTCATTTTTTTATAGATAGGCAGCACTTCATACTCTGAAAGCAACAAGGTCGGAATTTCGGTGCTTGTCGACCATTTGGTAGCCATGCAAATCTAGCCTGCTCCTCATGGGAAAATAGACCTTAGTAGCGCATGCTTCTGGAATGGACTGCTGCTAAGGTTTAAGGTCCATTTTCCCATGAAGAGCAGGTTAGATTTGCATAGCTACCAAATGGTCGACAAGCACTGTAATTTCGACCTTGTTACTTTCAGAGTATGAAGTGTTGCCTATCTCCAGAAATAATAAAGAACAGGTGAATCACCTGGTATAGATAGGGGTAGATTTTCCAAGATTTGCATTGAAGTGCATTAAAAAGGATTAAAACTACTTCTCAAAAGCAAACTATTGATAAACATACTTGGACATGAAAGAACAGTTGATAACTTGTGAAGAAAACACCTCGTACTTCAGTAAAGTGGTCTTCACATGTTTAGTAAAGATTTATATAAACGTTTCGTCGCCCTCCGTGGTCTGGAGGTAAAATGCTAGATTCTGGTTCCAGAGATCGCGGGTTCAAGCCCGGAATCTCTGGAAATGAGCGTAAAACACATCCTTCAGAAGAGGAATAAAGCCGGTAATTCCGCGTCGTATGTTTATGGCAGGTAAAAGAACCTCAAACCTGATAGAGGCATTTGAGCAAAATTAAGCAAGTTTTCGCGCCCTATATAGAATGGGACGCTGACAACCTTAGCAGTTAAAGAGCGTCTACAAAAATTCGTGTTTACCTATTGCACTCATATGATTTTCTCTATTCACCCTTATGCAAACGCTTATTCTTTTATGTATTCCATATCGAGATAAAGGTTTGTAGAAATTCTCTTACTGCTTATTTTCTTGCAGGCACAAGATAAATTACCGTAGACTTAAATGTTAGTCAAATCTAAGAGCTGGTCGCTATGTGATGGCCTTGAAATTCCATTTTCTTTATGTAGCCAAGAAATAATAATAATGATGATGATGATGATGATGATGGTGGTGGTGGTGGGGGTGGTGGTGGTGGTGGTGGTGGTGGTGGTGGGGGTGGTGGTGGTGGTGGGGGTGGTGGTGGTGGTGGTGGTGGTGGTGGCGGCGGCGGTGGCGGTGACGGACGCGGTGGCGGCGGCGGCGGCGATGATGATTATGATTATGATGATGATAGTAAGAATAAAGAATATGGACTTCCTTCCTATTTGAGAAAAGCGTAAGTTTTCGAAAATTTAAACCAATAAGAAGGAATATCACGGAAATAGTTATCTCTACAAAAAAAGAAAATTTGACATGGATTATCATGCTTTAACGAGATATGCATTTTCTATGTAATACGATTTTGTCTATTTCTTACGGTTTACAAATTATGCAAGTGTCATTCAGAATGAACAGGATTAGAAACTATTCACAGAAATGTCTTTATCTACCGTTTTATAAAGGTTCTTTTTGTAATTCAGGGAACTTAAAAACTCTCGAAATCTCGATATCGACTTTTGGGTGGAATACTTACTTTGCTTACTGAAGTATTAATTGAGAAAGTGATAAAAACTCAACTTATTAGCGGTTATTTTTCTATCTATGCAATGCTAGTTATCAAAATTATCTGCATAAGATTTTTTTTTTTTTTTTTTTTTTTTTTCCAGTCTATATAAATATTATCTAAAGAATAATGGTAGTGGGGCCGTTCTTTGCATTGCCATTTCGGCTTCTTTGATTCTGGCTTTGTGGCAGCTTGACACATAAATGAAGCGGTCGCTTTGTAAGGAAGTGGAAAGCCGATTTTCGTTCGAACTATAGTCCAGTTGCAAAGAGCATTGGTAAGAAATGCGAAAGATCTATGGTTCGAATTCCGACTGTGAATAGAATGTTCAAAATCTGACTTTGCTCAAAATTTTGTCCTATTCGTGATTTTGTGCAGGAACAGCAAAAACAAAGGAAGATTGTTCACACACAAATCTGTGTAAACACATAAATTCAGCAACAGAAATTTAAATGTCTTATCCTTGTAAAAATGGTTTTGTTTGAGAGGTACGTCCATTAATTCTTGATCTGCAAAATGTGACATTTAGAAGTTGCGTATACGCAACAAGAACATGATTCATCTTTTGGCTGCTGACTTCCTTTCATGGATAGAGAATCGTGAGGGAGAGTTTTTCTTCATTATTTGGTACCACAATGCTTGCAGCTATGTGTCAGCTTTACTCACCTTGGCCCAGCTTTGGCATAGAGATGTCAAGGTCTTGAAAGTAGGCACTAAAAGTATCAAACAAACCTGAACGACGATAGTGCTTAGCTAAAATACTCAGACACGGCTTAGTTGTAGTTCTGTAAAATATCTAATAAAGTTTAAAATGTTCTTTATTAGATAACACCATCATTATTAACGATTATTAAATCATTCATTGTCATTATGAAGCACGGTAATTGGACAAAAAACTCATAAAATTGTCGCGAAATCTTTTAAATGCTGTATCTTACTAACGGCAAAGAAAACATTCAAGATTTATAAACGTATAGAAACCCTGACACCACCTGTAATTGTGTTGTTCTCTTTTTATGTTTTTAAGCATTTATAGGTTAACCACATGGTACAACATTTTCGATCAGCAAATTGTGACTTCGTCAGTCTTCTGGTGTGTACCTACTTACTCGAAATTTAGAAAACCCAAGCAAGAATCGAAGCAGGGCCTATTCAACAGAATCAGGGCATATTTGAATGAACCTGGTGATATCTTTCAACAAACTGATCCGGACTGATCCCTGACGGGCTGAAATTTTTATTTAGTGGTTATCCGAAAAGAATGACTGATGGAAAACTCTGAAAAGCAATTTTTATTTCATCATCCGCTAAGGAATCGGATTTATCAGATTGAATGTGAAGACTGCCATGAAATATACATAACGAAAATCAAGAAAAGCCTTATAAACCAGAGTAAAAAGAATTTAAAACTTAAGCAAATCTGCATTATCTCATCTCTTGGGTCAACATAATACATTAAACAGGTAATACAGCTTTCAAGAGATGCCAAAATACCACCAGAACTTACAATACGGAAAAAAGATTCCACCAAAAATTCACACAGAGTAGGTAATGAATTTGTAATTCTGCTGGTTGATAAAATAATGGTCTCCACTAGACAACCAGAGGGCAGTACAACCCTTCCAGATGCCAGTTGCAGTTGACCATGGAGATGAATGTCTAAAACATTTGAGTGAAGACTTAGGAAGTGAAATTAAATTTCATTAATTCACTCACAATTTCAATATGTTAAAAAGTTTCACTGTTTATAACTACTTTCAATAAAAACATTGGGTAATAGTGTTTTTGATACTGTTTCGTTAATTTTGCTTACTAATATTTTTATTAACTTTGGTATGAACTTACCCTTAGAAATCAAAACATATAAGAAATATAACTTCTACGTACATGCGAACCAGCCATTTTAAAAGCACATTTCAGGAACAAGGAAAACAATTTGTACCTATGAAAATGTGTAGACTATAACAAAATGTGAATTCTTTAATATAAGAATAACAAAGTAAACTTTTTGTACCCCATTTAGTTACTTGACGTTAGCATATTTTTTTTTGTAACAAATATTGTCAAAATTCTGGATTAAGGTTCTTTCTTTGAGGAACTAATTATAAGGAGACATAATATTCATTTGATACAAATGCACTGGAAACAATTTAAACTTGTCAACTAACTATTGAGATATATCAATAGTATATCAGTCCACCTGTCATACTTATCATTTACTTTGTCAAACACAGACCATTCAAATGTTTTGTTATAGAAATGCTATTGTTCATCTGATGTATAACACAGCAAATGAGTCTTGCAGTTTTGCATAATTAATGATATGGAGTATGCCTTTTCTAAATGGAAATGAACAGGATCTGCTGACACCTGAAGATCAAATGTGCTAATCAGACCACCAATGTATTCGCTGACCACAATACCTGTTTTCAACATATTATGTTTCAAATGCATGTACAAACATGGCTAGAATGCAGCTTTCTGGTTTTTTGGAACCTGTCTCCCTTGTGATTCATATGATTCCCCTACTCTTTCCCGTAGTATGTAGGCCACCACTTAGAGAAATTACAGATATGTGATGTTTCAGTCAGTTTTATAATGAACATAGGATTCTTAGAGGCAAAGACAACCACAGTATTCTATTGCAGTATACACTCTTGCCTATTAACTTGTTTCACCAAGGAAAATTCCTATTGCACACATTGAAAGAATGTAATGAATTAGAAAAAATATTGCACTTTTTTAAAATCTTCAGTGCCTATTAAGCTGCATATAACCTATCATATTATGATTTTTATTCTGCTAAATATGGCAATCCAAGAATAATCATACATCTGTTATTTTGTGGTGTTTCTCTTGTAAGTAATCACACAGGAAGGAATACATTTTATTGGCTGCCTTTTTAGCTGCATTTTGAAGTAAATGTGCATGAGAGACTCATTAACCTTCACGCAAACTTTGCAAAATAAATTCATCCACTGTCAAAGATAAAATACATCCTATATTAGCAGTGGCAGAGTCCAATAATTGAATCACTATGCTTGCAGTATCTGCTTTCCTCATATTACTGAAAAAGTTTATGGCATGGCACTCATATGAGCAGTTCAGCCCCAGTAAAACTTTTAGCAACATTATTGAATAACAGACTTTTCATTTTTAATGTGAATTCTTCAGATTTGACAAATGTAATAGCTTGTGATGGGACAAAAGACAAACTAAAATTATGCCTGAGATGTTTGGTATAGTACTTGTATGTAATTTGAGTTGGAATGCTTCAAGTATACATTACTTGACTTATAAGCCTGTAGTTCAACTAATGGTACTTGTAGAAGAAGCATTGCAATTATTGCTCAGTAAGCTGGCTTATGTGCTCATGAATGAGGATAAGGAGCTCAGATAGTATAGCGCAGTTTTTATTACCAGTTCTCTGCTTATCCTTTGGAATCATTCACTCCAGCATTGATGACTGTAGCTGCCTACTTTTCACTATTATATCAAACAGACTAACACATGCTGTAAGGCACACTTGCCAATATTCAATTTGTTAGTCAAAAAAGTTATAGTATGCCTTCTGTGAGCATCTTTAACTGTTCTCCTTCTGCAGTAAGACACATACTTATAAGGATTCTTATTTATTTATTCAGTGTCATTATTATAATAAGCAAATTGTTCTTAGTTTCACTGGCTGTGTTATTGTAACACTTAAATATATATCCAGTTCATTATTCTTGTCAAACTCTTAGAAGCACCTGAATATATACAGTCATCCTCAGAAAGATGTTCAAAACACATAACCCAGCAGCTGAATGGAATATAACATACAAAATGATCATGCTAGCTTATCATTTATACAAACAAGGATATATATAGGAATACCTTTACACAACTACAAAACATCTGCACAGCAACCAGCAATTAACTCAAAATTTTCTCGGGCTTCTAACCAGGTAAACAAATAGTTTGAATCCCCTCTTTCAGGATAAATTAATGGAACTGCACGACTATGACATATCATCATATGACATATTAGTGGGCTGAGGGTAACCCAAAGTTGTATTAGATGTGTACCTATTCTTGATAGGGCTTAACAATTTTCAGACTCCATGCAGGGGTGATAGGATGGCAGCTGTAATGAGGTAGAGGAGGTAGTAAGCTTTCCAACTTCAAGGCTGCTGGCCCCTGTGTATCACTGGCAGGGGTGGTTCCTCTGTACGTCCTACCATGCTGCAGCATGCTTAACAATTCCAGAAATAACCAACTTTAAATATTTTACATTTTAGTTGTGAACAAGCTTTTATAATGTATAATATGAGTTATAGTGCGCTGGAAAGATGCAGCATGTGTCGTCCACAGCAGCACGGAAGAGCATTGTAAGATAGTAATGTTACAAGTTTGCCCCTACTCTGCCTACACAGTACTATATCATGCTCCAGTGTGTTACTCTCCTCTCAAGCACTCGTGTTAAATAAAACTCACAGAAATTGTGGACTCTCTGTTAAAGAATCCATTCTCCACTCGATCCTTTGAAGAAAAAATTAACTTTAAACCACTTGGGAGACCTACTCCTGAATAAGACAGCCAAGGGAAGAAAAGCTACTGGTACTTACCCAACACGTTTTCATAGTGACATTTTTGAGAAATATTAATGGTTTTGCGGTTGAGAAATTCAAAATGCCCTTTTCTACATTCCTTGCCTGTTGTTTGGAAGTAATGATTCCTGGTCAAAAAGTGGCATAAAGGTCCTAGGCCATTTAAATGAATATGCAAATAAGCATATTTCGAGTAGGAAACACTTGAGTAACGTTCTGAATCTCACTACTCTTGGTATAGTAAACATTAGTAAGCAGCTGTTCTGCATACAGCAAGTCACTTAAACTAAAATAGGTAGAAATCAAAAGAAATAGGTATATTTTATCGAAAACAATAGACTGCATCAAGCTGTGTGGTGCATTTGAATTGGCATTAAGAGGACATGAGACAAAAGAATCTGAAAACTCTGGAATATTTTTAGAACTTATTAACTTAGTAGCTAGTGTCAACAGTGCTGTAAAAAATCACATGGAGATAAGTGCCATTATTAAATACCACTGGGTCAAGTGCTTCCTAAGGAACACAATGAAGCAGGACTGACTCTCAGCACTCGCCATGCTCTCTATAGAAAATAATCTAGTTTCGAGCAACAAATGTCATCAACATGTTTGCAGGCATGAAAAATCGTTGGGCTGATTTACTACTACTATAATCAGAAACAGGTGAGTACATTTACAATATCACTGTATGAGCGTGCAGCACGCTATCCATTAAATCCAGGAGCTGCCACTGATCACTGGTGTGATGTAGTTCCGAAATTTTATTTTATTGGGAATGCTATTGTAATTTTAAAGTCCAAGCATCTCTTTTCAAATATGATATGTGGAAGAGGTAGAATTGGAACTGAAAAATTCTAGCTTTCAAATATTGCCCACACATGGCTTGTGTGTTTAAAAAATAAGGCCACCAACAGTAAGTTTGTTGGTAATAATATGTGGATTTAAAGTTTGTGTGTTTTTCCAGATTGGGCCACTTATTTACAAAGTATATATAACTTCAGCAACTTGATTTTGTTTATTTCTTCCTTCTGCATTTAGTACAGCTTCATCGCCACCATTTTCATTTTAAAAATCACCTCCATCACCATCCAGATCATTGAAGTCACCATGATCAAGTACTTGGTCATTTTATGAAGAATGAAAACTTTGTATTTGTATTGGTATGTGCAGCACTAAACTCATCTTAACTCATAATGAAGAATTAGCTTTAACCATCCAAAACATTCGATTATACCCTGTTATTCTATTAAACGAAAATTAAATGCATTCTCGTAGAGCAACGGGATTCTGATATGCAACCATTAACCAAAGTGTCAGTCTGTAGCCTTTATCTCCAATCAACACAGTGTTCATACTTCTTTTATTACTGCACATGCTGCACTGTTACATGTGTGTGAGTCATGCACTGACCCAGACCAGTGAGTACATCTTCTGTATTACACATAGCTTGCACATTTATACATGCATAATCTTTGCAATTAACATATTTGTCTTCGTGAAGCTTTGGTTTTGCAATCTCCACATGTTTACAGTTGTGATCACCAACTGCACATGAAAAATTGCACTTCATCATACAAATTCTGTTGATCAAGGGGACGACATCCAGAAGCAAGCTTTTTCAACATCTTGTCTGCTACATATGAAGGTTCTTGACACTGCACTTAAATGCACACCCAATGTCATACTGAAAACCTGGGTCTCCTTTGTACCTCAAAAAAGTGCCCATTTTCTGCTGACAAGTCCCACCATGTGTTTGATCTTTTTCTCCCAACAAAACAATCACTTTACCGTGTAAAGTTTTCACAATCAATTACTTCTCACAGTTGATTATTTTGGTTTCTTGGGTGAGACATCCCATGCATAGCATAAACAAGTTGCTCAAGAGGCCCTAATCTTTGGTCAAGTGTTTATCCAGAATACACAGGTAAATTTCTCTCCCTTTTCATTCACATATTTGAGGATGAAACCTTTAAAGATATCTGTTTTACACTTCATTCTAATACTGCGTAAGTTTCAAGGTACACATAACTAAGCTTTTTATAAGTAAAGAAAAATTTATATTTCTTGAAGACAATCAGATACTATAAAAATGATTATGATTATGATAATCTAAATTTGAAAACCATGCTGGAATGAGTAGATCAGAACACAAAGTATATACAGATATTATAGACACTGAATTTCATTCTTCCGAGGGAATACTGAAATTTGCAAAACACAGTTAATGAATTTCAACACTACCTCAGAAGAAAACCTGCTATTCAACCTCATTGAATCTCCAGGAGACGTTGCCTCCTAAGAGAAACAATATCCACATGATCACCAGTCAGTCAACAACTTTTTGATGACAACTTCAACTGAAGGCAAAACACATTGAGAATAAATTCAAGTATGTGAAGTATAGTATCTTAGTCCACCCAATGTATATGTTTGGAATTATTAATGAGACAGGTAGTAATTTTACCAAATGTGGTAAAGGATAAAAATACATTGAAATGTTCAGCTCTGTTATTTTTAGTTACACTTGAAAACTTGCTTCACAGAATAAAACCTGTATGTTCAATTAAAAAGACGATATTTCATCACATAATTGTCACATGCTTTATGCTTTCTTCATAAAGCAAAAATTCACAGTGCAACTACTATGCACAGATTAAATTATAACATTTCAGTGTGTTACTTCTCAGTGACTAATGTAAAAAATGGATGTAAGAGTGAGTCTGAGCATATTGAACCATACCCACATTGCATTGTCCATAGTTGAAAAGAAAGGAGAGAGGAAGGAGGAGAAACAACACTGCAATGCAAACACTTACTCTAGTAAATAAATAGTCACCCAACAGTTGATGATGGGATCGAATGGTCCTGAAAATGTTTCCGCTTTAAAAAAGCAGTTAGTAGTGAAGGTGAGTGTAAATAAGTGACTCAAAATAACCTCAAAAATAAAAACTAATTATTCAATTAAGACTCATTTATTATTTACAAAAGCATTTACAATACTGCTGAATAGCATCTACTTTTTAATTGGACACAATGTTACCAGACTACTGAACAAGTCTGTAGATATGCAATACTTGAAGGTCATTGTAACATGCGTGAATGTTTAGTATACATAAGACTTGTTACAACAACTATAGAAACAAACAACTGAAGAACAAGATTGACTTGGCGCATGCTAACCAAGTGGTTCACATCCCTTACTATTTCTTTGTTAATGGCTTAGTCACATCTGCTAATTTCCATGCTTCAGGTACTTGAAACAGTCACATTCATTGATGGTCTAGCCACCACTTGCAGTTGGCAAACTGATGCCATTGACAATTAGGAATACATTACAATATGCTGCATACACTATACTCTCATATAGAAATCTAACCAAAAATCCCACATCATACTGCAACCTGCTCTTTGTTTAATTAAAACAGGTTGCAGTATGATGTGGGATCTTTGGTTAGGTTTCTATATTTCATCTTGGTGAGGAGGAAATGGTAAGGGATGGAAATATCCTTCGGTTAGTGTCAGTATATGTAGATTATAATTATGCAAGTAACTCTACTCTCAGGATGTGTGAGTTGCAGAGAAAATGAGAAGAATTTCATTTTTCCTTCAATGCCCTCTTAATTGGGAAGATCCACACAAAATATTGTACAGCTCACTTTCCTCACTCCTGCCATAAGATTTCCTTTGTCCCACAATCAATATCAGACTCTGAAAAGTCAACACTATCTTGCCTTTACTGTTGAACACATGTCTTGGCTTTACATGTCACTTTATATATGCACTTTTCACCAGTTTTTAGAAGTGGCTTATTACTCTTTTACTCCTTTTTATGTTTCTTTATTACTCTGTCATACACATTTTTTCTCTCACGATCAAACTTCTAAACAGCTCAGCTTTTAATTCAAATACTAGTAGCACACTTGCTATATAAGAACAAAATTGCTAAATTTCCTCAGCAAATAATCTTTTATGCTTGACAACGAAACTGCAACTTCACTTGTTTCTTAAACGACACAAAATGATGTCAAGCTTATTATAAGGTAAGCTCCTGGCTTAGACAAATTTTGTTACACAATTCTCTATAATCTAATACAACTTGGACAGGTATTTCAACCTTAAGTGGGAGCACGTTATTTCTCGATAGTGAGCACCTGAAATATTAATAAGTATATTAATGTGTCCAGCACGGTATTTAAAAATCTGATGTGTTGCACTCACATGACTGCTCTACCCTTGTACAAAAATTCTTAAAAATGCTTATTTCTCTACTTCATGTTAATTGAGATAAAAGTTTGCAGAAATACCTTATCGCTTATTTTCTTGTGCGTACAAGGGGAATATGGGGTTACAGTAAACTTTAAATGAAAATGTTTTAAGATCTGGTCATTATGTTATGTCTTTGAAATTCCATCCTCTTTGCATGGCCAAGAGAAAAGTGTTAAGTATAGGAAATATCAAACATATAACAGAAATGTTTTCAAAATGGTTCACTCTTCAGAGAGAAAGAAAAAACAAGGTTATATGACAAACTGTGTTTTAAGGAGCTCTACATATTTTGTACAGTAAAATTTAGTCTATCTCTTATGCTTTACTAGTTATGCAAAAGTCGTCGAGAATTAACAGTACTTCTGAGGACCTTCCCAGAAAATTCAAAATATACATTTCATTTGTCATGAAAGTATATTAATCATATAGTATTTTAAAAACTATTAGCCATGTTAGATAAAATAAAAATTTTCAAAAATGTTCCATTTAAACGGTAACCTGGGGTAGGGTAATTTTCTTGAAAATATTCATGTTGGATCCTTGGAAGATGCTGAACTTAAAATACCAACTTTGGTATTTGATCCACTTTTCATTTCTGAGTTATGCTGTTCATAGGCATACATGCATATCTTCTCCAAATATGCTTTTTTTTTTGGAGTGAGGGACCTCAAAATGTGTATTTCCCTGAAATCTCAGTATAGCATTTTTGACTGGAATGCAGTAACTAAGTACATGGCAGAAAAAGTAAAAATATTATACACAGAATATCAAAAGCAATATTTACAGGATCTCAACTAAATAATCCCCTTTATAAGCCATAGAAAGTCATAATGCAGTATGCTTGTTACCTATCACTATGACAGCAGTAGTAATGTGGATGAAAATTTTCAGATGTAATTTAACCTTTGCTTCAGATCAGTTGGGTTTTCAGATTGTGAATGATGAAAAGGTTCCTGACAAGCAAAATGTTTGAATTATAACTATTGTTGATGTGTTCTTATATTAAATAAAAAGAAATTTATTGAAATTTAATTTCATCTTATCTTAAAACTGAATATAAATTTGAAAAACCTGGCCCTTGGAAGACCATAAAACTCTGCAGATTAAAAAAAGATAAATGCCCTAGAAACAACCATCACAAAACTGTGTTAAAATACATCTTACTTTCTAAAGTAAGAACAAATTAGAAACTAAAAGCTTCACTTATCTTAGAAATGTTGCAAGTTCTTTTTCAAAACTGACTCAAGTTTCGAGTTGACACCAACTCATTCTCAAAGCTATAAAAACAAATTTGTTACCAAAGCTACAGATTTTCATTTTTCTCTGAAAACAAAAAGCATAGATACTGATGCTCATTTTAATTACCAATCTCTGAAAACAAAAATTTATAAATACAATCTATAGGTGTTTCGAAATTCATAACATGGTTCCTGTTTTTTAAAATCAAAATTTTTTCCCAAACCATTAAATCTATAGGTCCACTCAATTGTTTTAATAATTTACCTTCTGGAATAATTTCATGATTAAATGACCAAAAATGATCTGCCACAGCTGATTTATCAGTTTGTTTATATTTAATATTTCTAAAATGCTCTTTTATTCTGGTTTCTAAATGACGTTTAGTTTTACCAATATAAACCCTATCACAATCCAAGCAGCTAAATTGATAAATGCCAGATATTTTATAATTTGGGATTTTATCTTTTTTTTCACATATTTACCCTTAAACTGCCTTTTCCAAGAATAGTGATGAAAAATGTGTGTTATGAAGCACACATATTGCTTGCCAAGAACTTTTTTCTACTTTTAAGAGTCTTTAAAACAAGCACCTGTTCAATCTAACTTAAGTGGCAGTTTATCTTTGTTCCAAGGCTATTGTGAGAGAGCTGTCTCCTACGTAACCCTTCCCTTCAGTTAGAAAGGTGAATATCAAGTACAGAGGTATTTTTTAGATGTGGCGAATGCAGGAAGGTAGTGCAGTGGTTTATGGTCAAGTTAACACTTTTGTATTTAAAAGAGCATAGGATTGTGTGGTTAGTATCTCTCCAACTTCCAAGCAGTCAACATCGCAGGAATGCATGTTTAAGTAAAGTGTTTGCCTACTTTATCAGCAGCCTCTTGTTTATGAAACTGAGACGTTACCCCTACTATCAATTTGCACGGTGTCACTCGCACAGATTCTAGCTAGGTCATTTTCCCCCTCTTTTAGATACTGCTATAGCTTTAGGTAAAAAAGACTGTGTTCATTTATGCGCTCATTTTTCTTTCATTCTTCTTCTTATAATACCCTAGTTGGAATGTTAACAGCTTCAGTTTTTTTATTCAGTAATACTCTAATTTTTTTTTCAGTCTTCAGTCTCAATTTCTTTACCTACAAGTAGCATGATGCATAAATTTCTCATCTGAATACTGCCAAGAATGCATGTACACTCACTCCTGTTGATGCTGCCACAACAGCAGTATGTCTAGCACAATGTGGTGCGTCTCTATAACCATGTGTTGTTTGTGTGCATTTGACATTTGCATTTTTATAACTTGAGCACAGGACAGGAATGTATTGCAGGTATTTCATCTGCAGAATATGTTTAAAGGAAGAATACTAATCTTGTGTATAACATCTAAATTAAGAACAAATTAGAAACTAAAAGCTCCACTTACCTTAATATTGCAAATACAACAACTTGCAATATTAATAAGTGGAGCTTTCAGTTTCTAATTTGTTCTTAATTTAGATTCTGTTGCTTCACTGTTAATAGCTTCAATTTTCCTTAATTGTGTATAACATGTTTATTTCAGTAATATAAATATGGAATTTAAATTTTCGTCCTATTTTTCCCCATTATCTTTAAAACGATTATGTTTTCATGTGTGTTGAAAGTGGGAACCACACTTAACTTACTCTCCTGTGATCTGTAACTGCAAACCTTAAAATACATGATTTATACAAGTATTTGAGTCAAACTATAGATACTTTTAATTTCACTTAACTTTTTATCTGGATGTTTTTTGACAGTACTTCTAGAAGTCATTTGAAAAGTTTCACTTTTTATATCACTTCTTATGTTAAGTGGAATAATTTGTGATCCACAAACCAGCGAAGTAAAATAGGAACCATCTACCAGTAACAAAACGGCTACTGAAGAGGTAAGAATCAGTCGAGACACCGCTGATAATGAAGACAGTCTTTGAAATGCATTTGTATAAAACGTAATTTAATTGAAACCAAAAGTGTCTATAGGTTGACTTAAATACTTCTGTAAATCATTTTAAAAGTTTCACTGTTTATATCACTTTGTATATGGCAAGTGGAATGACTTAAAATACATGTGATTATAAATTATACTTTAAACTTATTGTATGATTCCTCACATTCACAATCAACAGTATAACACCTTAAGATTTCTTGGAACACAAAGTTATCTATTAGCAGGCCGCCACTGTGACAAGAGCTACTACATATACAAGGAGCAGTGAAGTGGTGACTCCCCTCAGATCTTTAGCTATTTCTTTTCTTAAATGACCACATGAAACTCACACTTAAAATTAGAATTAGGCATTGGTTATAACTAGACCTCAGACTTTTAGTTCCTAAAAATCTTGAATTAAGTATCTAAAATAGGTTAGAGCACCCGCCTGGTAAGCGGAGGGCCTGTAGTTCAAATCCCAGTTGTGGCATTGAATTTTTCAGTTCCAGTTCTACCTCTCAAACATTGCCCACACGGTTTGTGTGTTTAAAAACACCAACAGTAAGTTTGTTGGCATAAATAAATAATAATTACCATCTGAAGGTTATTTAACCCTGGGATATAAAGTACTTACAATAGTAAGTCACCATTGGGGTAATTTTCTCTGATGTGAGACTGCCTTTGCGGTTTACCGGGAAAAATACAAACTGGTTGGAGAATTGAATATCATTCTGGCAGGTTGTCACAGTAGCTTAATAGTTAGAGCAGGCAGCCTCAACTCACGTAAATACGGGCAGCGGGCAAAGTCAGCATATCTGTGCGTGCAAGCGGGCATTGTGTTACAGTTGTTTATCTGAGTGCACCAGCAACGGACGTGTGTAACTAGTGTGCAGTGGCAGTTCATGAAGTACAGAAATGGCAACATCTCTAAGTGTGGCTACCTCATCTAATCCTCGCCCATCTTCCCCATATACTTTTTCCTCTGTTTGGGAACAACAGTATCTGTTCATAGACCTAGGGGATGCCGCGAAATGTTTAGTGTGTGGTAAGATTGTTCAAACAATTAAAAAGTATAACCTACAATGACATTACGCTGCTCATAGCAGTGAATACGACGGCTATAATGGAGTGGAACGTGACATGATGATACAGAAACTCAAAGACACTATGGCTACTGACAATGATACGGACCATAAAATAAGTGAATCGGCTGTACGTCTTAGCTATAATAGAATAATTATACAAACTATGGAATCTACATGTTTTCCATTATTTGTCACTCCTTTCGCCGTAGACGTCGAGAACGTTCCTACAGAGTTTCAATTAGAACTTATTGACCTGCAATATGATCGGGAAATGAAGGATTCCTTTGTTCATAAAAGAAACTTGATCGATTGTTATATAAACTTTCCTCAGTCCAGATTTCCACGACTACACAGACAAGCAGCTCACATATTAAGCATATTTGGCTCTACTTACCTCTGTGAACAATTCTTTTCACTAATGAAACACTGTAAACCGAGTCACAGAAGCCATTTATCTGACAGCAACTTGAAATGCAGTCTTCGTCTTTGTACTACAAAGACAATTACACCAAATATTTCACAGATAATAAGGGGGAAAAGGATACAAAAAACTCGACGTCTGAATCAAAATTGAACTCACTTGGAAGTATTAAATATAATATAAGTGACAGATATAAGCTATGAAATAGTATGTTAAATTTGCTCTATTAAGCATCTAGGTAAATATATGTTTATTTCTCTTTGTATACTCAGTCAACACTCAATAAACGTTCAAAGCTTCCGATGTTGCAAATCTTAGTTATTCCGCCACTGACTGTTTTTCTATCTCCGTTGACCTTCATTTCTGCCCGCTTCCACATGCTCGGGCATCGGCTATAAGATATGACGTCACAGTGCATCGAGTTGAGGCTGCCTGAGTTAGAGCATCCACTTGTTGAATTTTTCAGTTCCAGTTCTACCTCTCAAACATTGCCCACACATGGTTTGTGTGTTTAAAAACACCAACAGTAAGTTTGCTGGCACAAATAAATAATTACCTAAAATAGGTTCTATCACAAATCAAAATAGGTTCTAACATTACAAAAATAGGTGAACAAAAATTGGCATTATATTTTCCATTACAAATTAGCTGAAACATTTGACAATGTCTTTATTGTACATGTCCATAATTAGGGTCACAGTAATAACAATTTTTCTAAATTTTCCATTGACAAACTGCATCGCTTGTCAGATAACACCATCTTATAAGCCGAAAATGAGCATTCCACATCAACTGATGTCACTGGTGAATATTCAAATGTTAGTATTAGATGCAAGGGAACATTCCATTCATGTTCAGATGTCAACAATCGTTAGCAGTATTGCAATTTTTTGAAGTCTTTTCAACAGTATAACTAGGAACCACACTGATTTTTTTCTGTCACCTCTTCTTTCAACCGCAGTTCCGTGTAGACCGATTTGCCTGAAGCTTCTAGAACATTAATAGTGGGGACCAGAAACACAATGTGATTTAATGAATGCCACATCATGGGCAATTTTTGGGTCCTGCAGAAGTTCTTTAGCTGAAGTTATGCTCACTGCAACTCTTCCCAGGTTTAAAACAATGCTCTTAATATCCTCCAAATGCTTCCTATTTCGTGGCCTGTAACCACATTCCCCAGCAAGTAAGAATAGGTTCTTGTGGAAGTGGAACATTGGGAAGTTCCTCTTGAAATAATTGGATTCTTGCAGGTGCTTTAATAAAAACTGTTTCAATTGTGGAAACAAGCTTTTTCACTTGTGGATATTCAGGTGTATCATCTCAGTTACGCAATTCATAGCATGGGTACGACAAGTAATACGGAGCAAGAGAAAGTAAAATACTTTAAGCAATTTAACAGCAGCAATCAAGTAGATTACAACACTTATTTTCATCCAGTTGTTGAGGTAAGGTGTTTTGAGAACATTATTAACAAAGTGGGCAACTATTTCCTGGTTGGTCTTTTTTAGTTCCTTGCTTCAGATCAAATGAGGTACATATAGTGCGTCAGGATCCATTATTCCAAAGATTAGATTGGCTACACATCGACCAAATCAGTTGTCTCATCAACAGAGATCCATAGGCATGAATCGCCTATATCTTCTCTTAATCCTCTAAATGTTTCTTTGTATAAGGTATATATGTAGTTTTTTCTCAATGTGGATTCTGATGGAATGCTGCGGTGACAGTATTTCTCTATAAAGCTTTTGAACTGGCTATTTTCAAGTGTATTGAACGGAATGTTTGCTGCAACAATGGCTCAAAAAAAGCCTGAAGAAATTCATTTCGGTTTGTTGCATTTGATGTTGAGTGATCATGAATTTTTGTTTAAAATTTGATTTCTTTGTACTTTTGATTGATGCTTAACTCCTATAAAAAGCTGGGTCACAACGTACCTAACATTAACAATCAAATATAATTTCATGAAGTGTTCATGAATTAAATTTACAAAGCAAAATGCGGTAGCCCTTCCAGGAAGCGTTTGTAGTTTGTTTTAACATGAAATTTACAAAATAAAATCTTTCCCAAATTATTTAATCAGAAGCTACTCACTACACGGAGTATCCTACATTTTTGACAATTCTTAACGGAATGTTAAGTAGTGTTACACAAATTTATAAAATTTACTCATCTCTTTATGTCACACATCACAGTGAATAATTCATCCATCAGTTGAGAAATTAGAAAATTGTTTTATCTATTGCCAAATCAGAGATGATCAGGAACTCAATACTTTTGGCATGTTTTGCTCTCCACTAAATACAAGGTCTTTACTCTGAACTCTCACATTGTAAAGAATAGATGAGACAAACTATGCACTGTTCACTGCGATTGTCAAGGCATGACTGGCGTACAGGCTTATGCAACGTTTCCATATTACCAAATGGAAAAAATTGAAAAATGTAAAATTAGGTAAAAATTAAGTAATTTTAGGTTGTATAGGACCACCACTTTTGAACATATATTTTCATAATTAGTGTATACACAACTTTTGTTTTCTGTATATCATGAGAAGCAAAATAGGTTTTTACCTAAAATCCGAGATCTGGTTATAACCCTTTGTATGACATAAGAGAGCATCCTCTGTAAACATTTTTAGTTATTTTCTCGTAGTCTGCCTTTCTGACAGTGTGACCATATAAGCTCTATAAACAGGAGGGCATAAACGCTGACCTGTATTACAAATCCTAGATGAAGCCACAGTAAGGGCAGCCCTGTTATTGAGTCACGCAGGTAAGCAAATGCACATCCAGACATTGCTGGGAGTGACTTTGCTTGCATTGTCGCAGCGTTAACCTGAGAAACTATAACACTGAAAAAACTGGGATTTCTCATATTGTATTAGCTTATCCAACAACTCATTTTTAGCTAAGTGTGATCAAACACACACATTACGTCATTTATAAAGCCTCATTACCTCATATAATCAATCCAGATGTCAGACATCATGACATCTGACATTCAGACTCATCACATTCGTCTCTAGGTGTTTATTTGAGAAACCTAATATTTTATTAATTAAACACTAAAAACAGAAGCACTATTAACAGTGAAATATTCATGTTTGAGCTCATTTTTATGAGTCACATCAGATCAGCTGTACGGAATGTGAGGAAAGCTACATAGACAAAACGAAAAGAAACTTGGAAGTCAGACTATGGGAACACCAGAAAAACATAGAACTAAAACAAACAGAAAAGTCACACCATCTTTGGATAGCAAACCACAATGTTGGTCAAAATGTAAAATTCTTAAAATCACTTACTTCATCAGAATTGGACATTTGGGAAAAATAATTAAGAACAGAGATAACTTAATAAATTTTGAAATTCTGGCATTGAGCAAAGCGTTAAAACTTTGCACCCCTAACAGGACCATCACAGTAGCGGACGAGGTCAAATGACCTCGAAAAGTTACAGTATTTTCAACATTTTAAAGTGAAGGGAACATAAAAAAGTAAGACAAAAACAGACTCAAACATTTCATTAACTATTACTTACACTCACTGCTAACAATGATTTCATTACACTTACATAAAACCTTATCTACACTCGTTTTGACAAACCGATTGCAATCAAAACATTGAAACAGTATACTGTACATATTTTAGACATCTTCTTGACTTCACAGTTACCAGTAAGGCTTCTGTAACATTCACTCAGAATGACTGACATATTTTTTCACAAAGAACTCCATAGTTAGAAATCTGACTTGATGAAGAATGTTAAGGCATTTTGGATCCCTTCAGATTCAGAAGAATGACGGTGCATGGAGAACAGCAGAGTCCCCAAGTGCAGCACAGTCATCTTCTTCCTCCTCAGAATCAGAGGCCAAAGTTCATATTGCTTTTCGTTGATATTCTGGAGGAGCAATGCCATATTCCTGCAGGCTAAAAAGTGTGGCTGCATTTTTGTGCAGATATCTGAAAGCATATATCGATTCATTTGGTATAAAGCAGATCATACGTATGTTACATGACAAATATTGGCAGAACTGTTCTTACTATACTATGCCATCATGGCGTCTCAGTGACGAAACCTTACGAAAAAAATCCCCTCCCCTCAATAAAAATAAAAAAAGTCAGCAATTTCATCATCTACCACACCCCCTTGAGGGATGTTTAAAGAGTGCAGACTTCTAAATATCCCTAACTAGAGCAACTTGCAGGCACTCTAGTGCTTTAAAACTTTGCATATGTATTCTAAAATAAGAACAAATTAGAAACTAAAAACTTCACTTATCTTATTATGTTGATATCCTTTTTTTTAATAATCCTGACCCAGGGGTTTCAAGCTATATCCAGCTCATTCTCAAAGTCATATAAACAAAATCGTTGCCAAGCTACAATCTTTTATTTTTGTGAAAAACAATTATTCATATTCAATTTTTTATTTACCAATCTCTGAAAACAAAAATTTAAAAATACAATCCATAGAGGGCAATTCAAAGTTCATGACATGGTTCCTGTTTTTTAAAATAAAATAATTGCCCTCTATGGATTGTATTTTTAAATTTTTGTTTTCAGAGATTGGTAAATAAAAAATTGAATATGAATAATTGTTTTTCACAAAAATAAAAGATTGTAGCTTGGCAACGATTTTGTTTATATGACTTTGAGAATGAGCTGGATATAGCTTGAAACCCCTGGGTCAGGATTATTAAAAAAAAGGATATCAACATAATAAGATAAGTGAAGTTTTTAGTTTCTAATTTGTTCTTATTTTAGAATCTTGTTGCTTCACTGTTAATAGCTTCAATTTTTACTTAATTTGCATATGTACTTTAAACCCTCCAATATTTTTAGTACAAAAACAAAATGAGAAATTTTGTTGTTATCGGCCATATTTTCACCATTTCCCCCATTAAGCAGAAGAGATACACAATTAATATGGTTTTTCATTCATAGGTTTTGGTAATCTACCCACTATTATCCAATGAGACACTGAGAACCTTCATTAATAGCTATAGCTTTTTTGAGTAATGCTTTCATCTCAAAACACTAAAGCCTTTCAGTTTATCATCAATAGAAACCTTAAGTATGTTTATGGACTAAAATATAGACATACCTTAGAAAGTCCTGAATGTGTGTTAGCAGAAGCTGTATGCTTTTCTCATCCAAAGGTGTGTAAGCCAGCATACTGCCCAGTTTTACTTTAAAACAAGAACAAAACAGAATGAACATACATTGTTTCCTGATAGTCCTGTGCTCGTGTACATAGTTCAGCACATGAGCATCTAGACATGACATGGATGAATATTTAGAAAACATAGGAAGAAAAATTTACGCAGTCCAATTAACTAAAATAGAAAAGTGGATCGGTTAACAACACTAAACACTCACTTTCATGGAACATGTTTCAGAGGTTAGTTTCCTCTATTATCAACCGGACATTGAACTTGTTTGTAGAGGTTGGCCCTTCTGTAGACTGCTCTTGCAATGATTCTAAGAACTTCTGCAATGGGTCATTCTGTGGGATATCGAAATTGATACTGTCCTTGCTTTTTGTTGTTGTAGTGTTTAACGCCCGCTTTTACTACTACGGCACCGCAGGCGATGACACTGATGATGCATGGAATGAAGATGGAGCACCGGTGGAATGAGATGGCGGGGGAAACCGGAGCACCCGGAGAAAACCAGCCCTGACGCCGCTTCGGCCACCACGAATACCACATGCGGGTCCCTGGGATCGAACCCGGGCCGCCTAGGTGGTAAGCGAGCGCGCTAACCGCTCGGCCACGGCGCCGCCACTGTCCTTGCTCTTCCAGATGAAGATCTATTCCCATATTGACAATTCTTGGTTTCCTGATATTTGCTTTAATAGTTTTGGATCCGGATTAATGCAGTTTTCTTTCCAAAAATGAGTAGCAACTGCTGATTTCTCTAAGTGTTTGTATTTTATACATCTGCAATGTTCCTTGGCTCTTGTTTCCAAATTCCTATTAGTTTTTCCTATAGAAACCTGGTTGCAGTTATTACATTCTATTTAGTAGCTTCCGGATTTTTTATTTGTCTTTTGTGTTTGAGCTGAGTAAATTTTTTACTCTGTATCTGTTAATTGGGCTCAACTGAATGTTATGTTCTTTAAACAATTTTAAAAGATTTAAAAGATCACCGCCAGAGCAGTCTACGAAAGGACCAATCTCTACAAACAGGTTCAGTTGATGTCCGGTTGATAATGGAGAAAACTAGCCTCTGAAAATTGTTCCAGCAATTTAAAAAGTGTTATTAATCAACCCATTTTTCTATTTTAATGTGATTCCAACAACATTGCCATCAACTTCCAGATGTAGTCTAATTCATATGGATGGATATGGATTCATATTTGGGCCCCACAAGAAAATGAAGTCAGTCTCATTTATCAGAAATGTGTAATAACTTACCAAATTTCTATAGTGAAATAAGTTTTAGTTCATAGTTTAACATTAACAACTAATTGTTAGCTTACCAAAAAGCCTTAAAAGATGAGACGCTCCATAAATTTTGCTCATGGGTGTATCTGGGTGAGCCTGGAGAATCTGCAACAATCACAAACATTCCTAGTAAACAACTGCAATGAAAATTTGTTTCTCTAAATCTAAAAGCATAATGGCTGGATCTGCGAGTGTGATCCTCTGAATGCACTTTTTTCCTTTCCATGTTAGCCATTTGCAGATTGATGTGTGGAGTAGAGGGGTAGTGACAGATCTTAGGCATATTAATGCATTATTAAAGAAACAATTGGTGCGGTTTTTTGTAATTATTAATGATGTTGTCTCTTTGAGATATTGAGATCTTTGTGATCTCAGGGTGTAGTAACAGATGGAATGAAAAATCACACGATCTTTCTTCACCACAATGTATTATTTTATTAACACTTCATCGATACTTTACATTAAATAATTCCTCTCAGCACCATTCTAAATGATTTAAAACGCTTCCACCTTCTCATTTAGTGGAACCAATGCTTGATGAAAGTCTGGTGAAAGTTCCATACCCACACGTCACACCAATACGTCCATATGTCTAGATTACACACACGCGAATGGGCAGTTTATGGCGTCCTCACGTGACACCGCCTTTTTCGTATACATCCGCATATGCATCCATCAAATAGTTCTTTCTTGTTAGGGAAGTGATCCTTAACCATCCTCCCCTACTTTTATTATGGAACACATATAATTCTAATATTTTAATATATATATTAAAATCAAATATGGAAATATTTATGACGTCTTTAAACTAACTTAGTTGTTTGTAACAATGAGCATTTGCAACACGTTTTCGCCATTTAATCAAATCATACCAACATCAAAAAAACAAATTACACTTTTAACAAATATTCACATAAACGATTTTCTTTTGGGGTCTTCTGATATTCTGTCTCACAATGTAAGTAAGCATATAAACAGTCACTTGATCTTAGTGCATTAGGTAATGTTAATATTGCAATGTTAAGTCGTTCCTATCATGATGAGATAAAGAAACACAATCAGTAATTAGGAAAAAAAATATTTACTCTCAAAAATTATTGATTGTATCAAATTTTAAGGTGCTTTTGAGTTGACTTTGAGAGGACAAGCAAGACAGAAATGCTGAAAAGTCCAGATGTCTTTTATTTTTGATAGTTTTAACTGCATATATACTGGGTGTTCATATTTATTTGTTTCTTCGATGGCCATGAATGATGTCACCTCTGTCTGATGAGCGAGTGCCCAGGTCCAATGTGCAGTGGTGTTTAGCTCGGCCATTGAGACCTATGGTTGGTATTCATGAAGCTTCCCATAGAGCGCACAGCCCTAGTTTCTTCCAGCGGTTTACTGGAAGACTTTCTGACACCAAAATTGAGAAGTAAAGAACATGTGCATACGTATTAGGGCAGTGGTTTGGTTGTCAATAAAGTTTTAAAAATGTTTAATATGGTAAAATCTGGAGAGATTTCAACGAGTATGTGTTACATAAAAAACGTAATGAATGACATTTCCTTAGGTAAAACAGAATCATACACAAACAAAATATTAAAAATTTCAGCATTGTGTAGAAGAGGGGTGTTTTAAATTAACATGTCCACACCGAGACTTGTTTTGAAAGTAAGGAAGTTATTTTTCTTTAGGCATCTCAAAGATACAAAATACCTGTGTGTCATTCATTTATGCCATGCTAAAATAAAATACCATAAAATAATCATATTACTGTTTAACATTGATTTTAGAATTCTGTGAGGTATCTTTTTACCATGCCTGTCCAGAAAATCATCAATACAGCAGTTCATATCCCCTCTCATTCAGCAATCTGGTTAAAAAATTGTATTCCAATATGGAGACATGGTGTTGTATTGTCAGCTTCATATTGCCTTCTACTAGAATGATATCTGCAAGATATGCAAAGCTCTAAGACCTGTTTTCATATCAGCCGACAGGCTCAAAGGACGCTCTCATGGTATAGTTGTATAAATTCTGCAAACAGTTGTTAGGGCCAGCTCCAAGAGAAAAATACTTCAAAACGTGCACTGACACCAACCAGTTCAGCTGCCGATGCTAATAGAAATACCACAATTGTACATTGTTAAATGGCGCAAAGCGGAAGTGCACTTCTAGATAACCAGAGACTCACTTCAAAGAGTGATGTCATAAATTGGAAAGCAAATGCACAAATAAAAATCAAAACCATGCAGTGAAAGAACATTTAACAGTAATCAGGTTTTAAGGGGATTCCAAAATCCATCCAAAATGTGCTGCCAGTTTATATGTTGAAAACTTTTGAAGTTATGTCTGAAAAAATTAATATTTATTACATTGGTACAATTTTTAATGAGCCACCACTAATGTTTCACAAAAAAATTACAATTGACTCTAAAACAATATAAGGTTTCACTGGAAACACTTCTGCAGCCACATGAACCCTCAAAAAACAAAGATCTTACACACTATGATTTTATTTAGAAAAAACTTCTAAAACTATAATTACCTCAGCATACTGCGGCCTCTCAAATTTGTACAACAGCTGGGTTCCTAACATCACATTGAAGTACTCTTTGATGCCATTTGTAACCTCAATTAATGCAGTTTCCCTGAAATTAAAAGCATATGTACACAACATTATAATGATTAGGTAACTCGTGATTTTCACTTTATATTGAGAAGTATATTTTATTTCAAGGTAGGATTTGTGGACTTTGCCATGCAGATAAGTTTCAAGAACTTATGAATACTTAAAAAACGAGTATTAGTGAACACGACTGATTTTCATTAGCTGTAGCAGCAGAAAACGTTATATTTAGCAACACACTAGTGTCATTCTAAAGTAAGAACAAATTAGAAACTAAAAACTTCACTTATCTTAGTAATATTGCAAGTTCTTGGTGCAAAGCTGACTGAAGTTTCGAGTTGACTCCAACTCATTCTCAAAGCTATACAAACAAATTTTGTTTCTAATTTGTTCTTACTTTAGAATCTTGTTGCTTCACTGTTAATAGCTTCAATTTCCTTAATTAACACTAGTGTCAACTAACATTCTAGTGTGTTATTCAACAGCTACTCAAATATTATACTGGGTGGGGTTTAAATACAGAAATTTAATTAAAAACTTGGTTAGAACCTAGCTGGGGTAACAAACTGAAAACATTTGAGGTAGAATTGGAACTGAAAAATTCAATTCCACAGCTGGGATTTGAACCATAGACCCTCCGCTTACTAGCAGGTGCTCTAACCATTAAGCTACTGTGACAGAATGGCATTGAATTCTTCAACCAATTCGTATTTCTCCCATTGCCCAACACGGCTTGTGTGTTTAAGAACACCAAGTTTGTTGGCATAAATAAACATCAAACTGAAAACATGTTTCTCGTTACACTAGGTAAATGTGTAGGTTTTAGTGAAGTTTGTGTATTTAAATCCAATTCAGTATGCTATTATTATATATCAGTACCTGGGTGACTGAGCTTCGCTTGGCGTTTTTCCCCCTTTTGTGAAATCTTGTTTTTTGGAAGAAGATATTTTACCGAGATAAACTTGAGAAGCAAAATGTTAACTAAATACAAATTATTTTTCGCAATTGTTAAGTCATTTCCGAGATACAAGAGATACATATAAATATTTCATAAGCACCATCATTTCAGCCGTAAAATCTACTACGTTGTATTTCTATTTCAAATATATGGATGGGATGAGCTGTAACACAAACTAATATAGCTAGGTTAACTTTCTTACTGTATTCTGATAGCACTGGAAGAAGACTTTAAAATGCTAGCTCGTTCGCTTAAATCAATTAACAGAGAAATTATGCCCGAAATAAGGTTTAGACTAATTGTGACTGTTACGTGTAGACTAAGATACCTAAGTCAACTTTCTTTAGGTTTTCTGAAAGCCTCTTGATGAAGCCTTTAATATCCTGGCTTGTATATTGAAATTGCCCATTAACAGAGAAATTATGGCCAAAATAAGGTTTAGAAACTAAAAGCTTCACTTATCTTAGTAATATTGCAAGATCTTATGCAGCTAATACGTTTCAAGTTGTCTCCAACCCATTCACAAAGCTATACAATGTTACCATAGCTTTTATGCTCATTTTTATCACCAATCTCTGAAAACAAAAACCTATAAATACAATCTATTGGAGGTATTTTAAAATTCATAATACAATTTCTGTTTTTTAAAATAAATATCTTTTCCCAAACCATTAAATCTATAGGTCCACTTGATTGTTTTAATAATTTACCTTCTGGATTAATTTCATGATTAAATGACCAAAAATGATCTGCCACAGCTGATTTATCAGTTTGTTTATATTTAATATTTCTAAAATGCTCTCTTATTCTGGTTTCTAAATGACGTTTAGTTTTACCAATATAAACCCTATCACAATCCAAGCAGCTAAATTGATAAATGCCAGATTTTTTATAATTTGGAATTTTATCCTTTTTAGAAAAATTTTGTAAATTTGTATATTAAATTTATTTTAAGGGACCAAATTTATTCCATATTCTTTAAAAATGTTTGTAAATTTTTTATTGGCCCACAGATGGTAAGGAAACTTTTTAAAATTACAATTATCTTTTATTTTTTTGAGGTTAAAAACCTCTAACAGCCTTTCGATACTTAAATTTTTCTATCTTTTTATGTATAAAATCTGTATTCAAACCATTAATTACTGCAGTGTTAATAATGTGTTTATATTCTGTGTCAAATTCTTCCTTATTAAGGGGTATATTTATTAACCTATTAATTAAACTATTGAAGACAGCAAATTTATGTGCAAAAGGATTGAAACTTTTATTTTTTATGTAATTATCAGTATGAGTAGATTTTCTATAAATACCAAAATTCAATTTATTGTTATGTCTTTTAATTTTTAAATCTAGGAACATAAGGTATCCATTATTTTCTATTTCCAAAGTGAATTGAATGGCTTTATCCTGTAAATTTAAGCTTTAAAGCAATCATTTATAGGTTTTATATGTTTTTATGGTAACAACAAAAATGTCATCCACATATCTGTGCCATATTTTAAAAATTAGAGGGAACGATTTTGTAATTTGAGTTTCAAAAAAGCTCATGAAAACATCAGCAAGAAATGGTGAAAGTGAACTACCCATTGCCAAGCCAGAACTTTGTTAAAAAAATTACTCTTAAAACTAAAGAAATTTTGATCTAAACAAAGATTTGTAATTATTATTTATTTATGCCAACAAGCTTACTGCTGGTGTTTTTAAACATACAAACTGTGTGTGGGCAATGTTTAAGAGGTTGAATCAGGACTGAAAAATTCAATGCCATTGCCGGGATTTGAATTTTTGTCATACTGGCAAGTTGGACATGGTAGCTTAGTGGTTATAGCAGCCGCTCGATAAGCGGAGGATCCGTGGTTCAAATCCCGGTTATGACATTGAATTTTTCAGTCCTGATTCAACCTCTTAAAAATTTGTAAGTTTTACAAAATCATCTATTAATTCTTTGTTTAATTCTAAAGAATTTAACCATTTTTTCAAAAAATCAAAGGCTTTTTTCTACGAATACTAAGAAATAAAGTGGTTACATCAAAAGAAACGAGTTTATCATTATCACACAATACTATATTGCTAATCTTTTCTACTAATTCAAAAGAATTTTTAATACTTAACTTTCAAACTGATCAAAGGTACTGAATTCTTTATTTAACCATTTCGCTAAATTATAAGGAGGTGAATTTATACAATTTATAATTGGTCTCATTTTATTTCCTGGTTTGTGAATTTTAGGAAGTGCATACATCTGGGTAAAACTGGATTATTAACTTTTAAAATACTTTTTTCTTTGCTAGGTGTCATTTTCACCTTGTTAAAAATTTTATTAAAAGTTGAAATGCATGATTTTAATGGATCTTTATGCATTTTTAAGTAATCTTCACTTTCAAGAAGAAGTCCCACTCTATTAACATAATCAGGTTGATCTAAAATTATGATTTTATTGCTTTAGTCAGCATGTTTTGGATACTTGGGAAATAATTCATATAATAAAAAACAAGCGCTGCGTAATGAACTTTGATTTGCCTCCACAAAACCCTTTATGGAAGTTGGAACGGATAATTTGTATTTATTTGTATGCGGGAGCCAGGGCTGGTTGGAGAGAGATCCACTATATCCTAACACACGAGTCCTTAAATATCGTTTCATTTAATTTAAAAGGTGATTACAACAACACTGTTTTCAAACTTCTATGAAAGGAAGATCGTTTCATTTGCCCCGCGTAAGCACCATTTTGTAGCTATGAGACTCAAAGTAAATTTTATCAACTCTCTCGGTGTACCTCAGGGCGCGGTATGGGTCAACGCCTTGCAAGGATGATTAAATTCCGTTTCCACTTTAAATATTTATTGTTCCTTTACATCACAAATAATAATACAAATAACACAAATATTCTGGATTGGCGTCTTTTATCTCATCCGCTGTGGACTGAGGGGTTCACACTACTCAAACACGGACTTTGCCATTTTTACGTGACGCCAATACAAGCAGTTGAACAAACAGACAATTGAATATCAGTCTTTGCCGACTATAATAGCTATTTACAATTTTAGGAGGCCTTTCCACTGCCCCTATACTTTTGCATTCAATCATTTCAGGGGGCTTATGCAAAAAATATTGCCTCATTATTGGCTCACAGCTAGATGTCATATTAATCAACCATGCATCAAACAAAATCAACAAGAACCAGTTGTTTAATTCTGATGATGGGAGCAAGTTGGGCTCTTGAAACCGGTCAAGTTTAGTTATGTATATGTAAGTGATGTTTTGTGTTTCAATCCGACTCAGTTTTTCATTATAATTTAAATTCACATCACTGCTACTAGCTTATAAAAAGATACCAATTAATCATGTTAACCTTTGGATCACTAATGGAACTATACTGGGAGGCAAGAAATAAAATGGAATATATCCAAGCAACAGGTCTTGGACTACTACTAGTTATACATCACTTCAGTTTATTACATTACTTCACACTTACTTGTTTGGAGTGTTACTTTTACTTGACGTTTTGTACTTGACATAGTTCTCCACTATTTCATCCACTGTGGTTTTTGCTGGCAGATTCACAAGCTAGAAAAAACAAAATGTAATAAAATATGACCTGAAGCTTTCCTGATTTTCTCAGGCTTATAGCTAGGTAGTGAACAGTTGGTGCACAACCTGTGTTTTCAAGGCATTCGTCATCTTCAGAACATACATTCCACAAGCCATTTGTCTGACTGGAAGGCCAAGAAAATCTGGAGTAAGCATTTAGTCAATAATAACAGCAGCATTTCTAAAACACCTTGCAATGAACTGATTTTGGATTTATCGTTACTAAAATGCTATAATGTGAAGCTTTTACATACCTTCTTCTGTCTCGAGATGAGGTCCCAATCATCCACCAACCAAGGCTTCAGTTCATCTGGTATTTTGACTTTCACTTCCACTTTGGTAAGAAACTGCTCCTCCTGAAATTAGAATCATTAGAACTCATCTGCTTTCTATAATGTGAGACAGAATATTAGACCCCAATATTAAATCGTTCATATAAATGTTTGTTAAAAGTGTATAAATTTCTAGTTCTTGTTTGGGTGTATCAGGAACTTATTTTTTCAGGATAGCCAATGTTTTCTTGTTACTAGATAGTCTGTTGTATTCAATAATAAAAACTATTTGCGCGGATGAATACCGCGGATGAAAAGAAAAATGGCGGTGTGTCGTACCAAAGCGATGCCGAGAACTAGTTTCATTAGCGTCTGTATGCTCAAGGTGATAAGACGTGTTCTGGTAGCGCGTGGACATGGAACTTTCACCAAACTTTTATCCAGCGTAAATTCTATCAAATCATTTAAGTGTGAAGGTTTTGAGTTTTTAATATGGTGCTGAGAGTGTAAAATAACGAAGTGTTAATGAATAAATATGTTGTGATAAAGGAACATTGATTTATGCATTCCATTCTGTTACCACGACCCTGTAGATAGGAATCGCGTCTGCTATCACAGTATTTCATCTTTCTGAGAAGAACATTATTCTGGCTGTTATGTATTAATAGTCATTTATAAAAACCGCACCAAATGTTTGCATGCTCCTGGATGGCATTTGTCACCTGATTTTACTACCATGCAACTCTAGTCTTCCTATCAAGAAGCCTTAATTTTGTATGTAATCTTATTTCTTCCTATAACAGTAACATATATTGACCCGTAGAGTAAGCAAATTCCCATTGACAATAGTGCAAACTTTTAAGTGAATTTGACATTTTTCAAAAAATATATAATGAATTTTTTGTGAATGCACCAAATGGATTGTACATGATGTATATCAAGAGAGGTAGAATCGGAAGTGAACACATATCACCCATATAAATGTGGTTTCCAAATAAGTAATGGTTACTCCAAACATAATTATTACAAAATGCCATTTCTTACTATTTTCATTAAAGCAGTTTAACATACGACGACAACAACAATAACAATATAATAATAAACAATAATGAAGAAATTGATTTTGTAATGGGTAAATGTTTTCATGCAAATCTCATTTGTATGAGGGATGTGTTCTACTTATTGTTTTTCTCCACTTCCAGATCTCTATTATATGAAACTTGAAAAAAAATTTGGCTTAAGGAATATTTGCAGTTGAATAAAATTGGTTACATAGTGGCAAATTTCAGAAACTTACTTGAAAATTGCTTTAGTTTTGACAAGTGGTGATTTGCAACATGCAAGAGCACAGCAGAGGCAGCGAACATCTGCAAAGCAGAAGTTGTACTGAAGGTGAAAGAAAAGAAAATTGGCATTTTCTGTGATGAGTCCACAGATAGGATGGTATGATGGGTTGATAACACAATCACAGAATATTGCGTGATTTTGCTCCTGAACTAGTGATTTGCCGGTGTACACTTACTGAGTCTGCAAATACTACCAACTGCACTCTTGTTTCCATTAGAGAATATAAAGTATGTCAGTGATATGCAACATGGGGTACGAGTACTCCCAGGGGTACACAAAGACTTCATAGGAGATACATAAAATTTAATTTAATCCTTCTTTGTGTAGTATCAAGTAAGTTATAAATAATATAATCTATTTTAGATATGGTTATGTATAATTTGAATTAAGGCTAACTCCGGGGCTAGGCCAAGGGATACAGGATGGAATGGAAAACTGTCTTGGGAGTATGTGGAGAAAAAAGTTGAATACCACATAAGTAGAACACTGGACAGTATAGCGCAAACAGCCCATTGGGATACCCCAAAAATCAACTGTGACATTTTCCCCCCATTATGGCCTGGTCTGGCTGTATTTGGTGATATTCCATCTGTTAGGTTGCATTAGTACCACCAAATGTTTTAAAAATATAACCATGCAAAGCTAAGATCATAGTTGGTGCTATTGCATCCGTTATGTTGCCACAGAAGCCCTTAATTTTTAACGTGTTGCAGAGAAGACAACGGATAGATTTTAAAACAAGATTTTGTTTAGACACCATATCAATTAATCTGTGGATGCCATTGTACTGCTCGTGTTTGCATGATTTATTCTTTAATTCTTAGCAGTATACACAGTTATAGCTACTGTTGTGTTTGCAACACAGTAGTGCATTAAATATATATTGCGACATGTAGCATTTGGAAGTGATTTTATCCAAAAGTGTTACTGCAGAACAAGATGAGTAGGTTCTTGTGATGTGTGGTAACGATGTTCAAGAATTAATATTGTTTGAAAGCACATCACTTTAACCCTGTCATATTTGAGGTTAGAAATGCTTTTATTATGTATGTTGGCAGTACTGCTTTTTGGGGTACTGTAGTCTGCAGTTTAGTGTTATGTCAGCCATGTTGAACTCTTGAGAACTGCCGATAAGCTGTGTCCCCTATTGTGACTGACTCTGAATGTGTAGAAGGTCTAAAACTAAAACCCAATGTTCGCCTTGTGAACTGAGCCTTCTTGGCAACTTTTGTCCTCAAGAATTACAATTGCATGCTGCAGTGACCAAGGCACTAATTGTTTATTTCTGAACACCGGGAAAAGAAAACGCCTATCCCATCTTTCTCAGAAACAGGCGCTGTCTACTGTTCCCAATGTCTGGTTATTTACATGAATTCATGAATCACCAGTGTGTTTTATTTGACAGATTATTTGCCAAATACTGGAGTTCTGTAAATCAGAACTAAAAGCTATTATGTGGCTGTGGGAACTGCCACATGATTGGTTCTGTTGGCGTTCTGTTTACACAGCCACATAATAGTGACTGACGTACAGACAACCAATAGGAGATGAGAGGCGGTCCCTCTCACCTATATATAAGCCAGGCGCTCCATCAATCACCCTCTAGTTGTTAAGCAGCAGAGGAGTCATTCTCTGAAGATGTCTAGGGCAAAACATCAGAAAATTCATCGACTGGACCACGGCCTACAAGCCCAAAATCTACCATCTATTGGATTAACGCCAGTCGTGAAAGCCTCAAAATGCATAGTACATCAATGTATCTTCAATGACACTAGGAATAGGAATGGTACCTCAGGGCCAAGCATTGGAATATGCTGCATACCACCTCTATCCTTTCCCATATATCTAACAGGACTAATGGTAATAAATGTTGCAGTGGCGGCATGTTATTTTTCAATATTTCTCAATAGTGAACAACTGGAATATGTTGTTGTTGTTAGCTAATGCTGGATTTCTGACAATGAAGTCATTAATCCTCTTGCTCTCCAATATTTTTCACTGATGGATGGGGCACTAGAAGTGGCCGGGCATATTTGAAGGTGGTCTCGATCCATTTCCTCTTGCAGATCACATAGAGGACAGAGTGGTGAAGAATATATCCCAATTCTGTTTAAATGTTTTGCCAGACAATCATGTCCTGTAATCAACCTGAAGGTTGCAACTGCTGTTTTTCGAGGATACTCAGGAATCACTGTTTGAATGTTTGGTAGTTCCCATCTTTTATTCTTTGATTTTTCATAGTAATATTTTTCAATAATTTTTTTGAATTCAGAGTTGACTAATCTTTTAGCTGCATAAAATGGTAGATTAACTATAGATTTTTGTACACCGCTGGTACCCTTTTTTGCAAGAAAATCAGCTTTCTCATTACCACTCAGTCCACAGTGAGCCGGTATCCATTGGAAGACTAGGTGTTTTTGAAGTGCTGTTAGATGGCTAAGCATCTTCTAACATTCTATAATAGTTTGGTTTTTTGGTGACAACTTGGAAGTAATTGCTATAATTGCTGCCCTGGAATCTGAGAGAATAACTGCTTGCTGAAAATGTGAAATTCTGTACAAAAGATTTTGTAGGGCCATTCGAATTGCTTCAATTTCTCCATCAAAGTTTGTAGTTCCATAACTTAAAGATTTGTAATAGGAAAAGAGGTGACATGTGACTCCAGCACCTGCTCCATCTTGGTTTGATATCAATGATCCATCAGTATAAATATGGAGCCATTCATGTTCTGGAAATCTAGTATGGATTGTCTCTAATGCCAATAATTTTAGAACACTAGTTGGAGTATCACTTTTTTTAACTTCTTCTGTCAGGTGTAAATAATATGTGATGTCTAATGTATGTGTTGGATTGACTTTAGATATGAAGTTTTCCTTTGAATTAGGAAGGTGTACATCCTTCTTGATGTCTTGAATTTTGGAAAGAAAGCTCTCCTGAGTCTTAAGTGTATGTGTAAAATTTCTCTTGTGCCATGTATTGAATGGGAGTCTGATCAACTTTTTGTGCTGAATAAGAGCCGCTTTTTCTATTTCATATTCAATGGGGTATTGGTTGGTTAGTATTTCCATAGCTGCTATTGGTGTGGTTTTGATAGCACCTGTAATTAATCTCAGACTTTGGTTTTGAAAGATTTGAATCTTTTTGGGTTTGCTGTTACAAGAACTCAGGAGTCTCCATCTAGGGGATATGTGAATGGCAACCACAAGGTACCCAAGCTGAGCAGAACATTACTTCCACTTACTGGTGTTTTGCTCCTCACTGTAACTTTCCTATCTGACCTTACCTTGGTCATCTCTTGTTCTCTTCCGACCCCGATGCTATTAGGGTTCCTGAGGGCTAGGAAGTCTTTATTTTTCCAACCTCTCTATCTCTCTAATTTTTCTATAAAACCTTAACCCCTAACATGCTGACCTGTCATGGCATGTAATACGTCTTCTGATTGGTAATCAGAGGATATGGTCAGTGAATTTATTTTGATAATTCTCCCGGTCAGGTCGGTGAGACCCGTAAACCAACGACAGGTGTGGTCCCCCAGACATTCTGGGGGTTGTGAGAGAGCGATGTGACTGCCAAAACATAAAAATATGGTGCTCTCTAAAAAACAGTTACTATTACTGCTATTGCTCTCTTTTTTTATGAAATATGACTCGAGGGGTAAAATGTTCCGGAGTTAAAATAGTCCCCCATTCGGATCTCCGAGCGGGGACTACTTCTCGAGAACCAAAACATTATATTAATAGAAGATCTAACATCAGACTTCTACAATGGAATGCGGGTGGTCTCACACAAACAAAAAGAGTAGAACTGAATAAAATTGTATTTGACTATAACAACTGGAATATTAATGCAACAATTATGCAGTGACATGCTTTAATTCCTAATTCACTGTCTATAAATTAAGATGTGATCATTGTGCAATGGCAATGATTATGCAATGATATATGGTAAATTCATCTCTCCTGACAGATCTCAGCAAACTTACTTTTCTCAAGGAAATGGACCAGGCTAAGTTAATTTCAGGTTATGCTAAACAAAAGGGTTGTGTAGCTCAATGTGGCTGAAGTTGTGAATTTGGCATGAGGATGTGTAGAAAACTATATTTAGAAATCATACTTTTCTGAGATGTATATGCAATTGTAATCTTCGCAAAATTTAAAGACATATGGAGGCAGGGCATACTGCAGACTCCAGCGAATCCTAAGCTTGCCCCTCCTACCAGCGCAGCTGAAATGTGGTACATGCATCTCACGCACTCTTATGTACACAACATCTACCAATACACGCACCACACTTGGCAACAGCGCTTCGCTTGAACATTGGCCAGCCTTCACATGCCTTTAGCTTTTGCAAGCAGTATAATATGGTTACCCTGTACTAGTAATGTGAACTACAAACATTTTTTGTCTTGCTATAAGGATTCAAATATGCAGACAAATGTGAATAAAAAAAAATCTGATGTGCTGCACTCACGTGACTTTCTCTACTCTTGTACCAACCATTCTTACGAACTCTTATTCCTGTATCTTCTCTGTGTTAGTTGAAATAAACATTTGTATAAATTATTTTATTGCTTATTTCCTTGTAGGTGCAAGGGGAGTATTAGAATACAGTAGGCTTTGTGCGATAGTCAAATCTTTTAAAGCTTTGAGATTCTGCTCTTTGCATGCTTAATATATAAAATAATGAACAACAATGTTCTGTTTCACGAAAGTTTTAAGTTTTCCGAAACTCACACAAATAACAAAGAATATGTCCAAAATGGTTTACTCTACAAAAAAGTTTATTTGGCGTAAATTTAGCAAGATCTACATTTTTTGTACAGCAAGATTTTGTTGGTCTCTTACGGTTTACGAGTTATTCAAAAGTCATCCAGAGTAAACAGGAGTACATAGGCTTTGGCCAGAAAGTTCAAGATATACATTTCATTTGTCATGCAAATATCTTAAATACATGAGATTTTAATCAAAATCGTTAGAGCCATTTTCAAGAAAATAAAAACTGTCGGAAAGTTTTCCATATAAAGGGTAGTTTAGGGTGGGGCTATTTTCTTCAAAATCTTTGTGTCGTATCCTTGAAAGACATTAAACTTAAATACAAACTTTGGTTTTTAACTGACTTTTCATTTTTGAGTTATGCTGTCCACAGACTGATAGACACACACACACAGACCTTTTTCTAACTGCTTTTTTTTTTTTTTATATATATATATATTTAGGGAGTCTCAAAACATATTTCTGGTGAAATCTCGGCATCAAATTTTTGGGTGGAATATAATACTTCCCCTACTTACAGTAGAGAAAGTAATAAAATCTATGTAATATCAGCTTTTGCATTTGAAAGCTAACAGTAATGAGTGCACGGAAAGGTATATTGGGTGTTTTAATATATGTCAAAATGAACCATTTGAAAATAACGTCCCTTTTCAGTAAAAATATCACTTTCACCAAAAAAAATAACCTCATGTTTTGCAGGTCCCAACCTATTTTTACTTCAGTATAACTGCATCAATTTTCAGAGAAAATCCAGAATTCTTATATTTTTCCACCATTTTTTCTGGATAATTATACAGATAATTTGTGCATTAGGCTGCTTCTTTAGTACACTTCCATTCATTCTACCAGCCTTTCTATCAAATATGAATGTACTAACTGCCATTACCACTTTGGCAGAAAAGAAATGATATCTCTGAATCCTGAGTGTAAAAGTAGTGTTACATCCAAAATGTATCAATCAAATGATGTACTTAAAAATACTATTGTTTACATCCCAATAAACTGCAGTTGCTAAATGCACACCCAAAACAATATTTTAATAGCCTGAAGAAAATTACTGCTAAACAACTGTTAAAATGTAAATCATCTGTTGTCTTCCTTCATTTCTAAATATTATACAGGCATTCAATCAACTTACAGTTTCAACAGTTGGATCAAGCCTGCCCCTCTTTTTTCGAGGAACATCTGATGATGAATCTTGGGAAGAGGAAGGCGTTGATACAGGCGCCTTGTTTTTAACACTTGTTGATTTGTCCGCCAATGGAGTGGATGCACGGCTATCTGGATCTTTGCCTCCACTCTCTGATTTTCTTGTCTTGGATTTTTTATTTCTCCTGATAATATTAATAAAAAGATTCAGAATGGAATAAACATTTGTAAAAGTATGAAGAAATACCTGCTCCATGGTTTGTTTCTGTTAGTGATATTAGGAAGTTCCACTTGGGCAAAGAAAATCTCCATGATGCAGCTAACTCTTAAATATTAAATGACAATTTCTTTGGAATCAAACTTATTGCAAATGTAAGGTGGTTGTAACATATGCTACATGGCTAATAAAATGCTTTTAAAATAAGCAGTTTAATAAGTCAGTTTAAATAAAAATAAGAAATAAATGAGTAAAATATTAATCTACCAAAATATAAGTAAATCAACAACTAGGACGGAGGAATCCTGATAAACTAAGTTAAGAAAGACAAATTATACTTTCGAACCTCATATTTTTTCTTAAGTCTTCCTCTCACTGTTTGTAATACTGTTCAATTAAAGAAAAGTACCTGGGCAACCGAGCTTTGCTTGGCTTTTCTTTTCTTTTCCTTTTTTTTAATTGTGCTTTTATTTGGGAGAAGATACTTACTTAGATAAACTTAAAAAGCAAAATGATAACTGAATATAAATTTTCATTGTTGGAGCCATTTCTGTAACGAGACCTTTAATATCCTGGCATGTTTGTTTAAATTGGCCCATTAACAGAGAAATTATGGCCAAAAGAAGGTTTAGAGTAATTGTGACTGTTAGGCATAAAATCGCAGTTTTTCAGGAATGACACTCATGTATATAAACTTAAACAAAACCCTATCTGAATACAAAATTTGATCGAAATCGTTAGAGCCGTTTCCAAGTTGTGCAGAATATTTATATACAAGAATTGCTTGTTTAAATATATAAGATTGAATTTTTAATGTATGTTTCGTTGACTGACAGAAGGCTTTTGTTGCAAACAGGGAGGAGACCCTTAAGTCCTGATGGCCAAGGGCCTAACAATTTACCAGGTTCTAACATCCAACATCCCATGTGTATTAAGAATCATGTGATAATCTATACCATCTCTGTTCTAAGAATATGTGGCGATGTAAACAAAAGCATGTGTATGAGTGTGATGCTATTGGCTGGTTCAACCTTGTAAATCTTGAGGAAGGAAAACATAGTTTGCAATCTTATTTCAAAGATTTCTTATATTTACTGCAAAATATATGAAAATATTGCTCTATACAAGTGTAACAGCAAAATAGTCTCATTGTACTGTGTTTCATAAATATAAAAGTAATTGTATGCATTACTGTGAATACATATTGCACTTGCACAAAGAGTATAAGGATGTGCAACATTCAGTTTGTACAACATGCTCGCTTCCATTCAATATTAAAACATCCCAGAGGGAAACTGTTAAAAAGTGGGACTTCTCTTTTGTCACAACATGATTTTAGACGTTAAGAGTTTGTTTTGTCTACATTACTTAGGGCTATTCACAACATTTTTGGAGACACAACAAAAAATGTTATATTGCAGTAGATTTTTTCATATTTGATGCTTTCAATGACCATGTAGAGCATCCATAGTTGCCGCAAAATTTAAAGGCGGCTGATAGTTGACCATTACTACTCTTTTTCTTGTTGTGCAAACAAATTTGGTGGGTGCAAATGATATTTATATCACCGGCTGTACAGTTTGATTTCACAGCATGTATAACTATACAATACTGTAAGGCATGGCAAGCCTACAATTGGATTTTGTGTTGAACCAGCCGCCATTAAATATTGTGGTAGCTATTAATTAGATATTATCCAAATTCAAGGAGACTGGCATGATAAACTTCACTAAATCTCAGTTCTTAATCAAAGAAGATGAATTTTCAGATTATGTAATAACAGAAAGAAATAACACCAAATGTAGATAGAGTGAAAGTTTAATTTAAAAGGTGAGTCAATTAATAACACTAAACAACACATTTATAATTTTCCAGAACGCGTTTCAGAGATTAACTTTCCTCCATTATCAACCAGACAATGACTGGGTTTTCAAGGTGCGGATGGTGATGCTTCTTCTGATGTTTCTTCTGGTAACAATTCAATTCTGATTTTTTGACCATTACCTATACAAAATTAGGTAAAAACCCAGTGTGAAAAGATTTTAGAAGGATTAAAAAATGATCAAGTCACAAAAATAAACAAAATCTTATCCATTGGGAAACCAAGGAACATGTTAGGAACATCAAGAGCAAACAACTGGAAAATCAGCAGTTGTCTTTCACTTTTGGACAAAAAATCATAACATCAACCCAGATCCGAAACTTCTCAAACACATAACCGGAAAACAAGTGCTGCCCACATGGGAACAAATCTTCATATTAAAAAATAGAAACAGAGTAATTTCGACATTCCCCAGAAAGATATTTTCAGCAAGTTCCTTGAACCGTCACTAGAGGAAACATCAGAAGAAGCATCGCCATCCGCACCATGGAAACCCAGTCATTGTCCAGTTGATAATGGAGGAAAGTTCGCCTCCGAAACGCGTTCCGGAAAATTATAAATGTAAGTGTTGTTTAGTGTTATTAATTCACTCACCTTTTAGATTAAACTGATTTGCTTTACTAACTAGAACTATCAATGTTTGCACTAATGAAGAAACTGTTAAAATATTTCATAATAAAGACAAAAGCATAAGTAAAAGGGGTTAAGTTTAAAATTGTTACAACGGCTTAAGTACTGACTTGAACTCATAATGATTTTACAGAATAAAAGCAATTCACTAATTCTTCATCAATCATGCAGGTACAATGTGCAATATTTTGCAGCAAAGGGGATATACCTAGTATCAACGATCAAAGTTTACTTGCATGCAATCCAAATTTAATTAATTTCATACCTAAACCTCTTTAGATGAACACCTACAAAATACACATTTGCTAATTAAAGTGCAATATTTGTATTTATACTTTTTTGCTAAATTTAGTTTCCTGTATACTCACTGAGGATTAGCTTTGTGTGCCTTTTGAAGTTCCTTTTGCTTTTGCACATTAGCTTCATTATACTTCAAAACTCGACTTTCAGGAACCCATTCATCCCAACTATAAAGAGAAAATAACTTTAAATATGTGCACTAATTAAAATAAAATAATATAATTTAATTAAAGCTGTAAGCAAATTTCACTTTTTCCCCCACAATGCACAAAAAAACCTCAATAACTGCATTGAAAAGGACTTAGCAATTATCTCTTAAAATGTAACTTCGTGCTGATTGATTACATTAATAACTCTCTTTTATAAATATTTTGTTTTATTAATTTTGTAGTTTTGAGATTTAAAGTAAAAAAGATCTGATTAGTTACATTCACACGACTTTCTCTGCCTCTTTTTGAACAAACTATTCTTAGAAAATCTTATTCTTCTATCGACCTAATGTTAAACAAGATAATGTGTAGAAATGGGTTTGCTACATTATTTCTTAGTAGGCATAACGAGAATACAAGAATACAGTAGGCTTAATCACTAGAGTAATCTAGTAAGAGCTACTTGCTTATGTAATGGCTCTGAAATTCTATTCTCTTTGCACAGGCAGGACATAAAAATACGAATGGCTTCCTATTCAGGAAACGTATGAATATTAGAATATTCAAATCAATAACAAGGAGTACCTTCAACAGGATTATCTTTACGAAAAGAAAAGACAAAAAATAATTTAACATACTTGGTGTGCCCTAACATGATCTGCATTTTTTGTGTAGTAAGATTCTATCTTTTATGGTTAAATTATGCTACAGTCATTAAAAATAAAGAGGAATTCACGATATACATTTGTCATGAAAATTTCTTAAAACATATTTTAAACAAAATTGTTGAAAAGTTTTTAATAAAATAAAATTTGTTGAAACTTTTTCCAAGTAAGGGTAGTTTGGAGTGGGGGATTCACTTGAAAATACTAGTGTTGCATCCTTGGAAGATACTGAACTGTTCACACATGCACACACTTTTTCAAAAAAGTGTGTTTCAGGGGATCTCAAAACATGTACTTCCATTGGAATATCAGCATCAAATTTTTGGGTGGAATGTAATACCTTCTCTGTTTGCGGTGTGCATGGTAGAGAAAGTAAATATGGTTGGATTATTCATAATTCAAAGATCTGATCAAATAAAAATATTTATTGCTATGAAAGTTCAATGCATGTCTTATAAATTTGACTTACCTTTTGTTCCACCCAGCATAATGTATATAATATCTTACATTTTTCTCCTTTGCTTCTGCCTCTAAGCATTTAGCTTCATAGATAAGAGGCCCGTGGAAGCACAGTACTTTTTCTCCTGAAAAGATGTACACCATAAGTATGAATAAGAACTTCTACAAGTTTTACATTGCTATCAGCTTGACACATTAAAGAGGAACGAAACACAAAAATGAATATTTCATTTGCCACATCAGTTGATTTGTTGTTGAGATTAAATATCAAGGCAGGCAGTTTCACCATACCAAGGTGAATGGTTATCATGTTATTGCCAGTTGACAATTTGACGTGAGACATCATTTGCTCAATTGAACTCAGGCAAGACGTGTGGTTTTAAATGATAAACAGGGCTCATGCTTTATTACCTACAAGGCGATAAACAGCAGTCCAACATCTACTTTGAAAATGAGTAAACACAGTATCCGTCCTTATCAGTTTAAACCAAAAAGATGAAATTTTGAAGATTTAAACCATTCTGATAGTGATCCCGAGACAGCTAATGTGAATACCGAAAACCGTGTTAGTTCCATCCATTGGTGTAACTCTAAGGAATGTTGTTGTTTTCTAGTGCCTTGCATCTGGCAATGTAGCCATTAGCTTCGTGCTTTCCAATACTTTTGAACTGTAGTTTCTTCTGATCTTAATGCTTCACAGGTCTTCAAGTGGTCTTCGTTCATTTCTGCTGGATCGTTACACAGGACACATATTGGTGAAGCTGAGATACCTATTCTGTAGAGATGACTTGCTAAGCAGTCGTGATTTGTCAGTAGTCGGAAGGCTGCAACCGCTGTTTTCCTTGGTCTCTGGGGGATTATATCTGGGTTGGAAAGTAGTGTAATCCATTTTTTATCTTTGGCATTTGTTTCTATTTCTTGTAGGTATGAATGAGAAAATTTTTTAATGATCAAGCGTTTTATTGAGGAATATGAGAAATTAAATTTAGACTTTTGTTTTATTGTTGTGCCTTTCTTTGCAAGTAAGTCTGCAACTTCATTCCCCATGACTCCACAGTGTGCTGGAATCCATTGGAGATGAACAGTCTTATTAACTTTTTGGAGTTGTGTTAACATTTTGTAGCATTCTCTAATTTTTGTTGACTTCTTTGTAGTATTTGAACATATTCCCTGAATTGCAGCTTTAGAATCTGAAAGAATTACTGCCTTGTTAAATTTATTTAAGGGAAGATTTAATAATTGTCAGAGAGCAATGTATATAGCCTCTATTTCTCCATCATAATTTGTTGTCTCTGCCAACAGAATGATAAAAGGAAAAATGTAAACACGTAACTCCAGCTCCAGTAAGGTTTTCCGTGGAGGATCCATCAGTATATATGTGCAGCCAATCTTCTGTGGGATTTCTAGTATTGATTGTTTCCAGAGCTAGAAGTTTTTGTATTTATTTTGGTGTGTCTGATTTACTTATTTCCTCTATTAATTCCAAACTGAAGGTAGGTTGCAATAATTCCAATGGATTTTCTCTTATAAGTAGATTTTCTCTGGTGTTAGAAATGTAACAATGAATAATGATAAGAAAAGTGTGTGTTGTTTGCAGTATAATAATAAATGGTACTACCATTTTTCAATGATTTTATCAAATGTAGCCTTAAAAACATTGCCAAACCCAGTGGTTTGCAAAAGGACTTAAATTGCTGAAACAATATACCAGAGAACAACAAAGAACTCGCTATTGAAGTATTTCCTTCCGGTTTCTTTCCTGATAAATTTTGTGAGTTCCAAGTGAATGAATTGCCATAACAACACACTGCTTTAAGGCATAGCATTGTCTCTTTAATGTAATACAAAATTGTTCTGACTTCATTCCTACATAAAAACATACCTTGAAAAATAAAAGTAGAGATGTCCAAGCAATTGTGAAATATTTCCCTGTAGCTTCATTTCCATGTATTGTGAAATTCTCTTCTTCTTTGTTCCTCGTACGGTGAAACCCTCTTCTTCTTTGTTCCTCGTAGCACTTCTATCAAAATCTCAAGTATAGGGTACATAGAAATTTTCATTCAGCTTATTCTGATTTTCATCATTGCTTGTTTTGCAGATATTTTCAGGTTCCAACAACATATATCTCCTTACAATTTCAGTAACTAGTTCACATTGTGCTCCTGAATTGCTTTTTTCATCACCTTCTATTCTGAACTCTCTTTCACTACTTCTATCATCATCCCCTTGATTGCCAGTCTTATTGCAAGTAACATTAGCACATAACTCATAAATAATGCATTTAGGATTTTTAGCTTCATATCATTCTGCTCTTTGATGTTTGCTCTTAGATGAAGATGAAGTATCAATTGTTTTACCAGAACTTGATATCTGGAAAGTATCTTCATTTTTACTTTCTCTACTACGTAAGTAGAGGAAGTATTGTATTTCACCCAAAAATTTGATGTTGAGATTTCACCAGAAATATATGTTTTGATACCCACTGAATCCAAAATAAAGCATTTTTAGAAAATGGTGTGTGTGTATGTGTGTGTTAGTCTATCTATGGACAGCATAACTCAAAAACGAAGTCGGTTAAAAACCAAAGTTGGTATTTAACTTTAATGTCTTTCAAGGATGCGACACAAAGATTTTCAACAAAATAGCCCCACCCTAAACCACCCTTTACATGTAAAATGTTTCCAAAATTATTTTCTTGAAAAGGGCTCTAACGATTTTGATTAAAATGACATATGTTTATGATGATTTTTATGATAGATGAAATGTTTATTTTGAATTTTCTGGCTATAGCTTATGTAGACCTATTTACTCTGGACGACTTTTGAATAACTTGTAAACCGTAAGAGATAGACCAAATCTTACTATACAAAAAAATGTTATTGTTAGCTAATGCTGAATTTCCGACAATGAAGTCATTAATCCTCTTGCTTTCCAATACTTTTCGCTGATGGAAGGGCGCTAGAAGGGGCCGGACATATTTGAAGGTGGTGTTGGTCCATTTCCTCTTTCAGATCACATAGAGGACAGAGTGGTGAAGAATATATTCCAATTCTATGACCACCAACTATTTGATACTGGAGAACTATATAGCAGTAAAAGTAACCGATTTTTAGAGAGCACCATATTTTTATGTTTTGGAAGTTATATCACTCTCCCACAACCCCCAGAATGGCTGGAGGACCACACCTGTCGTTGGTTTATAGGTCTCACTGACCTGACTGGGTGAGTTATCAAAATAAATTCATCGACCATATCCTCTGATTACCAATCAGAGGACGTATTACATGCCACGACAGGTCAGCATGTTAGAGGTTAAGAGGTTATAGAGAAATAAGAGAAATGGAAAGGTTGGAAAAATAAAGACTCCCTAGCCCTCAGGAATCCTAATAGCATCGGGGTCGGAAGAGAACAAGAGATTACCAAGAGGTCATAAGGTCAGACAGAAAAGCTACAGTGACGAGCAAAACACCAGCAAGTGGACGTAATGTTCTGCTCAGCTTGGGTACCTTGTGGTCGGCATTCACGTATCCCCTAGTTGGGGACCCCTGAGGGGTAAGTATTGCATTGCATCCAAAAATTCGAGATTTTGCCAGAAATATATGTTTTGAGGCCCCCTGAATAAAAAAAAAGCACTTTTATTAAAAAAAACCACAAATATATCCAAATAATTTCTTTTAGTACAATGAACCATTTTGGAGATATTCCTTGTTATTTGTGTCAATTTCGGAAAACTTAAAACTTTTGTCAAATGCAACATCGTTGTTCATTTTTTTATGCTAGCCATGCAAAGAGAATGGAATCTCAAAGGTTTAAAAGATTTGACTGTCAATCAAAGCCTACTTTATTCCCATATTCCCCTTGCACCTACAAGAAAATAAATAATTTGTGCAAATGTTTATCTCAACTAACACGAAGAAGATATAGGAATAAGAGTTTGTAAGAATGGTTAGTACAAGAATAGAGAAAGTCATGTGAGTTTAGCACATCAGAGTTTTCCTTATAGTGGGAATAGTTTCAACTTTTCATAAAGATCCTCTGAAATTTTCATCCGGCATAAGCTGCTTTTCTAATAATTGTATCTCTTCATAATCTGGGTCCTTAAAATGAAAGGAACATAAATGAGTACTGGGAACAGGCAAGAAAAAAGGTTCCTTACAGGTGTGTTTCGCTTCTCATGTTGCAGCCATATGCATAACATTGAGGCATTTTATTTTTCACAATGTTAAATTGTTTGTATAATGCTAAACTGACTCAGCAACACCATCACCAGAACACCATCATAAAGTACACCACCCTTGAACTCAAATACCTAAAGAAAAGTTTATGAAAACAATGGGAGTATAAGCAGCAGTAAATAAGTTGTGAAATTCCACATGCCTGCAGTGCGCAGATGGAGTTGATGACGTACAATGTGTTTATTATTTTGCTTGCACAGCGATAACGGTATCACACAGTTAAAAAACAATCGTACCACTGAATTTTAAAAGCCATAACCTTCATTTGGTAAGAAACATGATTTTTTGTTTGTTCCCCTTTAATGCTATTGCAAGCAATAATTTAATTTGATTAAAAACTTAGTAGGCACTTAAATTATGTATTAGGAGCTAAGAATCAAAGGGAATAAATCAAATTCAAGCATCTATAAAACTCCTGAGTGGCAAAGTTACAATAAAACTGTTTCTGAATGCTGTGTCCACAGAAATTCTGTCTTAATTTTCCCTGCCTTTCCCTGTTCTACTTATAAAACTTGACACACACACACACATATATAATATATAAATTCACTCAAGATTGCATTATACAAGGAAGAAAAAGAAAACAAGGGTTCTTTTCCTCATAGCTAGTGTTATTTTCTCTCCACATTCTATTATTAAAAATTCTTTTGAGTTGGTAGAAAAGGTTAGCAATATAGTATTGTCTGACAAATTCATTTCTTTTGATGTCACTGTTTTATTTCCTTGTATTCCTAAAGAAAAGCTTCAATATTTAAAAAAAATGGTTAAATTATTTAGAATTACACAAAGAATTAATAGATGATTTTATAAAACTTAACATTTTTGCTTGGACCAAAATTTTTTCAGTTTTAATGGTAATACACTTTTGCCATTTCTTGCTAATCTTTTCATGAGCTTTTCTGAAACACAAATTACTAAATCATTCCCTTAATTTTTTAAATGTGGTATACATATATCGCTAAGATACAGATAAATTATGCGTAAAACTTTTATACTTACAAGATAAAGCCATAAAATTAACTTTGGAAGCAGAAAATAATAGATGGCTTCCATTCCTAGATTCAAAAATTAAATAACATAACAATAAACTGAATTTTGGCATTTATAGAAAATGCTACTCAAACTGATAATTATATACAAAAATAGAAGTTTTAATCCTTTTTCACACAAATTTTCTGTTTTCAATAGTTTAATTGTTGTTTTCTAGTGCCTTGCATCTGGCAATGAAGCCATTAGCATTCGTGCTTTCCAATACTTTTGAACTGTAGTTTAATTTATAGTTTAATTTATAGGTTAATAAATATACCCCTTAATAAGGAACAATTTAATATAGAATATAAACATATTGTTAACACTGTGGTAATTAATGGTTTTGATACAGATTTTATAGATAAGAAAGTAGAAAAATTTAAATATCAAAAGGCTGTTAAAAAGCTTTTTATCTGCAAGAAAATCTGTAAGTTGCTGCTGGAAATAATATAGGATAATATTGCATATTTACCAAAAAGCTTCAAATGGATACACCTTTATGAATAATAATTGACATACATGTTATATGTCTAAGCGTCTGTAAACTGCATTTGAGGCAAAGTGCACAAACTTGAGGAATGAACAAAATTGTGGGGATGAACTTAACCTAAAGCATCATGGGAGTGTATCTCTACTGCTTATCCCTTTACTCTTCTGTCGAGCTACTGTCAATATCGGCACCTGAAATACAAGCATGTGGTGCTGCTTGCACCATTTCCTGCATGTTGTCGATATGTTGTTAGCTAATGCTGTATTTTTGACAATGAAGTCATTAATCCTCTTGCTCTCCAATATTTTTCACTGATGATATTGAAGAGAGCAATAGCAGTAAATGTAACCGCTTTTTAGAGAGCACCATATTTTTATGTTTTGGCGGTCACATTGCTCTCTCACAACCCCCAGAATGTCTGGAGGACCACACCTGTCGTTGGTTTACGGGTCGCACCGACCTGACCGGGAGAGTTATCAAAATAAATTTACCGACCATATCCTCTGATCACCAATCAGAGAATGTATTACATGCCATGACAGGTCAGCATGTTAGGGGTTAAGATTTTAGAGAGAAATGGAGAGGTTGGAAAAATAAAGACTCCCTAGCCTTCAGGAACCCTAATAGCATCGGGGTCGGAAGAGAACAAGAGATGACCAAGGTAAGGTCAGATAGAAAAGTTACAGTGAGGAGCAAAACACCAGTAAGTGGAAGTAATGTTCTGCTCAGCTTGGGTACCTTGTGGTCGCTATTCACATATCCCCTAGACGGAGACCCCTGAGTCAAGTTACAGATGTTATATGTTGTCGATATAATTTCCTGCTTTTCATACACTGGCAATACCACATTCCCCACCTTCTCCTACCTCGCTCTTCTCTGTACAGTGTGTCTTCTGTGTTTACTTAGATGTAGCATCTGCCATATAACTTGGTTTGAAAAAAAGTTATTTGAGTGTTTTTTTAAGAGTTTCAGAAGGTAACATCAGGATCTTAGAACAATAATAATGTACTGATGTTATTTATCAAGGTACCCAACATAAGTATTTGTGACGAAAATTGCATATTCGTATATACGCAATACTATCCATAACATATCCTTAACAGTAAACAATGTAGTTGTAAAATATCTAGCTGACGCCTCACTTCCTCAATCACTTCAACACTTACGGATATAGTAATATTGCGACAATCAGGCTCTAATAATAATATCCATAATTCTAAATTGATCAGAAATGAAATGGCATCTCCCTTAAATTAGTGACACGCAAAGAAATATTGTTTTGTTGTGTTGTTTTTTTTTTTTTTTTTTCCTTTTTTTTTTTTTTTTTTTTTGTATGTTTTTAATGTGACGGTAGGTTGTTCGGATTTCACAGCTAGTGATAAACTCTGAGATTTTCTAACGGCCAAACTTCCGCAGAACAATGTCAGGTTGGTGTTCGGAAGTAGGTCCTTTCTAACTATAGAGGATGTCAGCAGCGGTCAAAATGACCGCCTGTTGGTTCTTAGTATGCAACTAGCTCCGGTGGTTCTAGTGTTAATATCTCTTGAGCTACAGAAAAGCCATTGCAACACGAAAAAGCACTAGACATTTAAAATAATCTTTAAAACAATAATAATAGCAGCATCATATCTAAACATTTTAATACATGCTTCTGAACCTGTGTTCTGAACCGAGAAACTATTGTCGATTCCAAAATAACTTTTCCACTTAACTGTTGAATACATATAAACATTCACTCACCTTCCTGAAATTTGAATTTCGGTGGCATTGCAAAAGGTAACCACGTCAATGCTTTGTAAACCAAGAAATCCTTAAAGTTAAGTTCTTGAATCCGAACTTACGTCCAAATGTCACTTAACTTTCGCAAACACAACCTTAAATTTCTTGTTAGCACAGAACATCTGCTTATTAGTCCTTGTTTGGTGACAAGCTAACCAACCTTGAAAAACAATTTTCACCCATATTGCTCTTGCCATGTTCCGTTAGCAAATTTCGCTTTGGCATGCTTCAAAACTCCCTCTACCTTTTAAAAATTCCCTAAACTTGATATCATCAGGGGCTCGGATTTTCAGGTTCGAAAAATTTGGAAATATTTATTTTTTATGTGCTAAAAATGTAAAAAATGTGTGCCAAAAGAAATAAAATACTTTTTTAAGATCTAGGTGTCTGAGCTAATGTAAATGTACGAGGTACTCGCCAGACATCCCTGGAAGGGTGATCCCTTCCAGGAATGTCACTCTGTAGAGTTACACTATACAAACACATGATATTTTCCGTCCCAAAAGACTGACGACTCTCACGAAGAAGTGTCTTGAATTTCGAAAATGATTACTCCACCATAAAAAGTAAGCATAATTATAACATGAAATGTCACTCCACTCACATAAAAAATTCTTCATATTGCACAACACATTTAAAATGTTACAATTATGTTAAATCTACTATTATGTTCAAACCATTCCTCGCATTTTCTTTTTTACTTTCTTTTCTGGTAAGTAGAGGAAGTATTGTATTCCGCCCAAAAGTTCGATGTCGAGATTTCACAGGAAATATATGTTTTAAGATCCCCTGAATTAAAAAAAAAAGCATTTTTAGAAAAAGGTCGCGCGCGCGGTGTGTGTGTGTCTGTCTGTGTGTATGTCAGTCTGTGGACAACATAACTCAAAAACGAAAAGGTGGTTAAAAACCAAAGTTAGTTGCGACACTAAGATTTTGAACATAATAGCCACACCCTAAATTACCCTTAGCATAGAAATTTTTTTCGAAAATTTTGATTTTCTTGAAAATGGCTCTAACGACTTTGATTAAAATGCCATATGTTTAAGATATTTGTCCGACAAATGAAATGTATATTTTGAATTTTCTGGCAATAGCTTATGTAGACCTACTTACTTTGGACGATTTTTGAATAACTCGTAAACCGTAACAGATAGGCAAAATGCAGATCTTTTTCTGTAAAGTGTGAAATAGCTGCCTTATGTTTGTTACCATTTAAATGTTGTGTTACTGTGCATATTTTAACTCTATAATGAAATACGGAATTTTATTTTGGGACAATTCAGTAGAGAGTAAACGAATATTCCTCATACAAAAGAAGGTTATAAGAACTATTTCCAACACCCATGGCAGACGCTCATGCGAAGTTCTTTTTAGAAGACTGAAGACCTTATCTTGCTTGTATATATTCTCGATCCTAAAATTCTTTATAAGCAAATGATCCACACCAATGACGGCTCGTGACTTGTCGCAGTGGGAGTGCAGTATACATATATACATCCTCCGCAGCTTTATTCTCTTTCTTTCTCTGTCACACACCACACAATTCTATAGTGTAGATCGCAATTTATGTGGCCAATTGTGCTCTCATGTTTTGCTATTTTTTGTTTTAAATGACCAATATCACAACAACCATTATTTGCCTAGATGTTTCTCTCACTCGCAAACAATAAGCACGGAAAACAGCTTCTCTTCTAAGAATAAACCCGAAAGATTTATGTGTTTAAGTTTCGCCATGTGATTCATTTCCGTCCTTTCATATATTCAAAACTTCTTCTTCTTCTTCTTCTTCTTCTTCTTCTTCTTCTTCTTCTTCTTCTTCTTCTTCTTCTTCTTCTTCGTCTTCTTCTTCTTCTTCTTCTTCTTCTTCTTCTTCTTCTTCTTCTTCTCCTCCTCCTCCTCCTCCTCCTCCTCCTCCTCCTCCTTCTTCTTCTTCTTCTTCTTCTTCTTCTTCTTCTTCTTCTTCTTCTTCTTCTTCTTCTTCTTCTTCTTCTTCTTCTTCTTCTTCTTCTTCTTCTTCTTCTTCTTCTTCTTCTTCTTCTTCTCCTTCTTCTTCTTCTTCTTCTTCTTCTTCTTCTTCTTCTTCTTCTTCTTATTTTACGACGCTCTTGAATATAAGTACTTATTCATTTAGCGTCCTCCTCCAATGTTCATACTAAACGACTAATTTGTCAATTTAGTATCCTTTAATATTTTTAATGAGCTGCTTTTTGGAGTACTATACTTTTAGAATTTAATTTTACATTTCCTAATATGTTTAATAATGTTGTGGAATACTAATTTTGGATTATAATTCAATAAATTTGTTATTTTAATAGGTCCTAGTATGCCCAAATTATAAATAGAACTCAGAAACTCATTGATTTCATTCTTATATAAGTTGCTTGTTTACAGGACTAGGTTTCCTTTTTTTGACCGCTTTTGTAGTCAAAGACCCACTAGGTACTTCCTTAGATTTAATGGAAGAAACTGTATTTTCTTTATGTAAGTTGTTTAACTCTTTTGAGGCAATGACACATAACGAATTGAGTTTCGGATTTTCTATTACCGCACTTTTCTGGCTTACTTTGTCGGCGTAGGTTGTATTACCTTTCAGAATGGTAATATCATCGTACCCTGAAACTCTCATTTCTCTCACTTTTTTAGAACTTCAGTTTCGAATAAATATTTAGGGCATTCCTTTGAATTTGCTTTATGTTTCATGGAACAATTGATACATCTTTCGGTTTTTGCTTTACAATCCTTTACAGCGTGTTGGTAGCTACATTTGTTACAACTAACTTCCTTTTTACAGGTTTTGAATGAATGGCCAAAAAGCAAACAATTTTTACACTGAAAGCGTTTCTCTTCAAATTCATTTACTTGACATGATATGCCATAAATATATATTCTGCTGGGGAGCATTTGTGCTCTAAAAGTAAACCATATACATTCGGTTTTCCAAATAGCACTTCCATTTTTACTGCAGAGCTTTATGCAATTTATCGAGCCGTTTTGTATGTTCGCCGTCGTAAATTAGGTGACTGCCTGATTTTGAGCGATTCCCTTAGTGCACTGCAGAGCCTTTGTCAGTTGTACAACCCCCACCCTATTGTACAACGTATCCAGGATGCCCTCCATGTTTTACACGCTTCTGGTGTTGATGTGGTGTGTGCATGGATTCCTGGTCACGTAGGTTTGCCTGGGAATGAAATGGCAGATTTAGCAGCAAAGACGGCAACTACAGAACCCAGAATTATCATCTCACGTGTTACTTCGGAAGACTTTAGGCTTGAAGTGCGGAGAGCGGTGCTGTCGTCCTGGCACGACGAGTGGTCAGCTCTCCGCGGTAATAAGCTTAGAGAAGTGAAAGAACTTCCGATAAACTGGGTAACTTCCTGTCGCACTTCTCGTCGCGAGGAGGTTAGTTTGGCTCGATTAAGAATAGGGCACTGCAATTTTTCGCACGGTTACCTATTTAAAAGGGACCCTGCGCCTCTATGTCCGCTGTGTGACAACGTTTTGTCGGTTCGCCACGTGCTCCTAGAGTGTTACTCTCTAGCGCACCTTCGGGATTCTCTGCAGCTGCCTGCCAGACTTGCAGAGGTCCTAGCAAACGACAAAACAGCGGTTGATAGAGTTTTTAATTTTTTAGCGCAGTGCAATATAAATTTGAGGATTTAAAATTTTTAATTATCTGTTTCTGATTTTGGACATATTTATCACCTTGTTTCATATCTGGCTATTGCCACTGCTTTTTACCTTTGTATATTTTTCTTGTTGCTAGTATTTTTACTTTTTGAGTGAAATTTATATCTGGCTATTGCCATGAGTTTGTTAAGGGCGCTGATGACCTAGAAGTTGAGCGCCCTTAAACCAAATCCAATCCAATCTAAAAGTAAATAAGACTGTTTCAGTGGGGAGCAGCTGTATATCGCCCCCGATTCTTTCCAGGTACTTTTTTTACAAACCTGTGCACCTTAAGAATTTCGTAATTTCTATCATTTCTTGTTTGTTCTAGGATTTCTGATTCAGATAACTCAACATCGATTCCTCTTACAATTCCCTTGACTATACAGTTGTAGTAAGGAATGAATGATTTCACATTATATTTACTATCGAAATCTGACTTTAAGAAGTTATTGGCTTCTTGGAAATGATTGAAATGTACTTCCATCCTATTTCTACCAATAGGTTTGATTTCTTTCACTTTAAATCCATTTTCAAATATCATTTTACCATATTTCATAGGATGAATCCTGTTTACATTTCCTTGGTTACCATTGATAATAACAAAATATGGACCCGAATCTCTGTAATTATGCAATATTTTCTCACTTTTATTACTTATTATTCCTTTCTCATTTTTTTCTTCCATAATTCTTTCTACTGTATTCATGTCCTTAATTACACTTATTTCCACATTTATTAATTCCTTTTTACTGTGACCTACATCTTGCGACATTTAAAAACCCCTAAGGGTGGAATTTGAAAGTATTATTTGTCTATGTATAAATGTATTTGTACTCTTATTTTAACTATCATCAGTGAAAAATATTGGAGAGCAAGAGGATTAATGACTTCATTGTCAGAAATCCAGCATTAGCTAACAACAACTCTTATTTTAACAAAATTATCTTAAACAACCCAAGATAAGAATTATGCACTAACTACAACTAGCAGCTCAAAGGATACTGTACAAATTAAAATCAAATGAGGAGGACGCTCAATTTCGCTATACACACACTTCAAAACAACCGCCGATGATGATTCAAAATTTCCGCAATGAACAGACAACTGCATGCAGTTTGCTGCCAGAAACACCAACATCCTAAAAATAATAAATACTGCAAGAAAATAACTATGCCAAACTAAAATATTGGCCTTAGTAAATTACGACATGAAGAGTAATTATCTGCATGTATAGTGGTTTAATAAAAATAGATGTGACTGTGTTTACAATATTAACATAACTGTCATTTTAATGTAGAAAATGCTGACATTATACTTAGAAACGTCAAGTTGGCTAGCTGCCTAAGAGATTTATTCAAATTTTGGCTAAAAGAGAGGGAGGGAAATGCTCGTAGCAAGGAAAACAGACTTGTGGGAGAACGCAGTGGGCTTGCGCTGTAAAAATAGCATGTTTTACCTTTGTCGATCATGCTGCTTTAGGTAGCAGTATTCCTTAATACAAGCTTTTCCCCGCTCCCCGCGACTCCTCATCCCTAAAAAATCCGGTTTATGCGTCTCTACAACTTGTTGGTTGAATGCGCTGGCATTTGATAAAGAGGGCGCGGGAAAATTAAGCGAGCAAGTTCATAAAGAACAAAGTTCGACATTCGACTTCCTCATATGCATGGCTATAGAGGTAAATGCACATTCACATACAGGAAAAAATCACTGGGTGTGCAGTTGCCAGTATGCGGTCACCCAGGAACCGCTCTGATCCACATTTATAACGAACAATGAAATTTATGAGATAAATACTAGACAAAGGAGCAACATTCATTATCCCAGTTCAAAACTTTCTTCCAGAAATGTGTGTGTTATAAAACCACATAAATGTGCAATGCTCTTCCTAATTGATCTTGAGGAAAAAGTTCACAATTTCAGTGCTTTTAAAATTGCTGCTAAAATGCCTATGCTCAAAATAATTTTATTGTGTACAATATTATCTCCATGACAAATTATCCTGTTAATGCTTATGTAGCAGTTCCTAGCTTCTTTAGTGACAAATCATTATCAATTACATTTGGTGCCGGCTCGAGCTACTTAAATGTACGAGTATATATAGCTATATTGAACAACTGACAAAAAATGCCATCATTGCAAATTATATAACTAAATATTGGGGCGTGGCAAGAAAAACCCAGTGAAAGCTTATATCAAAGTTCAATTTTTATTTGTAAATATATGTATATCATGCTAGTCTTATAACTACAGGGAAGATTTGATTGTGCTTCTCAATTGTCTCTGTTTTTTTTTGTTTTTTTTTTTTCCTTTTATCTGTATATAATGTGTTTTTATGCTATACTGTACATTTCCATTTACATGTTCAATGTTCACGGGTCTCCAAGGCTACTTGTGAGCTCCCTGAACGCAATCCAATGTAACTTAATCTTATATTTTTCGTTTGGCCGTGGTTAAAGTCTACTGTACTCACAAATTCCTCTTTCAGCTACAAGAAAATTAGGAATAATAAAATTTCTACAAACTTTTATCCCGATTAATATGAATAATTGCTTGTAAGAATAGTTTGTACAAAAGTGAGTACAGGAAGTCAGGTGAGTGTGACATCAGATTTTTAAATTTTTTACGTAATGTTAAAGTTACCCGAGAGAGTATAAATACGGCCAGTTTTCATAACATGCAACGTCGTTTGGGTTTAGAGGTTGGTTATCCTGCTAGACCCAGGATTTCTTTTAGTGGTATTGGCAGCATGGTTTATTTGGCGGGGTAAATGCTTAAAAACGGCTGTTGGACATGGTAGCAACGATTGTGCTATGTGCTTATGACATTTCGATAAGCGGTACAGATTAACGGAAGAATCGCCGGAATAAGCACGACGGTAGTTTAATTTCAAACTTAATGTACCAGTGACAGAGTTCGTCTAAGTATTAGACCTTAAAGAAATTATAGTAGCTCTGCAAGTGTTCTCAACGACTAGGAAGGAAAATGGTGCGTACAAAGAATACGGCTGCAAGAATTGGGAGCAAAGCTCCGCGAAAGGGTATTAGCACACCAGCATTAGATCTGAAGGGCAGAAGTGTTGCAGATTTATTTAAATCCAAATCATCTGGTGGAGACACGGGTAATCCATACTGTCCGCGTGAAACGCCATCGTGGCAGAAGGAAATTACAAAGTTCTTTCCACGGGTTCCTTCAAGTGCATCATCGTCATCACAACAGGATGTCGATCCAGTGAGTGCTTCAGAGGACTGTGAAACATCCGGGAGTAATGGATCATCCTCACAAGATGCGGATCCAGTGAGTGCTTCAGAGGATTGTGAGAGTAATGATGCAAAAAATGGATAATGTAGAACTGGGTACCCAAAACATAAAGAAAAAGGGATGTTGGGACAGGATTTTTATTGTTCACAGCAAATTTGTAGCATTGTTCTTTTAAAATGTTCAACAGAGATGTTCAGAAAAGTTTGTGAAAGTGAATTGTGTATTTTGTAAATCATTAGACATTAAACCAAAATAGTTAAGTTCGTTTGTTGCTTTGGACATTCTATAGTATGCTGGCCCAGTTTTGCGCTCACCTATGCAACAACACTATAAGCATGCTAGTTTTGTTAAAACTGGATGTATGTATAAAATGTAACCTCAGATCTAACTCCTTTTTAATTCTCATACTAAAAGAGCCATAGTGTTTTTAAACTGCTTATATAGAGCTAACGTAATGTAACTTGGGAAGGTTCGTGGAATATATATTTAATGTGCAAAATGAATACACGATTACCTGAATTCCCAAAATACTTAAAAAGGTATTGTACCTCCATTTGTGTTATTACAAATTACAGTGAGCGTTGAAACATTTTGAGAATATGCCAGCATACTATAGAATGTTGGTTATCTTATTTCCTTGCCCCTGAAATGGCAAGTACATCATATGGACCTTATTGTTGCCTATAATGATTTTATGTCTCTCATGTGCTGCAGTACTTTTGGTAATGGATTCAAAATGGTTAATAGTACTGAAGTTCAATAATGCAGTTACTAAAGCTCCACAAAGACTTATGTTAGCTATTTCGGGGTAGGTGCACATTAAGCCTGAGTTGGTAAGGAGTAGTTGGCGATCTTTGGGTATTAGCACATGTTTTGGCTATACTCTTTAACTTTGCAGTTGCTGTTACGTTCCTGTATGTATAAAACAGAAAAATATCCCTCAGCTATGACTTGTGGCTTAGGACCCTCAGTATACTCCACTATACTTGTTAATTACATGCGCATCTGCTTGTGTTGTACACATGTGATGACTCCATGTTACGATAAATTTCAAGCTATGTTGCTTGTAATTAAATTTATTATTCTAAACATGTTAAGTGGAGCACACATATGTGTTGTTCACATGTATTTTATTCTATTTATGTGGTTCACTAAAGGAATGATTATCAAACTTGCATTTTGTTGATTGCAGGACTATTAAGGATACAGAACATTAATCAAATATGGTTATACTTGAAATAAAGCTAAAATGCCATACCATCGATTCCACCCAAGGCATCATGGGAGTGTTGCAACATTGGTACTCCCTAAGCCCCAAAACATAACCGAGGTATTGAGAACCCCAAGCTGCAAAGTGACAACAGGACATGGCCAAGTCATCAAAGTAGACAGAACCCATTGATCACCAAAGTAGCAGATTTCACTCAGTCGCTCATTTAGTGACCTTTTGCTGTGTACTTTGACAGCCATTCACTTGCTGCTGCTAGTTACTGCAGTATAAGTGAAGTTGCTCAGAAGAGGTTGGGTGGACCATGACTTCAAGGCAAAATCGTGTTCTTACACCTTTGCTTATTAACTCAAGATAATTTTGAACCTAAACAGGATTTGCTTACGCAAGTACATCTCTGCCTGTATGTGAAACTGGAACCAGAACCTGAAAAGCTTATCTTAATAATAATGCAGTTCCTTTGACAAACTATTTGCATGGTATCAAGTTTTTAGGCAAAAAGTAATGTACATTACTGCTCTGATGACGAAGCATTTCCCATTTGTATATTATTGGTGCAGTTCCATTGCCCATCGTTTGCTCAGTTAAGTAGTACAAATACAGATGTGAAACTATTTTGTGAATTTACTACTGTAAACAAAAACCAAAACCTCTGGGAAAACATTAACAGGATTTTACCCTCATCACTTAACTGAATGTGGTATCTCTTATGACGGTAAACAAAAGGAGAAAGGGAGTTGAACTGTTAGCCTCAGCTGCTTGACATTATGATAGTCGATTATATTAACCATTTAAGGAATTATCGCATAAGGCCCCCCTCACATATTTCCCTCCCCTATGATTTATCATCACTAAAAATTATTTACCTATTAAACATCGCTTAATTCCCTCTCCTGGTACGTTTTTTGGAGCGGCCTTCAAATGACCAAAAAATATTTATTGCCATTGTCACAACGTACCGTAAAATTGAAATGTGAAGTTCCAGACGTACGTGTTTCTAAGTCAGTTTGTTACAAGTTATATTGTTAAGAAGAGTTTTAAAAAAAACTGGTATTTCTTGTACCATTAATGGTTCTGACGACATGTTGTGGAATAGTGAAAATGAAGATGTGTTATCTGAGCCAGATATAAATGAAAATAGTGATGAAAGTGAGACGGCAGAATTGTCAGAAAAAAGAAACAATGAAATAATATATTATAGGCCCAATGAAACCGTGGTATGTATCCAGTTCATTCACAAATTACTGTATATATATATGTATATTTTTATGTTTTGGCGGTCACATCGCTCTCTCACAACCCCCAGAATGTCTGGAGGACCACACCTGTCGTTGGTTTACGGGTCTCACCGACCTGACCGGGAGAATTATCAAAATAAATTCACCGACCATATCCTCTGATTACCAAATTTTACAACATAAAAATATGGTGCTCTCTAAAAAACGGTTACTATTACTGCTATTGCTCTCTTTAAAAATATTAGAGAGCAAGAGGATTAATGTCTTCATTGTCAGAAATCCAGCATTAGCTAACAACAACATATATATGTATATAACTTTTACATAATACTACATGGTTTCCCTTTCTTACTGAATTCCTAGAAGCACCACTCGCATAATACCCTCCCCAGTGTTTTCAAGCAAATTTTTCAAGAAAAAAAACGGGGGGGGGGGGGGGGCGGACTTAAGCGCTAAAATACGGTACTTAACCAGGATCTACTAATGTGTCTCATCTCTTCCAATGTTTGATGCTCCATGTAATTAAGCTGTTGGATGTTTCTCAATGTACCTACCACTGACTTCAAATGGCCCCATAAAAACGTCCAAAGGTGACATATTTTGCTGGTCACTCTAAGTGACTTCTATGAATCCATCGTGGGAAAACCTTGTCTAAGTACTGAAGCTACCGACAATCTGTCCTAAGTGAGCCGGAGCTCATGGAACTTAGGTAGACTGCATTTATTTTTTTTATTGTTTTGTTTTTCTTTAATTTTCTATTGTATACGTTGAAAAACTATTGAATACTATCTGAATCTGTAAAAAAATGTAGGATGTACCATTTAAAATATGAAAGTTGTAGTTACTTCTGCTTAAACCAGAAGTACCACAATTCATTAAAATCAACAAATTTATATTCCATGAATATAAAGAAATCACAGAAAAAAAAAAAAAGAAATGTTATACTATTCTTTATTTATTTTAATTGGTAATGAATTTCATAGAAGTTCTTAGAGTGGGTAGACTTTGAAAAGTCATTAAAGAGTACTACTGTAATCTACATAACACTACTGGGTATTCCATTTAAAATAAGGAAGTTGCAGTCACTTCTGTTTAAACCAGAAGTAGCAAAAGGTGTTAACCCTTTCAGTCCCGGTGTCCATTATAATGAACAGGGGTATTTTTTGTCTACTTGTATTACTTTTAACGGTTTTTTCTGCTATGTTCTTGTTATACTGTTTGTCACCAATTAAACATATGTATGAGATGTTCTGAATTGTACATTTTTTTTATAAGAAAAGAAGCAAAATCCATGCAACCGCTGTCAAATGATACCCCGTCATCATCCATGCATGCCATCACACCAATTATTTTACATGGGCTCTCCCCGTCCTTTACCACAGGCACTTTTGGCTGCGGTTGCCGAGACTCAAACTCACGTCCTCAGGCTTTGAGTGCATGGCCAGTGCACTACATGTCGTCTTAACGATCATGGCTATTCAGGTCAGTGGGCCGGAGGTGACCCACACCGCCTGATCTAAACTGGTTTCAAATTAGAGGAAAAATGGCATAAGTAGCAAAATAATTTGGGGCTGAAAGGGTTAATGTAGTTTTTGAGTTCCCTGAACATGACCTCTGAACAAGTTTTGTGTTAGACACATGCTTAAAAAATTATTCAGGTGATATGGACGTTTAACCATGTATGGATGCTCAATGTGAATTTATAATACAGCAGTTTATTTGCTTAATGGTTTTCTGCTAAATCTATGTATAGAAGCCTTTAGTTGCAAATTTAGAATAAAATGACAGGGAACATGGAAAGTTTTTCCCTAACAGGTGCGTCAGCATACACTGCATTTAAGCTGCAGTTAATAGTGAATCTGTCAGTCCATACTAAGTGGTCCAAAAATTAAATAGTTGCTGAACAATATTTCAAAATTTTGTGATTTTTAGGGCACTTACTCCATCATATTGGTAGTTCATATTCACTATTATTTTAATTTTATTGTTTATAGTTTTATAATGGCATACACGTTTTGCAATACATAGGATTTTTTTGCTGTGTTAAGGGTTTACAGACATTAAAAAAACTCGACATCTATTTAGTAGCAATGTGTAGTCTGATTTATTCAATGAAGAAAGGACTACCAGTTTGCTTATAAGCAGACTGGAACTTAGGCAGAATGCCTTTTTAAATGTGTCAAATCTATCTGCAATTTGAAAGAATCTGTACAAATTATACCTTTGTGGTTGTAATGCTACAGTTTTGTGTTGCCGTTTTCTGCCTTTTTTATTAAATAAATGCTTTTTGTTACTATTATTTCATGATTTATCTATTATTTATTAATTATTAAACATTTCCTTCGGGTACATTTTATTTCAATAACCATTAGTTCATGACAGTGAAATATACATCGCCGAATGTATATTGTCTTTAAGTTGCAGACAACATAGGCGTCCTTCACTCAGTTCATTATTTTCTTTGCTGCTGCGCAAATAAATGTATACATAACAGAAAGCATTTAAATTACCGCTTGCATTTATTTTAAAAGGCAATAATGAGTGAGGATCTTTGTTAAGTTTGCGAAAATGTTACAATGACACAATGTTAATCATTAAAGATAAAATGAAAAATAAGATCTTGATTTCTATCGAGTCAACTGATGCCATGGGTCGTTTCACTGCCGATGTTGTTACTGGACCATTAGATCCTACAATCAAACCATTCCTACTTATAGCAGTGTCTTGAGAAAGTTAACAATTCAACTATTACACAGTTATTCACCAGTTAATTAAAGTTGTAGCCTGAAGAGATTCAATATGTCTTACTTTTCATCGGTGACACTGCACCATATTTGAAAAAGGCTGGAATAGCAATAAAAGTGCTATTTCCAAACATTCCTTATGTGACCTGCGTAGCACATGGCTTTCACAGGGTGTCAGAAGAGCTATGATGCTTGTTTCCAGATGTTGACAAATTGATTTCCAGTATTAAGATCTTCGTAAAAGCACCATCAAGAATGCTGACATTTAAATCTATTGTGCCAGATGTACCTCTGTCTCCCCCAACCTACCACAATGAGATGGGGGACATGGATCTCGGCAGCATTTTATACATTTTCGGAGTATAACTGAGGTGGTGAACCCTATGGAAGATAAAGCATCTTCAATTAGAGCAGCCAAGAAACTTTGAGAGGTAGAATTGGAACTTAAAAATTCAATGCCACAACTGGGATTTGAACCACAGACCTTCCGCTTACCAGGCGGCTGCTCTAACCACTGAGCTATTGTGACAAACTGCCAGAATGGCATTAAATTCTCAAACCAGTTCGTATTTCTCCTGGTAAACCACAAAGGCAGTCTCACATCAGAGACAAATTACCCCAATGGTAATTGGACAACTTTCATTGCAGCCGAGTTTGGTGACCTGCCAGCTTCAAGAAAGAGGAAATGAGGTTCAATAGTTAGTAAAAAATCTAAAAAAAGTTATCAAAAATTTTTGATCTGGATAAACTTAGAAATATTTAAAAAATTCTACAAGGTAACAATTCTGTTGCAGTTGAAATGCATCCTACAATGATGCTAAATTTTAGATTTTCTCCAATAGTCTCTGTCGATGTTGAGAGGTCATTTTGTCATATGAAAAATGTGTCTGACAGGAGACTCAACATGACCCCCAGAGAACTTAAAAAGGCATTTGGTTGTCATGTGCCAACGAATAAGGCATTGCAATACACAAGCCTTTTTAACAAATATTTAATTTTTTTGTCAATTTAGAACACTAGCATTTTGATTAAAAATTTGAGTTACTGAAAGGTGCAATCTATTAAATAAATGGGTTTTTCTTATTGCCTGTTTTAGTATTTATAATGCCTTCTTTCCTGCCTATTTTAATGATTTATAATGCCTAAGCTTCCGGTCTCTGCTTATAAGGTATTTTAAAGGGTGAAATTTAAGCTTAAATTGTTGGTTAATTTATTTTAAAATGCCATTTTTTCATGACACTTTTCCAAAATGGGAATAAGTCAGCCCCTCTTACTCTGGCTCCAATGTTTTCCAAGCCACATGTTCCTAGCCACTTCAGTGAGGCAGGATGGCTTATTGGCAAGTTATGCCAGGCAGTCTCCAAGGTCAACTTGCCACCTGTCTACAATGGTGAGGGATGTAATGCATTTGTAAGAACCATCTGAAGGTTATTTAATCCCGGGACATAAAGTACTAAGTTGTCATTAGGGTAATTGTCTGTGATGTAAGACTGCCTTTGTAGCTTATGGGGAGAAATACGAATCGGTTGGAGAACTAGATATCATTCTGGCAAGTTGTCATAGTAGCGCAATGGTTAGAGCACCCGCCTGTTAAGCTAAGGGTCTGCGGTTCAAATCTCAGCTGTGACATTGAGTTTTTCAGTTATAATTCTACCTCTCAAACATTGCCCACACATGGCTTGTGTGTTTAAAAACACCAACAGTAAGTTTATTGGCATAAATAAATAATAATTACCCTCTGAAGGCTATTTAATGAAGTAATTGCGATAGTAAGTTGTCATTAGGGTAATTGTCTGTGATGTGAGAGACTGCCTTTGTGGTTTACCGGGAGAAATACAAATCGGTTGGAGAATTCAATATCATTCTGGTAAGTTGTTGCAGTAGCTTAATGGTTAGAGCACCTGCCTGGTAGGTGGAGGTTCTGTGGTTCAAACCCCAGCTGTGACATTGAATTTTTCAGTTCCAATTCTACCTCTCAAATCATATATTAGTTTTGTGATAATGTTCCTTAGTTAAATTGTTGCTGTTGTTGTAGTGTTTAACGCCCGCTTTTACTACTACGGCACCGCAGGCGGTGACACTGATGATACATGAAGATGGAGCACCGGTGGAATGAGATGGCGGGGGAAACCGGAGCACCCGGAGAAAACCCGCCCTGACGCCGCTTCGTCCACCACGAATACCACATGCGGGTCCCTGGGATCGAACCCGGGCCGCCTAGGTGGTAGGCGAGCGCGCTAACCGCTCGGCCACGGCGCCGCCTAAATTGTTGCTGAAAAACATTATGTATACTACAAAACAAATATTCATCTTTTTAAAATGTATTTATATAAACATATTGATAATCATTTCCTTTTCGGGGTTAATCCCATGGAATAAATCATGAAAAAGTAAAATATAAAATGTGAACAATTTTCATACATCACATAAATCAAAACCTAACAGTTAAACATTACAAAAGAAATAAAGAAACTAGCATAGCCAGTATTGTAGAATGTTTATATGCAAGTATGACTTTTGCTCGACATTAATTTGTGTATGTTTGGAGTCAAGTTTGTGGAACTCAATCGTAGCACAGATGTAAGATGCATATTTGTTATTTGTGATCTTTTTCTTGACTTCACAATGTTATCTTTAGAAACAGGTGTTTACATGTATACGTAGATCCAAATAGTCCTAATAGCCCACCAACAAAACTATGGAAGAAAACTGATTTTCAGGGAGAGCTTTAAATAATTCTATCCCGACCTTCCTTGACAATCTCATAGCTGTGCAGTTCTGAACATCCGTTAATTCTAATTGTAAGGAAGTAGGTGCCTCGGTTGGCTGAACAAAGAAAATATAATTAAACAACTGCCATTCCAAATCCATAAATTGCAGATCAGAAAATCTGTCCTTGAAATTCTTGTACAAAATGTTTCCATATTTTTTCACCTGTTTCCAGAGGAGAAATAGTGCTTTGTAAGTTAGGACAATGCTGGAAGTTTCTCGTTTCTATTTATTGTGAAAATAAATTAAATTTTGACATGAACAATATTACAGAATCCATTAGACCTCTGATTGTATGGTTAGGTTCCTGTAATGCAGCATTTTAAGTTATCTAAATAAGTGGATAAATCTGTAAATATTATTTATTTATGCCAACAATCTTACTGCTGGTGTTTTTAAACACACAAGCTATATGTGGGCAATGTTTGACAGGTAGAATTGGAACTGAAAAAGTAACAAACTTACTGCTGTGAGTTGGTATAAATAAATAATATTTACTATCTAAAGATTATTTAACCCTGGGATATAAAGTACTTACGATTGTAAGTTACCCTTAGGGTTTGAGAGGTAGAACTGAAACAAAAATTCAATACCACAGCTGGGATTTGAACCACAGACCTTCCGCTTACCAGGCAGGTGCTCTAACAATTGAGCTACTGTGACAAACTGCCAGAATGGCATTGAATTCTCAAACAGTTCGTATTTTATCTTTCTTTCATAGAAGTTTGAAAACAGTGTTGTTGTAATTAATTTAATTTAAAAGGTGAGTTAATTAATAACACTGAACAACACTTACAACATATTTTTCCGGGACGCGTTTCGAAGGTAACTTTCCTCCATTATCAACCGGACAATTAAATTAAAGTTCGTATTTTCCCTGGTAAACCACAAAGGCAGTCTCACGTCAGACACAATTACCTCAATGGTGATGTACTATTGCAAGTACTTTATAATCCCAGGATTAACTAACCTTCAGATGGTAATTATTATTTATTTATGCCAACAAACTTACTGTTGGTGTGAGAGGTAGAACTGGAACTTAAAAATTCAATGCCACAACTGGGATTTGAACCACAGACCTTCCGCTTACCGGGCAGATGCTCTACCACTGAGCTATTGTGACAAACTGCCAGAATGGCATTAAATTCTCAAACCAGTTCGTATTTCTCCTGGTAAACCACAAAGGCATAACTAAATAATAATTACTGTTGGTGTTTTTAAACACACAAGCCGTGTGTGGGCAATGTTTGAGAGGTAGAATTGGCAGTTTGTCACAGTAGCTCAATGGTCAGAGCACCTGCCTGGTAAGTGGAAGGTCTGTGGTTCAAATCCCAGCTGTGGCACTGAATTTTTAAGTTACAGTTCTACCTCTCAAACACACAGCATAAATAAATAATAATTACACAGCTTGTGTGTTTAAGAACACCAGCAGTAAGTTTGTTGGCATAAATAAATAATAATTACCCTTAGGGTATTTATCTCTGATGTGAGATTCTCTTTGTGGTCTACTGGGAAAAATAAGAATCAGTTGGAGAATTCAATGTCATACTGGCAGATTGTCACAGTAGCTTAACAGTTAGAGCAGCTGCATGTAAAGCGGTAGGTCTATGGTTCATATTCTGGCTGTGGCATTGAATTTTTCATTTCCAATTCTACCTCTCAGATAAATCTGTGATTAAAGCAAGATCTTATCCATTCTTCATCAGTAGTTTTGGTATTCCTGTATCTTAAGATTTTGCTCCTTAAGGCAAAAAAATGCCTGAACATTGCACCTCTTCTGAACTATCACATTTGAAAATAGTATGTAATATCTGTATATTGGGCTCCAATTTCATCTAAAAAGGCTTGAAGTTGGCAATGGTGGAGCAATGTCCATTTAATAGCATTAACAGATTTTACTATTATCTGCATCACCTTATTTAGAGATGCAACTTTTGCATCTCAGTGTATTCTACAATCCATTACAACTAATTCATTTGACCTCTCATTAATCTCGAAATTTAGAAATCCTATGAAGCCAAGTTCCAATTTTTTCCAAGATAATTTGTACTTTGTCAAAACTTGTAGAACATGTTCAGAAATATCTTCTCCCCTTGTGGTGTTTACCAAAGGAACAAACTCGACAAACTCGTATTCATTCAGAGTTCATTCATTCATTTGTGAAACATAAGCTTATGATGAAAGGAACAAACAAATATTCCATCATGTTACATCTTAAGTTCTGATTTGTTTCTGCCGAACCAGGCTTGTTGCAGAAACATGATTTAGTGTGTCAGCTAGACCAACTTCATCCCTTTCCCCATTGTTTTGCATGTTTTCATTTAGACACAAGAGTTTATGGAATGCTATTTTAATTCAATCACAGGAAATGCAATCAAGGTTTATGAAGAACTATAGTCCAGCAACTCTTTGGGATCACTTATGAGGCAACAACATTCTCATCTTGCATAAAGTTGAGTGGGTTTATCTCAAAGTATTAGACATATTTCAACACCACAGAGTATTGAGGTCCCCCAACCATCCAATCTAGTTGTAATTTAGAATAACAGATAAATAAATGAATGAATTTTCTGTCCAATAATGATATTAAAGATGATAACCCCAAGGAGAAGGAAGAGACTATCTTGATACATAGTCATGCAGCATCCAAATTAAATGTGCCTAATATTGCAGAAATACTGTGGTATGTTGTAAAAGACATGAAATTAGGATATGTGAACTGTAATAATGGCACGACTGGTTCAGTGGTATGCTTGATGTGCACTTTGCAAATGTTCGGGATACTACTTCAAGTTCTTGATTTGATGCATGTATCAATTACTAGATTAGGAGTAAAAATTACATTTTGTAAAAGTGATTAAAGCAAAACTGATTGAGATAGTAATTGTTACATATAATTTAATTCCTGGTTTATATATGTGATGAAACGGATTAAGAGGGGATGGATTTGAATATTTTTGGTGTGAATGTCATTCATGATCATTTTTTCCCCCAACTTATGTTTATCTTTAAGCTGCTTCGAAGCATAGAAGAGTAATTGCTGAAAATGACCATTTTATTGTCATAACATGTATGATAAAGTATTTTATTCAAATAATACCAGAAGTGTAGAATTCAACCCAATTCTAATAGTGGCCTAGATGCAGGTATGAAAACAAGCACAGGAAAAACATCACGTAGCCAATTATATTCAAAATGTTAAAAGGTATTTACAACTATGATACAATAGTTCTGAAACAATAACATAAGAAAACAAAATCATTTACTCTTCCACATATAACAGAAATTTTGTCAGTTGTTTTGTTGAACAAGAAAAAATATTTTAAATCAAACTAAACGCAGGACTTGACACCATTAAAGTAACCCTGATTGCTTTTACTTTCTAAATAAAATAAAAGAGTAAAGCTTACGGAAATTATATTTCTTTATAGAGCTACACTAAGTAGTCACTTGATTTACCATAGTTACCCTTGTTTCACTTATAATTTTTTTGTAAAATATTTGACACTTTCAGGCTAATGAATGTGGCTTTGTACTGATACTTGTAAACTCTGGTATTGCATACTTTATTCTTTCTTGAGTGTTTAAAGAATAAGGGCAAAATAATCTCACTGTACTGATTTAGGAAGGCTTAAATGGAGATTGATAAAATCATTTATTTGGCTTCAGCTCGCGCTTGCACTTCAATGGACTGGTCCTCCTCTTCCTGTGACACTGGCTTTCCACGAATGTACACAGGTTGACTTTTTCCATACACAACATCTTCTGTGATGTGTACGCTCATTACATCTGAGCCAGGTATTTCGAACATGGGATCAAGAAGTAATGTTTCCTGCCAACATAAAGTTGTTTTTTCTAAAGTATTCTATAGTAATAGTAATATTTATTCTAACAATTTTAATTAGATAAATACACTCTTAGTCTAATACAATAATAAAATAAATATAATTAATTATAACCATATACAATTTATTCCTCCCTTTTGTAATTGCTTATTTTTATTACTTCCCCTTATATTTAACATTTTGTTTTATATATAACGAAAAGTGTGGTATATTATGGCCACTAATTAAATTTACCCCTCATGAGCCTTTTCCATTTTCTATAGTTACTCATACATGTTTTGACCATTTTAACGTCATTTTTTAAAAATATTTTCCTGCTTTCTCCATATATTTATCTGATTTTGAATTTAAAATTTTCTTAACTTTTAACTCTAATGGAAAACTCTTTCCATTTTTGGGGTGCTAGATTCTCTCTCCCTATTTCTATACCAATTTTCACACAATCTACCACATTCGTGCATCTCTCCCTCCTTTCATCCCTATCACACCACTCAGGTTCATTACCCCTGTCCTAGCCCATGCATACCCCATTCTGGCCTCTATTGTATACTTGGATATATTTCTCTCTCTCTGTTCCATTTTTAAGAATCCCTGGTAATCGTAATATTATTTTACAAAACTTCCTGTGTATTATATCTACATTTTCCCAGACTTTTTCCAGCCCCCATATTTCAGCTGCCTGTAGCATCCTTGCTCTTACTACTGCACTATGTATCCTTTCTAGCCACATAATTTTCATTTTTGGTATTTTTTGACACATGCTCCAATTACCTTTATTGTTTCTCCCTTGCCAATTCATTTTTCTTCTGTTCACCCCAATCCCCTATACTGTTGAGCCTAACCCCTAGGTAGTCAATTTTCCTCACTATTTCCAACTCTGTTCCCTCCCAATACCATTTTTCAGTCTTGCTTAGTTTATATACTTGCTTGAAGCTCATAATTTTTTCTGTTTATTTATTTTCAACCCCCAATCTTTACAATATTTGTCAATAGCTTCAATTGCTTTGCTTAGCCCTACAACTGAAATGGAACCTGTCGCTAGATCATCTGCAAAAAGTAGCTCTGGAGTATTCTACAATACCATTAAAGACCATTACTTTCTTATGGTGCTACTGAAATCAATATTAGTTTTTTTTAAATATGAAATATACAAACCATAATTGCACGCAGTCCGCGGGCACCAGTCTTTCTCTCCATAGCTAATTTTGCAATCGCCAACAATGCTTCTGGAGAAAATGTTAGGTCAACCTGTAATATCAATGCATTTTTCTCATTAGCATTTGTAATGCATGTAAATTTTGATTTCAGACTGCATCTAATGTTTGGTTCTTAATAAAAATGTAACAAATATGTGAGTGATGTATTCTGTGTAATGACCACAATAGGTTCTAAAGATTTTAACAAATCTTACGAGACTATAAGCTTCACTTGTCTTAATATCTGCTGAAAGTTTTTGAATTCCTGTACAGACTGCAGTTTCACATTAAATAAACAAGATAAACAACATTGGCACTGACGATACATTTGAGTTTAATGTGAAACTGAGGTCTGCACTGGAATCCAAGAACTTTCAGCAGATATTAAGGTAAGTAAAGCTTATAGTCTCTGAGATTTGTTAAAACTTTTAGAATTGTATTGCTCCACAGTTAATAGCTTCAGTTTTTTCATACCACAATAGATATTGCTCTGTACTGCAATCCAGATATGAGCATGCTGCAAAAATGGCAAATATCAAAAAATGTACAAATTTATTCATTATATTGTAAGTGTTCTGTGTGCACATGTGTAAGTGAAGAAAGTGGCTAATGATGCTTTTTGGAACTAGGTATGGTTATTAAGGAATATTTGTAATCACTTTCATATTTACTTTAATCTTTATTTTAACTATTTAACTGCACTTTCCTTTCACAGTGCCCTATTTTATCACATAATCGTCACACCTTTCATGCTTTCTATGTGAGGAATAAATTATTTAAAAGTGGCTGTGTTAACTTTCAATGACTGGCGTATGGCAACAGGGGTAAGAGTGAGTCTGAGCACATTGAAACATGGCCACATCCACGTAACCAGACATCCAGAACTTCCTGGACATGCCCTAAATTTTCAGAAATAATCATTAATCGTTAGAAAATGAAGTTGCAAACTAGAAATGAATAACTGATTATTAACCTCAACTGCAACTCACTATGGCAACATGCCTACATCAATTATAGTCAAAGAGCATACTCATGGAATAGTAACATTGAATGAGAGATTGGCAAATGCAGCATTTGCACTCTGAGGCAAAAGAGTGGTATTCTGTGGAGACAAAGCAAAGATATGCTTTAACCTCACTCTTTCATTTGCATTTTGGTTATTTCTTTGACTACAAAATTACAATTTCAGTTTATGCTTCTAAATCAGCATATATTATTTGAAAACATATTTTGGAAATTGAAAAATATGTCAACATTTGTAAACACAATTCTGCTCCAACTTACTTGTAATCACAGGATTAGTTTTGGAGAGGAGAAGAATGTACGTTGGACCAGAATATTGACATATTTTTCAATTTATCAATATGCTCCAGTTTTAAACACTTCATTTTCATCAGTTTTACATATTTTGGAATTTTAAATCAACCATTTATTGCAACACCTTTGCTGGCCTTGCTTTAAGCTGCAATATAAACAACAGCACATGTTTAAGTAACATTTCATTGGTTGATCGCACTGCACAACTTCCATGTGTGCAGGTGCAAATAATATAGTCAGTTAACTAACATACAATACCATTGAGTTTAAAATAACTATAAGAATAATTTGCAAAAAGTTTGAAAATGCTACAGTATGGAATACATTAATATGCAAATTCAGTATCATTATCATTATTATTCAGACTACATATTGTGCTACGAAATGCATGTGCACACAGGCGTATAAGGAACGGAACATACAGTTTGTTCAAAATTGCATCTTATGTGGAGTACATAAAGCCTCGCCAAGGAAAACCATTATGAAGTGGTGAAAAGTGAATTGGTGGCTGGCACCGTAGCACAGTTGGTAGAGCACCTGCCTGCTGTGCAAGGGGTCCCGGGTTCGAATTTTTCTCCAGCCAGGATTATTCCTCATCCTTCCCTGAGTCTGGAAGTATAATGGCGGCGCCGTGGCTGAGTGGTTAGACAGCTTGCCTACCACCTAGGAGGGACCCGCACTATCCTATTTAGTGCTTGGCTGACCACCTGCTTCCAGGTCTTCACTCTGTCTGGTCCAGAGGTCCCTCTGCTCCCCGACAGGCATCTGACCCTAGGCACTGGCTTGTAACTACTAGGGGGTGAAAGTCCTACATAGGAGGGTAATCAGGGAAAGAAGAAAGAAAAATCTGATGTGTGGCACTCACATGACTTTCTCTACTTTTGTACTAACCATTCTTATAAACTCTTATTCCTATATCTTTTTCGTGTTAGTTAAGATAAACATTTGTACAAATTATCTTATTGCTTATTTCCTTGTAGGTGCAAGGGGAATATGGGAATACAGTAGGCTTTGAGCGATTGTCAAATCTTTTAAAGCTTTGAGATCCCGTTCTCTTTGCACGCTTAATATATAAAAGATGAACAACAATGTCCATTTCACGAAACTGACACACAAAACAAGGAATATCTCTGAAATGGTTCAGTCTACAAAAAAATTTATTGAGACATACATTATGTATTTTAGCAAGATCTACATTTCTTGTACAGTAAGATTTTGTCTATCTCTTACGGTTTACGAGTTATTCAAAATTCATCCAGACTACACAGGATTACATAGGCCAGAGACAGAAAATGCAAAATATACATTTCATTCGTCATAAAAATATCTCAAACATATGGCATTTTAATCAAAATCATTAGAGCCATTTTCAAGAAAATCAAAATTTTCAAAAAAAATTTCCACGTAAAGGGTAGTTTAGGGTGGAGCTATTTTCTTCAAAATCTTCGTGTCGCATCCGTGAAAGACATTAAACTTAAATACCAACTTTGTTTTTTAATTGACATTTTGTTTTTTAGTTATGCTGTCCACAGACCAACACACACACATGGACCTTTTTCCAAAAATGTTTTTTTGGATTCAGGGGACCTCAAAACATATATTTCCGATGAAGTCTCGACATCTAATTTTTGGGTGGAATACAATACTTCCTCTACTTACCAGTAGAGAAAGTAAAAGCGGTTTTAAACGTATTTGCATAACACACATGTTAAGTCGCACCATATTACTGCCAATCATAGAGGCCTGCAGAGGAATAGAAATTTGCACTTTATTTACATTGCAGTTTAAAGAAAGGCCAGCAAAAGTCATGTAATAATGGAAAGCATAAAACAACAAGACAAATTACCTAGACAATAGATCCACATTAGTCAACAAACAAAAACTTTGTCAAGAATATGTAAAAAATTGTCTTACTTTATCCATCCCAAACAGCATCTGATACTGAGGTACCATTGCATTGCGTGGTTCAGTAAGGATTCTTACGAGCAAATCTCTATTGAGTGAATGGAATGGAACAAGAACTGGAAATCTTCCCACAAATTCCTGCAATAAAGAATAAACAGCTTACTACAATAAGAACAAAATAGTAATTTAATTACAAATTCTTTTTCTTTTACCTGGATCGTCCAAATGACCTAGGTGTCAACAGGCCCTTAAACCCTACTCCTTACTCACCCACTCAATCTACATTTCTCATTGGTTTTGTTCATTTTTGCAATAGCTTGATTATAACATCCTTTTCTATGTCTGTCGTCCACTGTGACCTAGGGATAACAGGCTGGCCTCTGGTTCTGGGGCTGTGCGTTGAAACCCAGCAGGGAACAACAGTTTGTTTTGGTGGCATAAAAATCTTACAGAAGAGAAATACAGGCAATGGTCCTGTGTCATAGATTTACAGTACATAAAAGAACCTCAAACCTGATAAATTTCTCACCAAAATTAAGTGGTCTTAACACGTAATTTAGAATGGGAAGCACAGAACCATAGCAGAGAAGAAAGTTTACAGTGCCGTTGAAACCATATGACTTGTAACAATGGCTGGAGGGGTATGTTTCCACGACATCACCTCCACTGTTGCTCTAGCCACATAGGTGCTACCACCCTCCACTTCCTTTGCCTACAAGATGAACTTTGACAGGTAGTACATTGCCATATTACACTACATCATAGCACGTGCTTTACTGCCGCTTAATAGTATTAATTTGTAATCCCATAATTTTCGTTATTACTGTTTGTTGTTGAGTAGCCATGTACTTCGAGAGAACAGCAGCATACAATTATTAAATATCCTTGGTGCAACTGTTTTTTATTTAACTACATGTTGAGCGATGATGACTCTTATCTTAATCTCGGGTCGTGCCCAGGGAATAAAGCATAAACTCGACTTTTCTAATTGAATTTATGAATTTACTTTACAGCAGACTTTTTATTGTTATAATTATTACGTTATTACAATATTTCTTCACTTTTTAAAGCATTTCTAACTTATTGGCATGCCCTAAACCATATGATTTACTTTTGCAGTAAGTTACCCAAAAATGGCTTCCATCTCTCATATCATGAATGCATTGACCAAGTGCTGCTTGGAAAATTCTTATATAGGATGGAAGGGAAGTCATTACACTCCTAATATGTGCTTCATAGAAGCATTACAAACTAAAAAGTCTAAAGTATTTTCTTCTTTGATCAGCCGATTTCGAAAAAATAAATGGTTTTTGTTCCAAACTGGATGCATAATTCCACAAGAATGTATGAAGATAACAGTTTGTTACTTGTAAGATGTGTAGAGTAACTTATTTCTGACATAGCTTCGGTAGTAATTATGGGACATCACATAGAGTTTTGAAATAATTAATCACTTAAAAGACGTGAAAATATACTCCAAACGACTTTCTCAGACACGAGGTATGTCGACAATGTTGCATTGAGGTTGGTTAGGGAACTGACTTGGTTTTCAGATGTAAACATGACGAGCACTTTCCTTTTCGCTAATGTTTTGGCAGGTAACGGTTGTGATTGGCCTATGTTCGTACAGTAAACATAGAAGGAGACCTTCATGAGACGTGTGGTAGCAGTAGTGACACATGTTTGTTTATGCACTGAACCAGTGAAAGTGACACACACACAATCGGTAGTGTCGCCAGCTTGTTTTTGACAAAACGATCTCTGTAGGAAATGGTCAGAGACAAAAATGTAAGATACAAAATGTGCTCCAAATACCGACATATCTTTATCACTAATAATTGAAGGTAAACACAGGTACGAGGATTGTTCAATATGTTGTTCTTGTTAGCTAATGCTGGATTTCTGACAATGAAGTCATTAATCCTCTTGCTCTCCAATATTTTTCACTGATGGATGGGGCACTAGAAGTGGCCGAGCATATTTGAAGGTGGTCTCCATCCATTTCCTCTTGCAGATCACATAGAGGACAGAGTGGTGAAGAATATATCCTAATTCTGTTTAAATGTTTTGCCAGACAATCATTCCATGATATTGAAGAGAGCAATAGCAATAATAGTAACCGCTTTTTAGAGAACACCATATTTTTATGTTTTGGCGGTTACATCGTTCTGCCACAACCCTCAGAATGTCTGGAGGACCACAACTGTCGTCAGTTTACGGGTCTCACTGACCTGACCGGGAGAGTTATCAAAATAAATTCACTGAGCATATCCTCTGATTACCAATCAGAGGATGTATTACATGTCATGACAGGTCAGCATGTTAGGGGTTATTATATAGAGAAATTAGAGAAATGGAGAGGTTGGAAAAATAAAGACTCCCTAGCCCTCAGGAACCCTAATAGCATCAGAGTCGGAAGAGAACAAGAGATGACCAAGGTAAGGTCAGATAGAAAAGTTATAGTGAGCAAAACACCAGTAAGTGGAAGTAATGTTCTGCTCCACTTGGGTACCTTGTGGTCGCCATTCCCATATCCCCTAGACGGAGACCCCTGAGTCCTCTACAATACCTAAAAATGTCTGTTTTCACTTCTTCCATATTATTGTTGTTCACTTTCAGTGTTATATTGCAACAAGCTCTGATTTGACCCACAGACCCTCTGCTTGAGCACCTGCCTGGGTGGTGTGTGGTGGCATGATGTAACGGCATGGTGCATTTGGTGGGGTGTGGTGGCATGATGGGGGTGGCATGGGGTGTGTGGTGGGGTATGCAGTGGGATGGTGTGTGAGGTGGGGTGTGCAGTGGCATGGTGTGTGGGAGTGTGGCTGGATGTGGTAGAATGGTGGCATGGTGTGAAGTGTGTGGTGTCGTGCGTAAGGTGATATGTGTGGTGTTGTGTGTGTGATGAGGTGTGTGGTGGTGTATGAGGAGGGGTGTGATGGCAGTGTGTGGTGGGTTGTGCAGTGAAGTGGTGAGAAGTGGGGTGTGCAGTGTGGGGGTGTGTGAGATGGGGTGTGATGGCAGTGTGTGGTGGGTTGTGCAGTGAAGTGGTGTGAGGTGGGGTGTGCAGTGTGGGGGTGTGTGAGATGGGGTGTGCAGTGGCATGGTGTGTGGAGTGTGGTTGGTTGTGGTGTCATGGTCTTTGTGGTGGGGTGTGGTGGCATGGTGTGTGAGGTGGGATGTATGGTGGAGTGTTTTGTGATGTGGGGTGTATGGTGGCATGTTGTGTGAGGTAGGGTGTGTGTTGGCATTATTGTGTAGTGGGGTGTGGCATGCTGTGGTGGCGTGATGTGTAGTGAGTGATTGTGGAGTGGTGTGGTGGCTTGGTGAGAGTGGTGGAGTGATGTATGGGGAGTGGTGCATGTGAGTGTTGGGGTGTGGTGCTGTGTGATGAGGTGGGGTTTGTGGTGGTATGTGTGTGGCGTAATGTGTGATGTGGTGGCATAATGTGAGGTGGGGTGGGTGGTGGCGTAATATGTGAGGTGGGGTGTCTGATGGCATGTGTGAAGTGCGGTGTGTGGTGGCATGATGTCTGAGGTGAGGTGTGGTGGTGTAATGTGTGAGGTGGGGTGTGGTAATGTAATGTGTGAAGTGGGGTTGTGTGGTGGTGTAATGTATCATGGGGTGTGATGGTGTAATGTGTGTGGTGAGTTGGGTGTAATGTGAGGTGGGGTGTGTGGTAGCGTGATGTGTGAGGTGGGGTGTGTGGTGGCATAATGTGTGGTGTGTGGTGGCATAATGTGTGAGGTGGGGTGTTTGGTGGCGAAATGTGTTGTGTGGTGGCATAATGTGTTAGATGGGATATGTGGTGGCGTAATTTGTGTGGTGGCGCAATCTGAATGTAATCTAATGCTGAATTTCTGACAGTGAAGTCATTAATCCTCTTGCTCTCCAATATTTTTCACTCGTGGATGGGGCACTGGAAGTGGCCAAAGAATGTATTTCTGTAATGATTAAAAGCTTGCCTTCAATGAAGGAAAACATTTTCACAACAGTACAAAATGAAAGCACCATGCATGTTAATTTTCATAAAAATTCTTTTTGAGAACTCACTTGTACAAAATAACTAAGCTTTATGATCAACTTCCTATATGGTTGAAAAATATAAATTCAGAAAAAATATTAAAAAAAGAAATCTACACTACTTTCTACGCATAGTGGTATATTTATTAATCAATGTAACATGGTAAGATGTGTGTGGTATGTTGATGTGCTTTTGGTTTTAGGCACTTCATCTTAATAAAGTTGTCTTTTTTGTATTAATGTTCTCCAACATAGTGCCATATAGGATGGTGAATGAATGAAATGGGTGAAATGATGCTTAAACAAGCCCGAGGTACATAGAGCTTTAAGTTACCTGATATTCGACTTCTCAAGATAAGGGAAAACCTTGGTAATAACCTTATCCTGATAACAAGGAGATTTGAACTCATGACCTCTTGAACATGAGGCAGACACACTACCACCATGCTACTGAGGTGGACATGTAACTGTCCATACAGGTAAGTTTCCTGTATGTGCCAAATTTTATTTTGGTTTTGTCTTATGGTTTTCAGATCTAAAAATGGTAGCTGACCATCTTTTAGAGTTTCAAAAGTGAACTTTATTGCTGGGTTCTGTAAATTTCTTCATTTTGGTGCATTTGGAACTATCCCATATGAGATACAGCTAAGAATCACATATATAAAATCTTAGAATTTCAACATATAATGCCCCATAATTTTTTTCAATGGACATATTAATTGTTAACAGTCCGAATTTGGTGACAATATACCTCAATATGTCTTGTCCATGTCCCATTTTTCTACGTAGTCCCCATCACGTTCTATGACCTTACGCCAATGTTGAGGGAGAGCATGTATTCCCTGCTGGTAAAAGTTCTTGTCCTGTAGGCATAGCCATGTTGTCTCTGTGTGAATGACACTCTCACCTTCAAAGTAGACAATCTTTAAGTGGCTCAAAGAGATGGAAGTCGAGGGCCAGGTCTAGACTGTAGGGTGAATGAGGCAAGAATGTCCAACACAATTTGGCAATGTGTTCCCGTGTTCTCAGACTTGTGTGTGGGCATGCATTATCATGTTGGAGCAAGATTTCTGCTGGATTCTTGTCAGATCGAACACGTCAGAAACATTTCTTGAGTTTATTCAGAGTTTTCACATATGCCTTCAAATTAATGGTTGACTCTCTTGGCATCACATCCACAAGAATGATGCCATCACAATCTCAGAAGACTGTTACCATGACTTTTCCAGCAGAGGGGGTTGTCTTGAATTTCTTCTTTTGTGGTGAATGAGGATGATGCCACTCCATGGACTGCCTTTTTGTTTCCAGTGCAAAGTGGTGCATCCAACTTTCGTCTCCCGTAATGATACAAGACAGAAAGGCCTTTCCGTCGGTCTCAAAACGCTCCAACAATTCAGAATTAATGGCCTTTCTTTGAATCTTGAGGTCTGCTGTGAGCATTCGTGGAACCCATCGTGAGCACGTCTTCGAATATCCGAGAGCCTCGATCATTGTAGATGCACTTCCTATGCTGACCAACAACTGTAGAGCCAATTGTCGAGTTGTGATGTGCAGGTCGGCACAAATAATGGCATCTGCACGATTCAGCATGTCTGGAGCAGAGGCTGTGACAGGACGTCCCGAGTGTGACTGATCATGGAGCTCTGTTTCTGCATTTTCTAAGACTTTAACCTTCTTTACCCATCGCCCAACACTACTCCTATCAACTGCAGCATTGCCATACACTGTACACAAACGTTTATGGATGTTCACCATGGTTTCTTTTTCTGCACACAGGAATTCAAAACAGCACGCTGCTTGTAACGTGAGTCAGAAATCCAGCATTAGCTAACAACATATTTGCAATGTTAATAAGATAAGAGGAGCTTTTAGTTTCTAATTTGTTCTTAATTTAGATTCTTGTTGCTTCACTGTTAATAGCTTCAATTTCCTTAATTAAGTTAAATTGATTTCCTTAAAACAGGACCAAGGTCAAAATAATTTCTTCATACATATCTTGTTTGATTATAGAATTTTACACACGTAGACCCATTGTATTGCTTTTTTTTTTTTTTTTCTTTTAATATTATGCATTATCAAAATCTCATTTGTAAGTAATTCTGAATTACAAGTAATTTTCTCTCTTCCCCTTGATATACACATAAATCAGGTTTAGCTATTTAATATTTTCAGCATTACCTCTGTGTTATGGCAGTTGCTGAACTACCCTCATAGCTCAGTTCATACAACTTGTTTCCAAAAGTGCTCATAACTGGCAAATGCTCCGGAGGTACCCTTAACTTAGGCCTAAAATTCCTACAATTCCTTTACAAATAATTATTTTATTTCCAGTATTATCAGTGTGTACTGTCTTTGGTGCTATATGTAATAAAACTGAACGTTATGCTATTAACCTCTTGAGCGATGGCCATTTAAACGTCCGCGAGCCGAGAACTGCTAGCATTTAAATTGTTAAATGCGCTTCGTATATACACAGCTGTATTTTGTGTAAATATTAAGTTATTTTAATGAAACAAAAACTGGTATAAAACTCGTTATTTGCAGTATAAATGTACGTCATCAGCAAAGTTGAGTTGTATTTACAAAACGTTGAAATGGTACAATTTTGTTTCACTGTGGTGAAAAGTCAACTTTGCTCTGTCGAACGCATCTAATGTAAGTTCTCGGAAAGATACAGTAAAGAAACACCCATTGTATGTGTGGCTTATGCGTCAGCATACTGTGTAATAAAGCGCTACTGCATGCGTGGTCTCTTGAGTCATCAGAATAGATCAACATTACAACTTTTGCTTGCGCGAGTTTCGTAATTGAGTAGAGTCCGTGTCTTTCTTTGTTGAAATACGTACGTATTCTTTCCTGCTTGTAGCTGAAGGGAGAAGTGGTATAAAAAGGTGTTTTTGCACCAACTGGATATAACCATATACCATTGTTTGGGGATTTGGACAGCTCTCTAAACCCACACAGGACAATGGCCGACCTTGACTACCGACTGTAAATAACTCGCAGCCTAATTGAACAATACCACGTTGGGGGTTGAAAATCCAAAACCCCTGCACCCCTCAGACTTCAAGGAAAACATTATCCTAAAAGGATACCACCAACAGCAAAGAAGTCCCGCCCATCTCCAAAGTGTTTCGTGTGCCGCAAGAAGGGAATTCGCGAATGTGGAGATGTACGTACCCTTGTGTGTTTATCCCTGTTTTGAGGTAAATCACTGCAGAATGAACATATTAAGGTAAGCCAATAAAGTATATAGACCTTACTAAAATGTTTCATAAAGGGAAAATTATAATAAGTTGAGTTGGATAAGGGATAAATAAGGGTTAAATGCTTAAACGCACAGGATGCCCATATCGCTCATCTGCCATTTTAAATGGACGTGATTTCACGTCGATATCCCTCAAGAGGTTAAAAGACATGCCCTTCAGGTATCTCATCCAAAATAAACTTACAGGAATCATGCCGAATTCAATTAAATCCCTGGCTTCTACTTGTCTAAGATAAGCATCTTTTTCAGCATTGTCCTCCTCTGCAGATGATATTCCACTCTGATTGGCTTGATCTGCAAGAGATGCTGCACGACGACCAGGAGACTCACTAGATGGAACGCCAAAACCAAGATACTGTAAACATGAAGACTTGGTAATAACACCTCTTGCGTATAATAAAAAAGAAAAGCTGGGAATAAAATGTAGAAGGTTTTATTCTTATATCATTCTGTCGGTGGAAACAATCTCATCAAGTATAGATCTCCATATTTACCTCTTATATTAATGAGAATGTGGCAAGGACTGAAAAATTAAATGCCACAGCTGGGATTTGAACCATGGATCTTTCGTTTCATGCATGGCTGCTCTAATCACTGAGCTACCATGGCAACTTCCCAGTATGACATTAAATTCCCCAACCAATTCATATTTTCCTGGCAGACCACTAGGGAATCTCACATATGAGATAAGTACCCTAAGGGTGACTGACAACTATAAGCACTTTATGCCCCAGAATTAAATAACCTTTAGATGGCAATAGTAATTTATGCCAAGCAACTACTGCTAATTTTTTAAGCACACAAGTCTGTGTGTGGGCAATGTTTGAGAGATAGAATCAGTAAGTTGGTTGGCATAAAAAAAATAATTCTATTTTTGCATTTTTTTTTTTTTTTTTTTACTTTTAACATACTTTAATAAACTGTACATTGGAGAGCTTAAATTTGTTCAAGTTCTTGCTTTTCAAAAATCACAAATTATATGCAGCAGCATCTTCAATAAACTTTTGATATTCTTTCAGTATTACCTTTTCATTTTTTCTTCTGCTAATAAGCCTGTCCAAGCCATTGTATGCTCCTGAAGCTACAAATAAGATATTTGTGGTGTCAACTTGGACGGTTTCCCCTCGAAGCTTGCGTGGCGAGTTACGTTCTGGTACATTGACTATAGTCCCTTCTAACATCTGAAAATATCAACATATTTTACAATTTTCCCTTTTGTGAGTATCCATATAATTACTTGCATTAAAGTCAAAATATAATTTTCCTTTTATAAATTTCATTAATATTAACACTTTTTGATTAATTTGGTTTTTTAATTTATTCATTTTGGTTAGTAACTGTGTTTAAATGCACTACTAAATATTTTGCTGCATGTCTTATGATATAGTTCTCTTTTCTTTTCTTCTACTGCTCAGAAGTTCTTTAAATATTATGATGTCAGGCTCGGGGACAACAGTGGGTGGACAGACCAAGCTGTCTCACTCCACATACCATGCCGGTAAACGGGAAGACATTCAGGAGTGGACTGTCTTGTATGACAGCTTGTGTACGCGACTGTCAACAATCGAGGCAGCAGAAATAAAAGGGGTTTCAAGAACATTTGCAAGATTTCTAGCTGCATCATTTCTAATGTGTGTATGTAACTCGAGAAAGGTCCAGGTGACATCCCAAATATATAAGGAGCAGTGAGTTTTAGAGTTGAATCATGGACATGAGCCACTCAGTGAGAGACAGCTGTTTGTGTGTGTGTGTGTGTGTGTGTGTGTGTGTGTGTGTGTGTGTGTGTGTGTGTGTGTGTTATTGTGTTGTATGTTGTAAGAAGATTCAACAAGCGTTACAAGTGATTGTAACATTGTAATTAGGGTATGAGAGAGAGAGAAAGTGAAGAAAGACACCGAAAGGACTGAGCAAGATAATGAGAACAGTTGTGAGTTGTGATAGCCTTAAATACTGTAGACTGTGTAAATGACGAGAAGAAAACCGTGTATTTGTGGTAAAATTTTAGAAGACAATAAAGTGATGGAAAAGTAACCAGACTCGATTTTTGTCGTCTTTGTTACAATATACTGACAGCTTTTCTGTATGATTTCAATGTCTGTTTCTTCTCATCCTGAACTAGTTTGTTGTCTATAGTCTGCTGTTTACCTTTTAAATATCAATTTATGAAATATTTGGTTTTGTTAACTTCTTAAAAGTGCAGCTTGAAAAATGTTAATCTTATTCATGATATTTTGCTGATAGTGTGAATAAATTATCGTTGGGAGAGGTCATATCAATTCCGCATTGATTTTTAATCTAAGCATAATTGTATTAACATTTTTATATCTTAATTTCTAAAAGAAATACAATGTAACTCAATCAGCAGATACACAGAGCATAAAAGGTACCTATAAAAACTTTCATTGTATTTCATTTCCAAAGAAAATGGGTTGAAAGTTGGTAAGTGTAAATTTGGCAAAGTGATAGTTTTAGGCTGCCTCTGTAGCACTGTTGGTAGAACGCTTGCCTCTTGGGCCCCGGAGGATGCGGGTTCGATCCTGGTACCTACATGGGGATTTTATCTCCTCTGGGAGGTCTGGCACGGGTGCATTCAGCCTCGTTAGGTCCCAAGGGACCAATTGAGGAGCTACTTGATGGAGAAGTAGCTGCCCCAGGTCGAGAAGGCCATATAACTGGGCAGGAGGGTTCGGGGCGCTGACCACGTCCCACCCTCCAGCACTGCACCCCACCAATGACACCTGTAGTGGGCAGAGGTGGGGGACACAGCAGCTGGGCAGCAAGCCTTGGCCCTTCATGGGCTGTTGCACTAGGGGTTTAGTTTTAGTTTGATATTTTTAACTCCTCTTATGGCCAACTTCACCAATGTAACACCTTTGTTAACATTTTATTACAAGTTTAACCTTAAAAGTTTAAGGTAATATTGAACTGTGATGTTTTATCAAGCTTTTACAGCAATGAGTAAGCTAACGTCTTGTTAATGTCAAAGATGACTGTAACAGCTTTTAAGAAGGTGGTGACTCAACAATGCAGTTTCTCAACTCCATTTGATACTCTTGTAACTGTGCATCATAGTAGTGCTCTCTGCTTCAGTAGCAGACTAGTTGTCCTCATACAACAACTAATTTCCCCATTGCTTGAAGTTAGAATCACAGTGTCAGCTAAAAAATCTTGGTGCAGAGGAATTAAATGTTTCACTTTGAAAGTGGGCCAATTACAGAAATGGTTAACAACCAAGAGGTATTATGAAGTGCAATAAAACAAATGTATGTATGTCTTTAATCACCGTAAGAATTTTTTTACAAATTCATGGCTTCGTCAATTTTTAAATAAGGAATACAAATAATTAATATTGGTTTAAACAATATCATGAATACAAATAATATATAAAGAGAGACAGCATTACAGTCATAAGAGTGTAAGTTATATATATAGAGGCTACAGATTAAACACAGATAAATTATTCAGAGAATGAATCAAATAATAATAATAATAATAATAATAATAATAATAATAATAATAATAATAATAATAATAATAATAATAATAATAATAATAATAATAATAATAAAATATATATATATATATATATACAGAGACAGTATTAAAGTACTATGAGTGTAAGTTTTTTATATATATATATAGAGGCTACAGATTAAACACAGATAATATTATTCAGAGAATGAATCAAAGAACTCCTGCACACTGTAGGTTTGCTCAGTTAGAACATTTTTAACTTCTTTCCCAAACTTAGTTTGACTGCTACTGTGGATTCTATTTGTGATTTTATTATATATGTGTATGCCTCTATGCAGTATGGAATTTACCTTTTTTGTTGTTCTGGCAGTCTGTATGTGTATTTTATTACTATTTCTGGTACTATGTGTATGAACAGTGTTGTTTATGCTAAATAAGTGAATATTGTCCCTTAAAAAACAAACAGTTTCTAAAATATACAGACGTGGCAGTGTAAGAATGTGATTTTGCCGAAAATATGGTTTACATGATGTTGTCCTGCGCAAATTTAGCATTAGTCTAAGTATTTTCTTTTGCATTATGAATAGCGCACTTATTTCACTACTGGATCCCCATATAAATATACCATAAGCAAGCACAGATTGTACATAAGAGAAGTAAACCATTTTTAGTGTTTGTAGGTTACTGATGCTTCTTAGGACATATATTACATAATGAACTCGATTTATTCTTGCTGTAACATTCTTAATATGACCTTTCCAATCTAAGTGTTTATCAATTATGATTCCCAAAAATTTTGTTTCGGAGACATATTGTATGGTTTCTTTGTTATACACAATTTTTGGTCCTTCTGATTTATTACTTCTATTAGAGTGTGTGATGCACATGCAGTGCGACTTTTTCCCATTTAGCACTAGTTTATTTGCTGCTAACCATTTCTCCATATTTTTCATTGTATTATCAGCTTGAACTTGTAGATCAATGGAATTACTGCCTTTGAGAATAAAATTAGTATCATCTGCATATAATATAGTCTCAACATGTGGTATATTCACTGGCAGATCATTAATGTACACTAGAAAAAGTAAGGGGCCTAGATTCGAACCTTGAGGAACTCCACACCTTACTAACTTTGTTTCAGATTTTACAGTGTTGTTATCACAAGTTATTGCAGTAAGTTGTCTGTCAGTTATGTAAGACTTGAACCATTCATATGCTATCCCACGCACTCCATAGGCTTCCAGTTTTGTCAATATGTCATGGTCAACTAAATCAAAGGCCTTACTCAAATCCATAAATATACCAAGTGTTGTATCATCAGTTTCAATTCCTTCCAGTGTTCCCTTAATGAACGCATAAAAGGCATTTAGTATGGATTTGTTTTTCCGGAAACCATTTTGTTTATCACTAAATACAAACTTTTCCATGAAAGGAGCAATCCTGTTATACATAACCGATTCCATAACTTTCGAAAAACCTGATTGAATGGCAATTGGCCTATAACTATTTATATTGTTTACATCATTTTTTTTATATACAGAAACAACTTCTGCTAGTTTCATCTTACTAGGAAATACCCCAGTTGACAGGAGGTATTGCATATTTCCAATAGGGGATTTATTAAACTATTCTTACAAGACTTAATTACACACTCGGGTATCTCATCATATCCTGCTGAAAAGTTATCCTTTTTTGAATTAATTATTTTACTTAATTCATCTATAGTGACTGGCTTAAGAAAAATAGTTTTTTCATTTCTGTTTAGTTTACAATTATTTGGCTGTGTAATTGTTACTTTATCTGCAATGTTAATGAAATGGTTATTGAAAATGTTGGCAACTTCTACTGGATTATCAACAATGACATTAGAAATCTTTAGCGAGATTTTTTTACTGTTATGACATGCTTTACTACTGGCAGTTTCTTTTTTTTTATTATATTCCATATTGTCTTATTTTTATTGGTTGAATTATTGATGCATGCATCAATATGCAGCCTTTATTACTTTATCAAAAATTTGCTTGTATATTTTAGATATTTTGTAAACTGTTCAGTTTTGTTAGTTTTACTTAATTTTATGAGATAACGTTTCCTATTGCTCAAGACTATAATTCCTTTAGTAATCCAATTTTTCCTTACATTCACCTTGCTATTTTTTGCCTTATATGGAAAGGCTGTATTAAAGTGATGCATAAATGAGGTCATAAAGTTGTTGTATTTCAGGTCCACTGTGGGTACATTGTATACATCGGACCAGTCCTCATTGCTTATTAGTGTATTAAAGTATAACATTATCTTTTGAGAATATACATTTATATTGTACTTCAGTCTTGGGCTTACAGCTAATGTTTGATGTATTTGTTAGTCTTAGTATTATAGCATTATGATCAGAATAGCCTGCATTAATGTTACTAAGGTTGAAAGTCATGGCTGCTTTGTCAAATAACATGACATTAATTAATGTACTGCAATTTTCTGTTTCTCTGGTGGTACTTCCTATGGCATTTTCAAGATTAAATGAGGTTAATAGGTTTTTTAGTTTTTGTAAGGGTACACTGTTTTGTTGAAAATATACGTTGAAGTCACCACATATTAAGATCTTTTTTGCATGCCTTTTTATAATAGAAATCATGTTTTCTAATTTATCCAGAAAGGCCTTATAATCTCGATTAGGTGACCGGTATACACAAACAATAAGTAGTTTTAAATCACTAATTTCTACCAAAGTGTGTTCGAACACTTTCTCTTCATTTAAGATAGAGGTAATGCTATGCCTTTTATATTTAACACCCTTTTTTATTGCAATCATAGTGCCCGCATGAATATATCTCTCCCTACAATATATGTCTCCTACTACAAAATTTGTGAGAATGACTGACTTTACACTCATATAGTTATTTTTGAGACAATGTTCTGTGAAGCAGCAGACATGTATGTTTTCCAGACTATTTAAAAATACTTCTACTTCTAGGATCTTATTACTAAGGCACTGAATATTATGATACAATATATTAAGTTCACCTTTGTTTGCTATGGATGAAAAATGATTATTATTGCAATGCTCAGGTGTTACAATGTTTTTAGTTTCCTGAAGTACTGCATCCACCACATGGTTCAGTAGTTTCCCTGTCCTTGACATTTGCTGATGCCCTCACATAGGAACCTCCCAAATTTGTTTGCTCCTCTTCTGTTGAGATGGATTCCATCGCTGGCCAGATCCTTATCCCTTATGCACCAATTACCGTCTAGTAGTACACACTTTCGAGTATAGCACAACCAGTCAAGCTCTGCATTAATTCTTCTCACTTTTTGTCTTGTCACATCACGTCTGCATAGTATTCCACTGATCACTATTTTGGTATCTGGGCTTTGCACATTAATTTCACTGTTATGTCCATGGTGTCGCCCATAATTTCCTCAGCCATTATTCCTCTTCGGATGTCATTAGTTCCCACATGAATAGCTACCACGTCTGGCTTTATTTCATTTATTTTCGCATTTTGTATTTCACGGCCCAGTTCTTCCACACGTATCCCCGTGTAGCAGCGCACGTCATAGCCGGTGTCTCTGCATACATTTCCGGCAAATTTCAGGAGCGAGTCCCCAAACACCATAACCTTTGTTTCATTATTTGTTTCACAATTGTTTTTCCCTCTTGTACTCGATGTCTCTTCTGTTGTTTTTGTACGTTTCCATTCTCTTCAGCCAGCACACTGAATCGGCTCGTCATTCTTACTGAATTATCACACTGATAACCTGATGAACCTATCGTTTTGTTGGTTTTCCATCTCGAGATTGTGGCGTATGTTTTGTTTCATGTTGATTTTCTTGGCTTAGCTTTATATTCTGTTGCTTTAGTGATGCTATTTCTTCCTGTGCTTGTTTTCTTTCTTGTTTCAATAACATAATTTCATCATATGCTTTCTTTAGGTCTCTATTTAGCATATACACAATTGTCTGAAGTGACGCTATCCTCTCGGACTCGCATGATGCAATGTGCGCTGATTGCGTCATGAATTTATTTTCATTTTTTTCCATCGCAAGGTTCCCGATAACGTTGCCTTCATTTACACGTCATTTTACCTCGTTAATTGATTCATCACTCACTCCTTTTAGTACTTTCACATTGTTATTACCTCTATAGTTATACAGTTTACGAGCCTTACTCCGCGTTACCACATTACATGCCGCCATTTTGTCAAAAAGGTCTGTCAAAATGACAAACTTAAAAAGGATACAGCCTAGAAGAAAATCTGCAAATAATTTAATTGCAATAATGACTTCGCAGTGTGTGGCGATATAAGATGCCAAAAATTTAAAAATATATAATATACAAAAACTGGACCATCATGTAAGTTTTAGTAACTTAAACATATTATTTATAAATAAAAATAAATACAATTTATGAATTTTCATGTCCCATATGAAAATTATCTGTGATCTGTAGGCCACAGGAAGAAGAATGGCAGTTAGTCCAGGCTGATAATGGAAACAATCTCCAATGTTTCAATAAATTTTAGTATAGAAAGTGAAGCTAGAGTAGTTAAAAGATTAAATTTGTGCCTGTAAATGTAAAAAAAAAAAAAAAAAAAAAAAAGCAGCAGCACATATTTTACCAAAAAAGAAGAATTCAAAGATTAATTCCCCATTTAAGAGTACATACCTTCAGCATTCCTTGCTGAACCCCTTCACCCCCTACATCTCTTAGCTGATGAATTCCTGGTACTGCTCCTATCTTGTCCACTTCATCCAGAAAAACAATACCTTTAAACAAACATGAATAAGGAGATGAAAAGATGAAATTTACATGTATTTTAAAGGCTCAATTGTTTATAAAATGTTTCATTTTAACTTCTGCTCTTAGCATACGGTAATTACCATTTCATTTGATGTATTGCTACTTTAATATTTTTGCATTATAAATTTTTGTCTTCTCTTGAAGCAGGTATTGGTCAGGTTACTATCATTCCAAAGCAAAACACCAAATTAAAAAAAAGGTCAAGCAAGAATGTAACATAATTAGAATTTAATATAACTAGAATAGTATAATAAAATATTGCAATATTTATATAAACTTGCATCCCTCCTATCAGCACCAGAGGGAAGATAACACCAACACCATCAGTCAAGTTACAGCAGATGATGGAAGCAAGAGCTTCTGAAACTTGTCTTGTTAATTTACAGTGTAAGTGAAGCAAGTGTGCTCCAAAATTTGACTGATATTCATTCATTTTGTTGTTTACCCACCTTCTCTTCTTGGTTGCCAATGCAAACGAAGAGATATTGTGTATTCAACATAAGCAACAGGAAATAGCATCAGTACTACAGGAGAAGAGAAATCATTAAGACATGTCAACACTCATTTGTCAAATAGTAATTATATGGATAGCTTTGAAAATAAGTTGGATACAACTTGAAAATAGCATTGGAAGAATTTGTAATATTAATAACATAAACGAAGCTTTTAGTTTCTAATTTGTTATTATTTTAGATTTTAGTTTATATGGATACAGAATTACTCAAATATTTAAACACTGCATTAATTATACATGTGCAAAAAATCCAAGGTTCCAAGAAGTAAAGTCATAATAAGTTTAAAAAGCAATAAATACAGAGATATATATGTTAAATAAATTCATAGACGACAACATCATAGAAGAAGTCTGTTTTATTTCTGCATCACAGTAATATATGATAATTCAAAGATCATACCGAGAAATAATTAGAATGTCGCAAATACATGAAGACACAACTGGATAAAATATAAATTTATATCGGAAAGCAATAAGAAAAGTATAAGTTAGCAAGATTTAAAGCTTTTATGGTGAGAGTTATTGATTACGGCTTCAATGGTGATCAGTCGTGTCAAATTTATAAATATCTCTTGGCCATATAAACTCCATGGCCTTTATGATTTGCAGCTCATCACCTAATCATTGGCCAGGACAGCACATGCCCCACCTACCTAATAGGAGTATAAACTGGGACAAATGCCCAGATGGTTCTTTCAGTTCCTGAAGAAGGCCATGGATTTTGAGATGGTCATTTATTTATAATTCAATTCCCGATGAAGGCCATGGAGATTGATATGGTCGAAAGCTGTATGTTTATAAATTTGTCACAACTGACCATCCATAAAGCCTTAATCAATAAATTAGCAAGCTTTAGCTCATAGGGAACTTATGCACATAAGGCAACTTGGAAACATAATTCAGCAAAGCAACATAATTAAGAGTATTCTTATTCACTGGCCTAGTATTACCATCATCCCTGTAGAAAATTAAGCCTTACTGCAGTAATGACTGCAGAGAACATGGAGAATAACTCCAAGAAGCAACATCAAATGTTCACAATAGAATCTTTGGTCAAGCATCTATAGTCAACAAGAGCTAACCTGGCACTTGACAGCTAGCTGATTCACACACTTGCAAATGAGGCTAGCCTTTTCTAATCCAATCAACTAATCGTTGTGCGATGTGTTTGTAACACGATTTGAAGAGACAGGACCAGCCTTGTTCACAGGTAAGTGAATCAGCTAGCTGTCAAGTGCCAGGTTATTTCTTGCCGACTGTAGACTCACCACTTTGTAGCAGGAATTATGTATCTGGGTGAAATAAATAGAAAATTCAAGCTAATATTTCACATATCAAGTTATATTCATTGAATGTGTAAATTCCTTGCTATATGAATATTGTATCTATTTTGTAAATGCCAGTATCAAATCTAAAGCTATTCAGCAGAAGGAAGCATGACCATTGATCGTAAGATAAAGATAGGATCAATAACAAATGAGAAACAATGGCTGTTGGCCATGTAACTAGGAAGAGTAAATACCAGACCCTACACACTACTAATCAAAACGTTGTGCAATATAGATGTGTATTTGAGCAATTGCACAGAACACACTACATATCAGCAATCCATAATTGAGGATTGTATTGCCGAAAGATACTCTGAGAAGTATTGCACAAGAGAATTTACTACATGCGATTGTACGTAAAAATTTGACTAATATTTTATGAGAAAAGCTGAGAAAGCTTAAGAAATCGAGATGCTACATTGAGTTTGGCATATGCAAGAATTGTTTCTTTCACTCAATTCTCTCATATGGAATAACTATATGGGGTAATGCTAGAGGTTGGGAGAGAATCTTTAAAATCCAAAAAAAAGTTATACGCATACTGACCCACTCAAGTTATAGAGTTTCTTGCAGGCCACTATTCAAAACATTAGAAATCCTGACACAACCCAGCCTATATATGTACAATCTAATTATACACGTGCACAATAACCATGAGATATATAGCAAATCAGCACCAGCATGAACACAACACAAGGCGAAAAGGAGAAATGAAATACCCAGCGCATAGGCTTGCACTCTATGAAAAAAGTCCACAATATATGGGGTGTAAAATATACAATAAATTGCCACAAAGGATTAGGAAAATCCCAAATCCAAACCTCTTTAAAAAAACAGTCAAGAGTTTGTTTGCCAGCAAGGCATACTACTCTGTTACAAAATACATGGAAGATGTACTGTGACCTCAATTTTAGGTGTCTTAACAAATCATTACTGTACATTTTTTCTCTTTTACCTTTCTTTTATATTTCTATACTCGTGTTTGTAAATATTGTAGACTTATTTTAATCCTTAAAGTTGTAATTATAGTGTATTGACGAGTCACCAATTTACGAGCACCTGCTCACACATGTAAGTGTAATGTGACGAATAAAGTATAAAGTAATATATTCAACAATGTCAAGTTGAGCAGCTTTGGAAATTTATCACGATTCATATTTATGAAGACTGAAATGATATATTGTAATATTGTTACTTCATTGCAATAAAGTTAATTTTGGCAGAAACTTGAATGTTGGTAATATATAAGCCTTGTCATCTTCTGTCTGCAAACTCATCAGCGACCTAGAGTAAAAGAGTCTCATTGCCAACACATTAATAAAAACCGCCACAACTTTAGCAGCTCTATCACAATTTAACATCACACAATTTTATTGCAAAGATACAAAATATTACCAAATTTCAATGATATTCAGTATGCTTCACACAGTAATAAAAATGCATGATAACTTTTACAAAGTTAATTAAGGAAAATTGAAGCTATCACAATGAAGCAACAGAATCTAAAATAAGAACAAATTAGAAACTAAAAGCTCCACTTATCTTATTATATTGCAAGTTGTTGTAGTGCTGACTAGTTTCAAGTTATATCCAACTTATTTTCAAAGCTATCCAAACATGTTACCATAGTTACAGACACTCAACTTGAAAGATCTATTTGTCACCAACCTCTGTAAACAAAAACTTATAAATACAATCTATTGGTGATATTTCAAAGTTCATAATGCAGTTCTTGTATTTTAAAATGGATTATCTTTTCCCAAACCATTAAGTCTATAGGTCCATTTAACTGTTTCAATAATTTAACTTCTGGATTTATTTCATGATTAAATGACCAAAAATGATCAACCACAGCTGTTTTATTAATTTTTTTATATTTAATACTTCTGGAATGCTCTTTTAGTCTGGTTTCTAAATGACATTTAGTTTTGCCAATTTACCCCTATCACAATCGAAACAGCTAAATTGATAAATTTATAATTTGAAATTTTATCCTTTTTAGAAAAATTTAGTAAATTTTGTATATTAAATTTATTTTGAGGGACCAAAGTTATTCCATATTCTTTAAAAATGTTTGTACATTTTTTATTGGCCCACAGATGGTGAGCATTGGTAACTATGGTAACTTGTTTGGATAGCTTTGAAAATAAGTTGGATACAACTTGAAACTAGTCAGCACTGCAACAACTTGCAATATTAACAAGATAAGTGGAGCTTTCAGTTTATGATTTGTTCTTATTTAGATTTTACAAAGTTATTATAATTTGGCAATAACATCTAAAATAAAAACAAATTAGAAACTAAAAGCTTTACTTTTCTTGGAAAGTGAGTTGGTTACAACTTGAAACTAGTCAGCGTTTGAAGAACTTGCAATGTTACTATGCTAAGTGAAGCTTTTAGTTTCTAATTTGTTTTCTTTAGATTCTGTTGCTTCACTGTTAATAGTTTCAATTTTCCTTAATTTAACGGCAATAGCATTTCAAACAACTTTATTTCTATAGGAATGAGCACTTTTACTGTGTAAAAAACTCTTATACAGATTAGTTACTGTGCTAGGAGTAATGAATACTTTCACATACCCATTTGGGCTCTGTCGACACTATAGTTGGCATCCTGCAGCAGTTTGGCTATCACACTTTCAATGTCTTCTCCCACATAGCCTGCTTGCGTTAGTGTGGTGCAATCACAGATGGCGAAAGGAACATCCAAACACTGTGCTATAGTTTGTGCCAGCAACGTCTTGCCTAGAATAATAAACGTAATTTACAATGGAACTTGCATTTTGAATGATAAACTAGATAATACATACACTGCTGAACTTTTAAGTTTAGCATGTTTTAAAGGGTCTCCCTTCTTTATTAGTTGTCTGTGAACATACTTTCCATTCTCAGTCAGCAGGTGTAGAGACTCCCATTAGTACACTCCTCAGTAACACGTTTTCCCATTTATAACAAATTGTAATGGGTAAATTACCATCATGCTTTAAATAAAAGACTGAGAAGTATTAAATAAATATCTCTCTTAACATCTTGATTGTTATTATTTATTTATGCCAACAAACTTACTGTTGGTGTTTTTAAACACACAAGCCGTGTGTGGTTCAAATCCCAGTTGTGGCATTGAATTTTTAAGTTCCAGTTCTACCTCTCAAATCTTGATTGTTTTTTGAAATCACATAAAATTACATTAAGGTAGAAGTAACATATTTTCATTAAAATCCCCATAGTTCCCTATTTTTAGGAGTAACTATATTATGGATTTTCAAGCTGAATTACTTGATCAGGGGGTGCCGTGGCCAAGTGGTTAGTGTGTTCACCTACCACTTAAGCAGCCTGGGTTCGATCCCAGGGATCCACATGTGATATTTGTGGTGGATGAAGCAGCATCAGGGCAGGTTTTCTCTGCCACTCATTCCACCAATTGCTCCAATACCTTTCCAATATATAATCGATTTCGCCTGCACTTCATATCATCCTCTTCCTCACTATCATACCTGGTGCTTGACTGACCACCCACTACCAGGTCTTCACTCTGTTCGATCCATAGATTCCTCTGCTCCCCGACAGGTGTCTGACCCTAGGCACTGGCTTGTAAGTTCTAGGGGGTGTAAGTCCTATATAAGGGGAGGGAAAGAACACATTACCTGATCCTGTGGGTCCTAAGAGAAGAATGTTACTTTTCTCCAATTTCAGCTCATGACTATTGGCATCTAAAATATCACTGCCCATAGTATTGCCTCCTGGGGTTGGTCGACGAGGTTCTGGTTCAGGTGGTGGTGGAGTATGTTGAAAGCCTACCCCAAGACCAGCAGCATGACTCACACCAGTTATATGTAGAAGATCTGTAACAGAGAAAAGGCATTTTACAGATAAAATGCTAGCAATAGCAGGTGGAGTATTGGTTGATGGTTAGGGTTGACAAACGTTTATTTTTCTTAAATTCAATATAACAAGGCAGCCACAAAATTCCCCCTCCCTTCATAGAGACTCACTTTGAGTATGGTTTGGTGTACCTGGAGTCAAATGATACAAACAAAGTTGTCACACACAGGTAATCTCTAACTGATGCAAGCACTGCTAGCTGGCGCCACAAGAAGACATTGTATATATTGCAGTGAAATTAATTACAGGTGTTATCAAAACCACACCAATAGCAGCTATGGAAATACTAACCAACCAATACCCCATTGAATATGAAATAGAAAAAGCGGCTCTTATTCAACACGAAAAGTTGATCAGACTCCCATTCAATACATGGCACAAGAGAAATTTTACACATACACTAAAGACTCAGGAGAGCTTTCTTTCCAAAATTCAAGACATCAAGAAGAATGTATACCTTCCTAATTCAAAGGAAAACTTCATATCTAAAGTCAATCCGACACAAACATTAGACATCACATATTATTTACACCTGACAGAAGAAGTTAAGAAAAGTGATACTCCAACTAGTGTTCTAAAATTATTGGCATTAGAGACAATCCATACTAGATTTCCAGAACATGAATGGCTCCATATTTATACTGATGGATCATTGATATCAAACCAAGATGGAGCAGGTGCTGGAGTCACATGTCACCTCTTTTCCTATTACAAATCTTTAAGTTATGGATCTACGAACTTTGATGGAGAAATTGAAGCAATTCGAATGGCCCTACAAAATCTTTTGTACAGAATTTCACATTTTCAGCAAGCAGTTATTCTCTCAGATTCCAGGGCAGCAATTATAGCAATTACTTCCAAGTTGTCACCAAAAAACCAAACAATTATAGAATGTTGGAAAATCCTTACCCATCTAACAGCACTTCAAAAACACCTAGTCTTCCAATGGATACCAGCTCACTGTGGACTGAGTGGTAATGAGAAAGCTGATTTTCTTGCAAAAAAGGGTACCAGCAATGTGCAGAAATCTATAGTTAATCTACCATTTTATGCAGCTAAAAGATTAGTCAACTCTGAATTAAAAAAAATTATTGCAAAATATTACTATGAAAAATCAAAGAATAAAAGATGGGAACTACCAAACATTCAAACAGTAATTCCTGAGTATCCTCGAAAAACAGCAGTTGCAACCTTCAGGTTGATTACAGGACATGATTGTCTGGCAAAACATTTAAACAGAATTGGGATATATTCTTCACCACTCTGTCCTCTATGTGATCTGCAAGAGGAAATGGATCGAGACCACCTTCAAATATGCCCAGCCACTTCTAATGCCCCATCCATCAGTGAAAAATATTGGAGAGCAAGAGGATTAATGACTTCATTGTCAGAAATCCAGCATTAGCTAACAACATATTGCAGTGAAAACAGAAGATAAGATGCACTGTTTATGTTACTGATGGATTGCTCATCAGGCACATGCTAATCAAGTGTAAAATACTGTCAACACCAGTTTCACATCTACTGTTGCTACAAAGTGTCTTAGCTGTAACTGGTTTTTCTTTTTGTTGCTATGATGACTGCAAGAAGTATCCATCCCCTCCCGTTCATTTCCACATTTCCACTATGTGGTTATGAACTGTCACTACCCTTCTTGATTGGTGCCGAGTATAGTGTCCCCCATAATATCGAGCAATTTTTGTCCAAGACATTTCTTTCTTCAATGTTTTAGTTTTGGAGATATTGTAGTCTCAATTTAAATGGTCCACTTTTAACATTCCTAACATTACTATGAGTTATTTTCAAAAATTGACACTAATACTTTAATTAGCATTCCAGATGTAATATCATCATGCAGGTAAAAAGAAGACTCATACCTCTGTGAGTGAAAGACTGTTGAGGACCATGTTCCATTACAGCCATATCCTGCCTATGACTGGGTGTCTGTGATTGTGGTGGTATATTGTTGTATATTCTTTTATAGTGATTGTATACTGCTACGGATAAAACTTTCTTTGCATAATCTTGGCCAACAACATGTTTGTTCAAATATTCGTAGATCTGAAAAATTTCAAACATAAACATGGCTCTGAAGTACATAAACTAAATTCATGATTTCTCAAATGCTAGGAAGGGATGTATATTTCTATTACTACTTGGGTGTATGCTAGTTTAATATAGCAATTCTTGACATCTGCTCCATTAAAGTCAAAATGGTATCATAGAAATGGACAAAAATATTTTCAGTTGGTGCACATTCATAAAAGAATGTGTCTGTACCACCGCAACACTGTAATAAACTGCAATAATTCTACTGATATTTTGTAAGAACTCTTGATGGAAGTATAGAGATTCAGATTGTGTTTTACAAAGTGTTCACTAAGATGGATATGTTTGGATGAGAATTCCAAGATACTTTGCATATGCTACTAATAAAACCATAGAGTGTATACTATAATTTGCAATTGCAGGCTAGTAAAGAAAAACTGAAAAAAAATTAAGATCAAATGTGCAAATAGAGGACTGAACACAAAATTACCAAAACTACAAGATTATGTACTGAAGTGGATTGAAGGAGATCATGAAAATGGAACTGGAATTAATAAAAAAATTATTCAAATCCATGCTGTAACCTAGGGTTACAGTATAACTTAGACATTAAGAGTAGAGTAGGTTGCTGCACTATTGTGCACCAGAAATTTTTCTGCGATTTTGAAAGTCAGTTTGATTTTATAATCTGATAAAAATTATTTTTGGAAAGCTTTGCAATCTAATAATGTTAGTTCTCAGGAAAATTGTTAAACAAAGGAAGAAAGAAAAGAAAGAAAGGAAAAGGAGAAGGCAGGAAGGGAGGTAGAAAGGAAGGAGGGCAAGAGGGAAGGAAGGAAGGAAGAAAGAAAGAAAGAAAGAAAGAAAGAAAATTTGATGCAGAATTCAAAATAACCATTTCGCTCTAACAAAGCTTGCATTAATGTGGTTTTGTAAAAATATGTACACAGCTGCTTAGTATCTGAAATGGCAAAATGTGACTGATGAATTCACTTTTTCTCTTGTGTGTGTATCAATAATGAGGGTGCTCTAATTTCATGAGCTTTAAGAAAAGATAAAAATAACTGTATATTTGCTTTGCTGTAAACGCATGTGCTTGAACCATTAAAACAACAAATCCCCAAGTGGACTTCATGTTTGGGTGGCCTATGTACTTGCTATTGCCATTAAGTGAACAGCTTGCCAAACTTCTTCTGTCTTAAAATTATAATCGATAAGAGCAAAGAGGTGGGATCAGGGCTGAAAAGTTCAATGCCACAGCCAGGATTTGAACCACAGATCTTCCACTTATCAAGCAGCTGTTTTAACCACTAAGCTACCATGGCCAACTTACCAGTTTGACATTAAATTCCCCAACCGATTCCTACTTTCCCAGTAGACCACAAGGGAATCTCACATCAGAGATAAATACCCCATAGGCGACTTACAAATTTTAACTACTTTATATTCAGAGTCTTGTTTTAATCTTCTCTCCACTGTCGACCATATGTAGAATTAACTGCTTTTATTTCAGTGTGAGAGCATTATGAGCATGTTTCTGTAAATTGTGAATGATAGCGCAAAATGAAAACAACATGCATTCAATGTTCATATGTAAATAGATAGAGATCTTCCTGAATTTTTGCAAGTTGTATGTTGTGTGTGGTCTGCTGATCAACCCCTCTCTTCCCCTACCCTTGCATCTTACACTGTGGAAGTAAAACATAAGCAGCAAGTAACAGTATGGGGTATTTGAGAAATTACAGTAAAAACACATTGAAAAAAATTATGTGAACTGTGCAATGGAATATATACACAGTACACATGCATACATACATACATACATATTCAGCTAGACAAAGAATAAGGTATGGAATATGTAATAAGTGGGCCAAATTTTAGTTCACAGTAATGTCCAAAATTCAGATTGAGCAATAGATTTTAAAAATAATTCAGCAGGAACCAAACAGTTGGAATGGTTCACCAAGCTTTTGGTTTATCCAATTTCAAATTAATGAGGGTATACTGTATACACATTTCTCAACAGATTATAGTGTAAGTTGTTATGTGGGTTTTATTTCACTCGAATATGTAGAAAATTAACAGAGTAAACCGTGCTTTCAGAAACCCCCAAAAATTAAATTTCTGCCAGTGGCAGGTGATTCTAAATTATTGAGAGAGGTTTATGCTTTATGACATCTGAAAATCTTAGTTTCTTGTAGTTCCTAGTTTTTAATCCTCAATATATTACAGAAATAGATAACATTCTTTTGTACAATAAGCACACAATGATTAAGGTAACATCTTTGTAATCAATTTCTACAAATCGCTGAAATGTCAGTTATATTTTATGACAGACTCAATATAGTACAAACTAATTTGTAATATTTGGGTTAAACAACTGACACTTTCATCTACTGTTCTCATGGAGATAAGGTTTTCAGAAAACTAAAGCCAATGGCATGAGCTTTGGAATACAGAATGTCTTTACTTGGGATGTTAATGATTCAGAGCAGAACCATTTTCGGAAATTTTCCGCTCATAGATTAAATTATTTATCACAAATATTACACTTGTATACATGGTTTCATCAAATTCTAGTTATATTAATACAAACTTAATTAAACAGAACATAAAGATACAATTTAATGACAAAAATTTTCAAAAATCTTATCAAGTACTATAAACAGTCTAAAGCAGGTATACATGAAGTCATCTGAATAGAACTATGGTTTAAAAGTATATTCTTGAAGTTTCTCTTAAACTATTTACCCTGTGAGGTTCTGATTGGCTAAGAAAGTTTATTGTATAACGTTATGCCTTTATGGGAAACAAAATTTAAACTCTTGGTTAGTTTGTGTAGTTGGAGATGGAATTGCCTTTGAGGTTCTTATATTGTTCTATTGATATTTATTACCGAGTTTAAAGATACTTTTGTTTTCATGAAGGAAGGAAACTGTCCCTAAAAAGCAAGTACGAGATATAGTGGACACAGTTTATCGGCAGTCTTCAAGAATTCAACATGGTCGACATTACACTAAACAGCTGACGGAAGTATTTCAAAAAGCAGTCCTACCAACGTACATAATAAAGGCATCTCTAACCTCAAATATCACAGGGTTAACATAACATGCTTTCAAACGATAATGATGCTTGAACTTGTTACCACACAACACATGAACGTACTCACCTTTGGCAAATCTTGTTCTGCAATAACACTTTTGGATAAAATCACTTCCGAGCGCTAAATATTGTAATATATACGAGATGCACTACTGTGCAGCAAATACAAAAATAACAGTAACTATAACTGTATATACTGCTCTAAAACAATTCAAGACAAAATCACGCAAATATGAGCAGTACATCTACTGATTGATTGATTAATTAATTAATTAATTAATACAGCGTCTAAACAGAACCTTGTTTTAAAATCTATCGGTTAGCCTCTCTGTAAAGCATTCATAAACAAGGGCTTCTGTGGCAACATAACAGATGCAATAACACCAACCCTTTTCATGAAGAGGTGTCGGCTCTGTATGCAGACAAAAATCAAAGAAGATGCCAGCCAAGTATGAATAACAAGTTGTTGAATTATTTCATCAATTCGTCATTAATTCAAGGAGAAGAGGATGAACTTTGCGGATTTGAAGATGAAAATTAAAAGAGATTAGTGATTAAAATGAACATCCGTAGCTTTGGTAACAAATTTGTTTGTATAGCTTTGAGAATGAGTTGGAGTCAACTTGAAACTTTAGTCAGCTTTGCACCAAGAACTTGCAACATTACTAAGATAAAGCTTTTAGTTTCTAATTTGTTCTTACTTTAGAATGGTTGTGTTTTGTTCACTTTGTCTCAGCAACTAAGTACTTTCTGATCCAACCGCTGTATTTTAAAGCCATTTTATACCAGAAAGGAAAGTTATTTGAAACACACTGCACAAAACCATTCAGCAGTATCAAAATAGGGAGAATCTGTATCAAAAAGCATTTATGTAGTTTTTGCAGACAGATACAAGTGCATTTTGTTTCAATACTCTTCATATAATCTGTGTTTCATTAGCAGAAATTTGTTTCTCTGCCTAAAAGATTTCTAATACTGCAATCAACTGTAGCTAAGTGTTGACAATTTGGCATAAAGAAAATAAAGCAGAGCAAGTTGATTTCCTAGAGAACAATTGTAAAGTTCTTTAAGTCAGACAGATTATATCCGTGCAAACATGATGATTTTATAAATAAACTCCATTAAATGTATGTACCTTTTTCGGTGGAGGTGGCGGTTTCCTGTAAAATCCGTTTTTCTGCTCTTCTCTGTTTTCTTTCAAACTTTTTTTTGTGTCAACTTCTGATAAAACAACAAAGAAATGGTGACATTTCTCACACTTAACAAACCTTGTAGATGCTGCAACACAAGAGTAGTATTTACATTAGCGGTTTCTTTGTGTTTTAGAACATTTAAGTACAAAATAACAATGATGAGTAAACAGTACTGAAAATTCTCTGTTAACACTACCATCTATTCAACATACAGTTGAATCCTGATAATTTGACATTCTGTGTAACCCGACAATCTCTTTTTTTATATTTTATCGTCAAACTTGACTGTAATCCTTTATGTTATCTATTATACAGTATGAATAGTATATATAAATTTTAATTAGTGTACCTACCACATTCTCCCTCACAGTGACAAAAAGGCAGATGCATATTGACCTTCGATATCTAGTCAGAACATATGCAATTGGCAATCATAAAACCAAAAGCTTGCTGCTAATAATATAGATCAGGGGAAGACAGGTATCGCTGCTGTGACATCAGCTCACATGCTCCCGCCGAAGGCCAGTTGAACATGTAACGTCACAGCGGGGAAGATGAAATGGCATGCAGGACATCGTAATTTTAATGCTCACTGTTTCAATTATGGAATAGTCGCAGATTATAAATAATTACATTTTGGCTTTATGTCATATATATATATCAATTTATGTGAACAATCATGTTATAACGCAAATAAAACAGAAATTATAACTATTTTGCCTGAGCTAGAGGAGAGCTATACAGAACAATTAGGTGGACATTTTCCATCATTTGCTGTTTCGCTTTTCTTTAACTAGTTTGTCAATGTTAGGGCGTAATGTATGGCACATTTGTAACCGAAGACTGCATGCTAGATTGTGATCTGACAATATGCTTCGGGATTTTGACTTAGAATGGTTCATAACAGAAAAGAATTATTCGCACACATATGTAGAACCGAACATACATAATATCCGTGCAACAAGGGCATACAACCTCAGAATTCTGGTTTGAGGAACATTCTTATAAAAATCAGCCAAATCTTCCTTGTGTTTATATTTGTCCTTTAGCAAATCGTCACACTATAAATTTATCAATTCAATTTACTACCTGCTAGAAACATTGTTAACATCCAATGAATACGGGGTCGCAAAGATCTGAAATGTAGTTGACAATGTTTCTACATCTTGAAGCCTGGTCTCAAACTGGTGTGAAACACAGGGAACTGAACCAAACACAAAACCACAACACACAACACTACACAATGTCAACAAAAACACAAAATAAAAACAAAATTCGCACTAATGCTGTTAAGATCCCTCACACAACAAATAAAAATCCTTAGACTAGGCTGAAGAGGGTACTCCCTAAACAGCCTGGGCACGGTGTAAACATGCCCATTTAACATTTTTCATATTCATTCAGTTTCGGGCAAGTTGCGCCTCTGATCTAGGCAGCATAGCAATACACCGCTATGGCTCTGGAGTCCCATTCACACAATGAGCACAGAAATTTCACGTACCCTGCTTGTTGGCCCAAAAAAATACCCTACATCTTAAGATCACAACACATGAACCACTTGTGCTCATTATATTTAACTTTTTCCAGGACAGTATACATATTTTGGTACGCTTCTTTATGGGATGTAGAGTGAGCTATTGGAACTGACGCAAACATATTGCTGTTGTGCAGCAGAAAGAGCCACCAATGCAAGCAGAGAAATCATGATCAGAGCAGTGATGATGAAATGGGTGATCTGAGCATGTATTAACCACACTGGGTAGCAACAAAGTGAGTTATTTAACTGTCACTGCTTAAATTTTTATATTTACAAATTGTTAGTATTAGAACTTACAAACAAATGTTTCAACATGTGTGCATGGGTCACCACACTTTGGACAAGTAAGATGTGTGCCACCATCTTTGCCTGTTCCTTTGCTGGTTGGTCCTTTCTTGTTATCATTTCCACCTTCAATGCTAGTACTACCTCCTGTTTCTCCACCTGGAGATCCTGTCACAGTTCTGAACGAAACTGCTGATAACCTAAGGCCATGTCTTAGTAATCCTGCAGCTGAGCCAGTATGAATTTTATAACAGTGAATGCCTGCAAATACAAGAGAACTACTATGATAAACCTGTAAATAAAAATATGCAAAAGTATTTAACATACTTTCAATACAAATAGAGTAAACCAGTCAAAACTGAGTTTATTTTGTATCACATCATTTAATGAACATGTATGAGTGAAGAAAACTTTTGTGAGAAGCATGGGACCCATGATATTTGGCTCTCTCCCTTCAGGGAAGAAACAGGAAAAAAGTACATATTTGGAAAAAAAATGTAAACAAAACACAAATGGTCAAGATAACAGGTTGAGTAGATATGGCAAGAACTTCAGAATCTGAAAGCCTTGCCTCAATCTCATCATTACTATTAGTCAGCAAAGCTTACTGGTGTGTTGCAACAGTGGCACTGCTATTGAATTGTTTATGTGGAGTTTCATAACAACAGCAGAAGCTGTCAACAGCTGTATGTTGCCTGTAGATCTCATCCACATTCTAATTTAGTACTACACATTCATTAATATTTTCACTCATGTAATATCAATACTCCTGTTGGCCATCAACCATAATATTAATAAATAACCCCTATCGCAACAGCCCTTTGTGGGACAAGGTTTACCACCCAGCCACTGCATCCCCCACCTCTGCCCATTACAGGTGTCATGAGTAGGGTGCAGAACTGGAGGGTGGGATGCAGTCACCTGAGTACTCCCGGCTGGTTATGCAGCCTTCGTGACCTGGTGTTGCTACCTCTTTATCAAGTATCTCTTCAATTGGCCCCTCAGGGACCTAATGAGGCTGAGTGCAATCCTTGCCAGACCTCCCAGCGGGGGAAAAATTCCCACATCAGTACTGGGGATCAAACCTGGGTCCTCCATGTCAGAGGTAGTTGCGCTACGGAGGTAGACCATAATATTAACAGTGTTACTTATATACTAGGTAAGATATTAATTAGTAGTACGTGGGTTAAACTCAAAATTAAATTATTTACACAGTTTTATAAGATAATATTAAAATCAACACACACTTCATTTTCTTATGCTTGCTTAGTATTACATTTTGTGTTATAATTGGGTATTAGCTTACTTTCAATTTCTATAATTAAAAATGTTAAAAAATGTGTTCATTCTACATTCTTTCAGAGTGTTACTAAAATAGTCACAAAAGTTTGTGAAGAATATATGGTGCCACTTACCAGTGCATTTCCCTGTGAAATAAAGAAGTAATAAAAAAACCATTGTGTTCACAGGAAGGCAGGTTCATATTAAAATGAAAGAAAATACACACACACACATTTTTGTTGACTGATGCCATAGCTTTGGTGACAAAGGTGTCAGCATTCATGCCTTCCAATACTTCTGCACTCCTGGAGGTTCTTCAGATAATGCCCTACAGAGGTTTAGGCAGTCTTTATTCATATCTATTCCCAAATCGCATAAGCAGCAGATGGGAGAAGGCGAGATTCCAATTCTATACAGATGATTTGCAAGACAATTGTGGCCAGTTATGAATCTGAAGGTTGCTAATACTGTTTTGCAGGGACATTGTGGTAAGTTATCCTAATGAATAACTTTGGACGTAGTAAGAGCCTGGTGGTCAGATATAGTGTGTGAAGAGTGTAGCAGTCCACAAATAGACAAACCAGGGTGAAACAGCTGATGCTCCTGTGGAGTGCAATGATGGAAACCCTTGAGGAAACTCCTGCCAGTACAAATGGCAGGCACCTAGATGTGAATAAGAAGCTACAGTGCCAATTATATTGGTTGCATCTTGGAAGCAACATGGAGAGGCATGCCAAGCAATGTGACATATGTGCTAATGGTCCTGAACTCTCACCATTCATTCGTATTGGTCCCAAGGGAAGCTAATGTGAATTTGTGATTGCTTTTCTGCACATCATGGAGCTGTTCAGGACAAACAGGGAGTTATGTGATGCAGTCACTAAGGCCTAAGGTTACCAAAAGATCAGCACTGGGCAATTGCAACAGCAAACAGCTAAGCAGTGTGCTCACCCTGTGTAAAAATTATAAGGCAATCATCTGATAACTAAACTCTTCTAGAAGTTTCACCTTCTAGCATACTGAAGTCCTATGGAAATTTCCTACCACCATATAAGTGAGCACTCTAAAGTGTTGCATAGTGAGAGAGTGAGGATTTTACAATTAGAGCAAGTTGATGACAACAGTGACAACATGCAGCAAGTGCTGTAACTACAAAGGACTTTAAGCATCATATGTTCTATTCCCCACTGAGTGAACCGTCTGGAAGAGGCTGTGCCATGCTTACCTCATTACAATGTAAAGAAAGTGAAGTGACTATCAGAAGTGGAACTAATTCACATTAGTGAAGCAACAGTGTGGGCCCAGCAAATCTTAAGGAAAATTGAACTAGGTCATTCAGTGAGAGCTTAAAAAAAATCCAGTGAAATCACAATATGTATGAAAGCAAGAAGGGTAAAATCTTTGCCTAACAGAATGATATTCAGTGCAATATAATGCAATTTTTTCATTGTGTATGGATATTAACATTCCATCAGGAAAGAAACATTCATACATTTCTTATGTTACCGTGTGTCTGAACATAGTTTCAAATATATAACAAAAAATTATTCTTTCCTTCTGAGATTTAGTTGACTTATGGCCCAGATGTTTAAATGCCTTAGCTCACTTATGGTACTGAGTGCCTTAACTAGTCCCATTAATTGCAGAACTTACCATTATGAATGCAACTTCGAGCAAAGACCAGCTTTCCTGCAGAAATGAAGGCACACCTCATACTGCCCATCAATAGCAATTCAATTGGTTATCTTCAGATGTTCAGGGCTGCATAAAAATATTATTATTAAATACTTACATTAAATATTACATTTATTAGTGCTGACAAAATTTTCTATAATTGGATTACTTATTTTAAATACAGAGCCTTTTTATTAAATTAATATTGTAAACAAATGGCTGAACTCCAAGATGTTTCATTATACTATGCTATCTAACTATACAATAGAGGAATCTCCAAGATAGATTAAATTTAAGGGCATGAGTAGATAAGCACTAGTTATCTGTAATAAAGGAACTGAAATAACCATTGTTCTATCAGATGGTAAAGAAATATGCTAATAAAGAATCATATGTCTGTAAATGCAGTATGCAGGGACTGGCACGATTTAGATTATGAATTTGGAATTTAAAGGATTTTAGAAATAATTTTGCAGAGTGGAACTTGTCCTATAAAAGGGAATTTGAAAAATCCCACACATATTTTATTTGAATGCCCAGAAACAGCTGAACAGCAACATCAGACAACTGAGCAAGTTTAAATAGGGAAATTGCAGTGAAAAAAAAGAAAAAAAATCTTTGATAACCAAACACAAGTATAAAATCAGGAGCAAATGGCTATGGACAGTAAAGAAAGAGGATAAACATACGTTCTGATTTGATTCATATAACTTTGTAATGTCTTCAGATATGTAAGCTTAAGAAAGGAAAGTTATTTGAGTCATTGAGTGAATGAACAAACTATCAGCCTGGAAATAACCCCTAGATATATAAACTATCTTAAGACAGGAATCTGATCTAATTGTCAACAATTTCTTTCCTTTTAATATTTAATAATTTATGTAAGTTGTAAATAATTTGTACTTAGAAAAGATTATGGTTTGGGAAAGAGCTAGACTGTAACCCAACTCATTGTGCAAATGATTACCATAGGATGAGCACGAATAAAAGTCAAACCAATAAGGACCCATATAAAATAGGAGCTATATTATATAATAAATTACCATTAGCAGTTAAAAATAGGACAGACTCAAAATTTAAAGCTACTCTAAAATCATTTCTAATAGATAAATGTTTGTATAATATTGCTGAACTATAATGAATGTTATATTTAGATGTAAATATTTAATGACATATCTTGTAATAACCAATGGCATTGTAAACTACATAAATGATACAAGGTTGTACTATTGTATTTTGTATAATAATTATGTATTAATTATAGTGTGCTATATATGATATATCCCATGTCATGTAAAATGATCAGTGGATGAATAAATAAATATTCTCTTGAAAAAAAAAAAAATATTCTCATGTATTTTACTAAGTACAAATAAATATAATATATAACTAATCCCAATGTACAACAGCCCTTTCTAGGCCAAGACCTACTGCTCCACCGCTGCATCCCCCGCCTCTGCAAATCACAGGTGTCAATAGTACGTATTATAGGCTATACAGAATTTTCAGCACTTAGAAGACTGAGGGCAGGTTAAGGAAATCGGATATTCCACTATTGTTTCTCATCTTTTTGCATGAATATCAGGGAACTTTCATCTATTTCTTGGAATAGCCACATCTCTAGAAAATTACAATTACATATAAGGGGTAAAGCAAAAGATACTCTGTAAAAAATCTCATAAATCAGTGTGTAATATCATAACAAGGGAGGTACAAGGAATTAATTTGTCACATCAGTTAAACACGTGTAATAAGATATATTTAAAAAGCAAATTATATCAGATAGAAGGATTTAAATTATTCACCAATGGTTCAAATCCAATGAGAAGTTTCCAAGATAAACTGCTATTGCACTATTCCTCTTTGTGCATAATATAGATTTAAGGGGTCTCCAAATTACTAGACCATGAGGGCCACATATCAAGTTTTGAATCTTACTGGGGGTCACATAACACATTTTCTCAGAAATTAAATAAGAAAATTATAACAAAATTTATTGTTGCTTAACACAAACATAATATTCAGTGGAAACTCCAGTAGTTTTTATTACTCTTTAGTACACTTTGTGAGAGGTATGAAATCCAAAATGTTCTCAAACTGTGGCTCTAACTAATTTGTCATATGAGTAAAATTTTGTAAATGTTTTTCACTCAGGTTATTTCTACATTTAAAGTTTGTAAATTGCAGCAAAGACAATGTTTGTTCACAACTGTAGGTAGTGACAAATACATATAATAAATGTCGGGCACAGTCTTTGATCTTGAGATAGTTTTGTTCTGGAAGAAACCTATTAAATTGAACAGGCTTCCTTCTTTAAATTTGTTCTTCATGGTGTCTTTCATTTGCAGAGCTGCAAACATCTTCCACTTCACAAGAAAAAGTGTTCTGGAAAATTTTGATCTCCTTAGAATGAGCATCTAAACCTGAGACCTAGAACAGAACTCTACATTCAGAACACCAAGAAATTCCACTGCAAACAGTGAAAAACTTGAACCACGTTCACTCTTCAACGACTGGCAATTGGTGAAGTGTAAGAGAATGTTCTGACATATGTTCAGTTTCTGTCTAAAAGCTTGAACATGTGAGTAAAAGTTACATATAGTATTGTCCTTCCTTTTAAGTTTTTTCATTCAGTTCATTCAAATGGAAAGTAGCATCAGAAAAGAAAACTAGTTTCCATAGCCATTCTTTGTCCGACAGGACTTCCAAGAGATTGTTTTTCTCATTCAGAAATATTTCAATCTCTGTTCTCAAAGAAAAGAAGCATGAAACATTATATGAGTTAACCACCTCGCTGCCGTGTGATATGAGAGATCACTTGACAAGGATTCCGCCTCTTGAATTGACAGGTTTGGGTCCCATCACCTTGGATGAAAGTGACAACAGAAATTACAGGCATCATCACACAGAACATATCCACTGACTTTTGCACAAAATGCTTCCAAATGAAGAACTCAGTGTATTGTCAAGGGTTTAGTAGCACCACTGGCTTCACATTCAGAGTTTAGTCTTCCAACAGAACCTGCATACAGGAAGCCTTGTTTATCTGGATCTCCAGATTATTCAGGTCACATTTGCAGATATTTTTTTAAAATTTAATGTTCACATTAGATAATACATTTAACATGATAGAAAGAACATAACTGTAAGTATGCCAAATATTAACTTTTTAGATTCAATGTATGGTTCCTGCATAAATAGTACACTAAATTATGGTAATACGTACTGTACTATAAAATGCTACCTGTTGAGTTCAAGAAAGGTTTGGTAGTGCTGATGCACTACACCTCCCTCAATCTCCTCAGTTTTCCTACTGTTTTCAAACAGCAAGTATCATTAAGTTTATCATATGTGTTTCAACCAGATTGTTTGTGTGTCTTATCAAAGCGTTTGGAAGTGTAATTCAGTGTACAAGTTTAAAACAACATCAAAGTGAAAGAAGGTCGTGGTTTCAATGGATAAAGTGTTAGATGCTATTAATCGAATTGGATCATTGGATTGGTCTTAGCTAATAAGGCTGTTGAACCAAAAACGAAGAAGCTATTATCAAATTGATAGAGGAGAAACAATAAAGAAAATAGCTGATGAATTGGGAGTTGCTGACAAACATTATGGCATACTTGAAGCATCAGCCCAACACCATGCCAGCTGAACTATTAATGATAAAGCGTGTGACTGCACTTCATTCAAATGCCACAAGCATTTACAACAGAAAACTGTGGATCAATTCTTTATTAAGAAATTATGTGATTTTATGTGATGTGTACTGCACATAATTTTGTTACAATACATAGATATTTTATCCTCATAAATGCTAAGTCTGCTTATTTAAAGATTGAAGAATTTTGGTTTGCTTATTAGCCATATAACCCGGATTATCTAGATATTTGATTTTCTGGATTGCCTTTTATTTTGCTTGTCAGCCAAATAACCTGGATTATTCGGATATTCAATTTTCTGGATTGCCTTTGGTCCCAGTTAGTCCAGGTAAACAAGGTTTTACTGTATTTGCCACAGACATTTCTATCCCCATCTGTTGTAATATATTTCAGCCAAGAAAAAGGAAGGTTGTACTTTTCAGCTGAATTTAACTGTACCCCTTGAAAAATATCAACTAGTGTTGTACCATGAAATGAAACCAGATCTGCTAGTTCTTCAGTAACTTCAAAAGTTTGTATTAATACCTCTAAAAAACAATAGGACTTAAGCTGCACCTGCCATTCTGTAGATTTCTGTGGGCTACTGAGTACCATGCAAACTTAGATGCTTTTTCTTGTAACTGATTTGATAAACTACAAGTAATATCTTCAACTTGATGCAGTTGCTTTACATTGTTGCATTTCGTCAGGAAACAGTTCCTCAGTTGTAATTAAAATGCACCTCTTTATGTAATCACCGTCAATGAATGACATGCCTTGTTTGGTGATTTCATTGGCAATTCATTAACTTACTTTTGTAGTTGCTTCACTCTCCTTAAAATGCTTCCTAAAAGTTCCCATTTCAATGTTTCAAATTTCCATTCACACATCTTGTCCTTTGTTTTATTGAACTATCCACAATATTTTTTTCGTAGTGGTGAAGAACATTGTATTTCTTAAGAAAAGCAATAACTTTGTTACAGCTAATATAACATGAATTGTCTTTTCCTACAGTGCAATATTTCACCGCCGTTTATTGAAGACACACCACTCACTACCCACTTTTCTCTTTTTGTTTTCAATGGACATATTGCATACATATTTGAAAGAATGAAAACTTGAAATAACAACATAGCAAACATTGCCAGGAAGTCATAGCTGCAGGCAAAGTGCTCCTGGTGGCATTACTTTTATTTTTGTGAAGCCAATTTCAATACGTTTTGAGCAGTACAATGCTCCTACCAGCCTATATTAAATGCCCCAAATTAAGAGCACTTAACACATTGAACTCTTTTTTGTACATTTTAATATCAAGGTCAATAACAGATGTTATGAACACATGTGCATTAAACTTCACACTCCTTTGCACATTAAAATAAATAAAGGTGTGTCCTTAAAAACTTAAGCTTAAGCACAGGGAAGATTAAATCATTTCATGGGCCATATTTTCAAGACCCCTGATATATATGATAAAATCCTTCTAAGACTCTGTGAACCATACAACTATCCAATTACGATAAAATGTGAAATGGGAACTATGTATTATGAGAGGCAGTGGCAATCAAATAAAAACTGAACACCCCTTTGTCAATAGAATTTGTTTTATTCAAAACTAATTGCCATAAATGTTAATACATTTATCCTACTGGGAGAAGAGATGGTCTTGTAGAAAGAGCTAGGTCTCTGACAGATCCACATCTCCACCTAACCTTGCACTTCCTCTTCTGAATGAAACCAACATTCATGAAAGTCTTTCTTTGACTCACCAAAAAATGTGGAAGTCACACGCCCGGGATTCCGAATAATCCCCCCTTCAGGTCTCTGGGCGGGGACTACTTCTTGAGAAGCAAAACATCATATTAATGGAAGGTCTAACATCAGAATACTTCAATGGAACTTAGGCCCAGCCACTTCTAGCGTCCCATCCATCAGTGAAAAATATTGGAGAGCAAGAGGATTAATGACTTCATTGTCAGAAATCCAGCATTAGCTAACATCAACAACAGACTTGGATTTTATGGAGGTCGGTGAAGTGTTTGCCAGCCGAATCTCTGAACCTTAACCCTCAGATAACTTGATCTGCAACCATGATCTTAATAATGGCATGTTGTTGTTGTTAGCTAATGCTGGATTTCTGACAATGAAGTAATTAATCCTCTTGCTCTCCAATATTTTTCACTGATGGATGGGGCGCTAGAAGTGGCCGGGCATATTTGAAGGTGGTCTCGGTCCATTTCCTCTTGCAGATCACATAGAGGGCAGAGTGGTGAAGAATATATCTCAGGGGTCTCCATCTAGGGGATATGTGAATGGCGACCACAAGGTACCCAAGCTGAGCAGAACATTACTTCCACTTACTGGTGTTTTGCTCCTCACTGTAGCTTTTCTATCTGACCTTACCTTGGTCATCTCTTGTTCTCTTCCGACCCCGATGCTATTAGGGTTCTTGAGGGCTAGGGAGTCTTATTTTTCCAACCTCTCCATTTCTCTAATTTCTCTCTAAAGTCTTAACCCCTAACATGCTGACCTGTCATGGTATGTATACGTCCTCTAATTGGTAAACAGAGGATATGGTCGGTGAATTTATTTTGATAATTCTCCCGGTCAGGTCGGTGAGACCCGTAAACCAACGACAGGTGTGGTCCTCCAGACATTCTGGGGGTTGTGAGAGAGCGATGTGACAGCCAAAACAAAAAAATATGGTGCTCTCTAAAAAAAAACGGTTACTATTACTGCTATTGCTCTCTTCAATATCAAATTAATAATGGCATGTGCGGAGCCATGACTGCCAACCTGAACCCAAATTTCTTCCTCTGTGATTCGTTGGGTTTTTCCCATGTGATACTATCAATCCATGCAATCATATCAGGCATAATGACCCAATAGGCCTACCCCAGATGCAAATTCTCTTCCAGTGATGTGCATTCTTTGCAGAATCTCTTCTGTCGCTTGTGAACACTTCTCAGGGATATGCCGTGTTCACTGCACATAGCAGACTTGGGACAATGAAACTCATGTCTCAGCACCCTTAGCCACCAAGAAACGAACCACAGCTCTCTGTTCTTTTCTTGCCTCCATTTCCAATGCTGGGCAAACACAGTATTCACTGCCTTCACCTCCAGAGCAATAAAGACTGTTTGGACCTGTGTATTTAATCTTAACTTTAAATAAAATCAAATGATGATGAGATATACATATCTATCCATTTCTCCGACCCTACAGATGGCAGTATCCATACATAGCAACAGTGTTGCCAACTTTTGTGACAAATGTGCTTCATGATGGGTGTTTGGTTTTCATTTGATTGCTCCTAATACAAATAGACCCTGGAAAAACTATAATGTAATAGGGTTGGCAGCTCTTTCTCTGGAACAAGTAAACTGCTAAATGACTGACAGCTCTTTTGCTAAATCTTGCTGCAAAACTGTAAATTGAAAAACTGAGTTTTATTTGCGGGAGCTCTTTAACTGCTTTAGTTCTCAGCTTCCCATTCTATACTGGGTGTGAAAGGCTGTTTAATTTTGTTCAGTTCCCTCTAGGCTTGAGGTTCTTTTAAATGCTACAAATCTATGGCACAGGATCACCAGCTTTACTTCCCTTCCAAAGGAAGTCATGCTAAGGATTTTAATGCCTAAGAACATCCCTCACCCTCTGCTGAGTTTGAACCCGTAACCCCAGGGTTTCAAAACTGTGACTGATATTTCTAAACCTCAGTTATATACAGTGTTTTGACCAACTGTTTTGGAATGTGGGTATTGCTTAGAATCTATTAAATATAATTCTTTAGAGTGAGTGAGTGAGTGAGTGGGGCTTAAGAGCTTGTCGACAAGGTTGTTTGGGCCCAGATATAATTCTTTATAATTCCAGTACCACAAAAGAACTGTTCTTTTAGAATTCTGTGTTGAACATGGTTCTTTTTAGTGAAACACACTTCCAGAACCATTCTGCATAAAGAACAAGCTTTTCTCTCCCCTAAGAAGAAGCAGCAGACCTAACACTAAGGCTGATTACAGGAACAAAGGTAACTTTTTAATTTTAGAAAGAGTTATGCAAAGAGATATTAGGCCAGTGTGCAAGAAGCTTTCAAACTTCAATCCAAAAGTTATTCCTACTCTCATCTATGTCAGGAATATTCACATACAAACTTGTTAATAAACAATATTTCTAAAATGAAAGTTAAAGAAACAGTACCCACCTATAGTAAATAAAAAGTGTGTGTAAACACACTTAATGGCACACACTGCAAACTAATACTTTTATTGGATTTTCTATTTATATCTGAAACAAAATTGTACCAAAATTTGCTGGTAAGTCACACATTACAGAATTAAAAAACAAAAAATGCAAATGACTTATACACCTTATATCCCTTTTTTAAAAGCATGAAAACATATGCTGGCAAAAATACAAATTGGAAAAGAAGCCACATGCAAAAACCAAGACATGTGAAAAAAAATGCATTAGAATGCTAGAGCTGTTTTAAATATTGTGCAAGAGACATCAGAATGTAAGGATACAATAATATGTAGTCTTTTCTAACCAACAATCCATCCATGCAAATAACAAAGTCAAAATAACCTCACATTTCAAAACATGTTCATAGTTACTTCTTTTCGATTGGTACTTTATGCATAGTTTAAAGTATCTACACTGGTTCCACCTACACTTTTAAGAAATAAAATGTATGAACCTGATAAGTAACACATCGCACGGTCTGTAGCAATAGCAAATAACTGTATCAAACAAACAATAACAAATTCAGCATACCATACAGGTATGCTTCTTAGTTTTATCACCACTGCGAACGTCCGAAAGTTATCTTACCTGTACAATAATAAGGGTTTAAAGTATATTTGAAACGAATGTGGGAAGAGCAACAAACCACAAATTGCAGTCACACAACTTATTCATACACCAAGTCTTATAAAACTGACCGAAGGACAAACGTAATAAATGAAATATTTCGGGCTAAAACTTTTTTAGGACTTCATCCTTTAACTTTGTCTTTTTTCCTGTTCTTATACTGATGCAATTTGTATAAACTTCTGAATACGTTTCACTGGCATTTATGATGTACATCTGCAAAATTTCGTTGTTATTTTTATAAATCGAATCTCGGGTTTTATACTTGTAGCAAAATTATGTAGAACTTTGATTGGAGTTTAATAAGTGCCAAAATATTCTGACATAAACTAATGACGTCATGATCACCAGACTATTTTTCTTCTGCACATATTCTCGACGTTGCATATAAACAAAAGAATTGTTATCTTTTAACTGGTAACATGTGAAACTCGAATCTCCTGGAACAGTAACTTTTCACGTACCTGTCATGTATACTAAAATAACTACGTATTACGGTATTATTTCATCATTGTTTTTATTCTACAACGCGTTTTGAAGGTCAACATCAATTCCTTTCACGTCACCGACATTTTGAAGACTGTAGCTTGAACTGTAATCTGTACAGTATCGATGTTGTCAAGTTTAATCCTTGGGTATATATTTTTTTTTGAAAGTTATTCCCTTATGTGTCTATTCCCTGAAATCCCCGTTAGTAATCTCTGTTCACCACAACTAACAAGTAATTTAATTACAGTGTGTAATTTTATGAGCGCAAATGTACAAAGGTGTTGCATCCAATTTAGTTATCCTCCCTGATTGAGGCTTTCCTCACTCCTCATAATTGACAAATGCTATAGAAAGGCACCCTAAACTTAGCCTGGAACGTTTTCTTCCGAAATGTTTTTTCTTAATTATCACTTCATTTTATTACAATACCGTTGCCCATTGTATATGTTGCCGGATGAACAGCGTGCATTATCCATTAAAAATGAAGTGGCCGGAACTCGAACCACGGATTTTTGGCTCTCCATGTCGGTGTTTTTATAAGAGAACCGAAGATTCATGGTTCGAGTCCTAAACATGTCATTAAATATTTGGAGTTTGATTCAGTTGCTCAGTTAAATTTACCATTGACGTATAAGCAGTACGTGACATTATTTGAAGCTCGCTAGAAACACTCCAGTCAATTTCGTGAGAACTAGAAAGACAAGGATTGGGGGGGGGGGGGGGGGGTGCTGAAATTATTTTGTTGTTATTATATTATTGTTTAACGACGCCAGGATCACATCACCGTCGCCGGTGTGCCGGAATTACGTCTCGCAGGAATTCTTTTACACGCCAGTAAATCGACTGGCAAGGAGCTGTCGTTTTTAAGCACACTTAAAAACCATCGGTCTGGGACATACTGGAACCCGCGACCTTGGAATCAGTAGGCCCACCCAGACCGACTGGGGGAGGGGGGTGGGACTGTCTACTGACTTATATTCACAAGGCGCTCAAATTATTATATAATGACCTACATAAGTGATATTTTCCACATAGTGACAAAAGGTATATAAACAGAGAAGCATTTCAGATCTAGTAAAAATCTGAACCAACATTCTCATTTCCAGCCACTTGAAACAAGAGCCTCAAGTTTTAGCTTAACTGGCTAAATCGACTGGAACTATATTCTAGTATATTCAGTTGTCTTTTCTAGTTACTGTAAGCGTCTTTTTCAAACCAATAGGACGGCGGGGAATTTAGTTCGGCGAATTGGTGCAATAGCTTTTCAACCAAACCATAATAACACAAATTACCACAATACCTAGGATACCGTCTAGTTAGTAAAATGAGCCAAAGAAGGCAGACCTTTAGATTGAAAAAGGACAAAAGGAAGACCCACTAGGAGATGTATTGACAGCATCTATAACACATCCGAGGAATAAAAGGGGAAATGAACAGGATATTATCCTATACAGAAGAAGAAGAAGAAGAAGAAGAAGAAGAAGAAGAAGAAGAAGAGGAGGAAGAAGAAGAAGAAGAAGAAGAAGAAGAAGAAAATGAAGAAGACCACCATACCTGTGTTATGAGCCTATAAAGTTCAAGGAACTCTAAGGCAATTGAAGAGTTATGAAAAAGAACTTAATGAAAGAATCGAAGAAAGGATATACTTCAATTTTTCTTGCTTTCCTTCGTTATTGTATCTCCACAGGTTCAGAATGGAATAATTGCCAGGTATAATGAAATAATTGTGATGCAGATTATTGAAAACACGATTAATAACAAATGCTCTTCAATTTTGGCTGATAAAACAACAGATGTTCTCTACGGTAGAATAACTCAGTATCTGGAATAAGGTAGCATATCTCAGTGAAGATAAAACTAAAGAAGATTTCCTGCAGTTTATGAATTGCATGATTTCCCCCGACAAAGCTTGCTGATATGTTCATTTCCACTGTTCACGATCTTGGAGTGGATATTAAGCACCGGGGAGGGCAGAGTTGTAATGGAGCTTCAACTATGTGTGGTAGGTAAATTTAGCATGAACTGAAAACCAAGTAACTGAAGCTACACTTTTCTGATTCTGCCAATTGAGTCGATTTCTGCCTCGTCAATCAAGGGTCGTCCATAAATTATCTTCTTTTCAGAGTTCTTTGGTCGGGTATTTGAGTAATATTGTGTTCATATGTAAATCTATTGCTACTTGTTTCATGCTTGGTCATTCATAGTCTCGAATTTTTTTCCTTGCCTCATAAACAATTATTTCATAGTCAATATAATTTGTATGCAAATAATCACTGCTGAGAGAAGTATAAAGAATTGTGCTGTGATTTTAATAGCCCCCAGAACGAAAGGCGAAATGAATAAAGATCTAGCAAATGCTACTAGCATTAAGAATAAGCTTTCAAGTGTTTAGAACCAGCAATAGCTTGTTTTGGAGTGAATCGCCGTTTTATAATGTTAGAGGAAGCGCAAAAGTTAAAGGTATATGAATGCGGGCCATGCCGAAGGCTCCAGCGTATCATAAACTTATCCCTCCTATTAGCGCTGCCAAATATGGGTACACACATCTTACACGCATGAACTGAGAACATTATCTTCCTTAATTACGTTCGGATAAATGCTTGAAAATTATACAATATCAATCTTATAATTGGGTACAAATGTGTTTTCTGATTGTAGCTGTACAAAACTGTCGCTACGATACTTAGATCTAGAGCTGGGCATTTTTTTATATTTCACGTGGTTAACGTCCCCCAACATTAATTCAAAATGGCTAAGCCTGAGAAACACTATGCACCTTGTATCTCCAATAGTAATAGCTACCTATCATTCATCCTACAAGATACATCTGTAAAAGATCACCATTCCCTGCTCTCGAATATAAAAGAATAATGTACTGTGAAAATACAAACCACGCAATTTGAAAAGGAATAAGTTCAGCTCATTTTCAGAGTAGTAATGTGCTATTTTATTGTTAAAGTGAACTATCTAGTATGCGTTAAGTCGTATTTCAAACTCAAGTTGAAATATTGTTAATATGCTAATTAAATTGTGTATTTGGTTTTCCTCTATGTTTGTAATACGAACGAGTGTTCATGTCCATCAAAGCTGGGACTAATAATGTCTCTAATAATAGACGTAAACTGATTCATTCACAGAGCAAACGAATTGCACTCATTTTACGGCGTTTAAAAAGAAAAAAAGCTCTCCAAATCAGAATAGACCAACAGTAGATTTTCAAAAACCCAGAAATTGACTATGGAAACTTGCAGTGTATAGGTAGCATAAACAGTGTAATGAATTTGTAGTGAAGCAGTTCATTCATACAAAAGGGCAGTGTACCTGTATTTGAATCTCCGGGAAAAAACATACAAACTTGGAAAGCGAGTTACTGGAAGGTTTTAAAAACGAGTTTCCTGAGATAAAATCAAGGTAAGAGTTAATGTTTTAAGGACATTAATGCGTTGTTTAATTAATATGGAAACAACGGACGGCGCCGTGGTTGGTGAGTAAAATGTGCTCTGATGTACAGATATACCACCGGTACACGTCTACTACCTTCGGCAACAACACCCAAACTAAGCATTCATTATGCTTTGCACTTCCTCTAGTAAATGAATGGTGGAAGATTAATGCATTTGTCGTCAGAGAAATGGTAGAGGAATTCAAGAACAATCTGGTAGATTGTTGGGATTCTGACTCGTTCTTTGTTTCCAGTGCAATATTCAGTTTCATTAATCATACCTTGTGCACACACTGAAGATTTCACCAATGTACAATTGAAGTTTGTATCAACTTTATGAAATCATTCAGTGACTTTAAATAACTCTTATACAGCTAAACTTACATGAAAAAAAGAGAAAGCATTGTAAGCAACAGTTGAATGTCAACAACAATTTGGCAAGGTAATATCAGAGAAGCAACTAAAAAAATACGTAACATGACAAATGGAGCAAAAAAGAACAGTGATAATACGGCAATGGGTAATTGATACATCATTCTGAAACCTTCGGAGAATTACACCGGACCAAATATTTTAAATATTTGTCACTAGAAATTTAACGAATATGAAACAGTTTTTTAAGTTTTAGACAACCAGTGATGCCCATAGCCAAAATGCTTTAAGTTTTGCAGCTGTATTTGGTTTACCGAACATTTTATAAGTTTATCTAGCAAGCATTCAAAGTTATAAACAGCATTGGCGTCAGAAAAAAGATTCATCCTAAGAGCCATACAATGTACACTAATCAGGTGTGGAGATATGCTTCACCTAATTATAGCTGCAACACCCTTTTTACCAGTAAACACTGCCGCTCCATCTGAACGTATTTACGTATTTTCACATCTATACCGTCTTCTGAGAAGGCTTGGATATGTTTTTCTTCAAGGGACTTTGCATAAGCATTTTCCACTGGTACTAGTATATAGAAACTAGAACAGCAGCATGTGTTATTTTGCTCATTCACATACATAACATATAAAATCAAGTGCTTCTGAGAAAACCTGTCGGTTCACTCATTCACAAAAATGGAAAAGAAAGTCAGTTAATTTCAAAAGATTAGCCAATTTTAAAAGTAATTGTTCAGCATTAAAATTAGTCATTGTTGCTGCAGTCTCATTTGTATTAAGAGTGTTCCCATAATCACGCAATTCGCAATTTGTAACTGTATACATTCTGGATGGTCACGACAACTCCACTCTCTTTTTACGGCCACATAAACTAATCGCAACACGCAATAGTTAAATCTAATTTTTCTTTTCGATTCTTTTAACGTCCTCCAACATTGTGTCATATCGGACGAATGAATGAAATGAAATGGGTGAAATGATGCTCAAATGAGCCCGAGGTCCATGGAGCTTTAAGTTACCCGACATTCGTCTTCTCAGGGTAGGGAAAACCTCGGAAAAAAACCTTACCCGGATAACTTACCCTAAGCGAGATTCGAACTCGCGACCTCTTGAACGTGAGGCAGACACGCTAACCATCACGCTATCGAGGCGGGCACGAGCACTTATTGAATATGTTTCTAGGATCTGCCTTCTGCATATTTTTCCAAGCTGCACACAATCCGAATGAATCACACTTTTTTCATGTTTATATATGCCGTCAAGGTTCTTCTTATTCTTTGGTCTCCTGACAAGGTAAATCATTAGATGAAGCAGCCAAGGCCACGGAGGAATACAGGTTTGGGGTGGTGGGGGTCAGCACGCCGACTTCCCCGATCGTAAGGTGCTTACTTGACCTTTTAGGGACGCTACGTTTCTCTCAGGATAACTCCTCAATTGGCCCCTCAGAGACCTAACGAGACTGAGTGCACCCCGTATCAGACCTCCCAGTGGGGGAAAAATTCCACGCCGCGGATCGAACCCAGACCCTCCGCGCCAGAGGCAGGCACGCTACCAACTGCGCTACGGAGGCGGTCACTAGTCTTTTTACTTTTGTTTTTCCGCACATTGACTTATCGAATCTTGTAATATCACCGAATCTACTGATGATATATTAGTATTAATTATCACGTTTGAAGAACTGGTTAATTAATCCACTTTTTGTATGTTTCATATTGCTTTCGTTGTCAGTGTTCTTATTGAAACTATTAAGCTCTGTTGGTCTTTGTGATTTACAAGTGAATCTAAAGTTACTCTGCTAACCGTGTGAATTGCTGCTGTTTTTTGATGGATAGGAAGATGAAGTGTTGCCAAATACTCTAGTGATCTTGGCATTGCTAGCTGTTCCGCTTGATTGTACAGTGATCTGGTAGCTTGTATTGTAACTGATGTACTGGTTGTTTATATATATGGCGATTCCTGCTCCGGCACCTGTGTCTCCTTTACTACCGTCAATGTAATGTTTAGGTTATACTCGACATTCTCCTGCTTTCCTTTTATAGTGTAAATATCTGCAGAATGTGGCCACCTCGAGTCGTGTCATGGGAGGTCTAATTTTGTTTCCGTCCGGTTGTCTTTCTTCATTATGTACATTTTTGCCAAATTTTGAATTTCTATTGGAGTGTTTTTTGTTAGGATACATGATGCTTCATGTGATGTGGTGCGGAATGTCTTGGCTATTCTAATATTTATCAATCTGTGCACTCGATTGAATTTTACTGCGTTAGGTTGTTTATTAATGGCTTCGATTCAGACCGGGGCACCGTATGATAGAATTGGCAATATAGACCCTTTGTAGATTGTTTTCATCACATTCAACCTCTGTCCCCAGTATATTTTTGCCGATTTTGCCAGTGCGTGTATCAGATTCGTCCTTTTTTTGGGTTATTACATCTACGTGTTTGTCAAATCAAAGCTTATAGTCGATTGTTATTCCAAGGTATTTTACACTTTCCAACTTCTGTATATTTCTGTTGTTCAAATAAAATTTTAAGCCACGCGCCTCCCGGCATCTCCTTTTTGTTATAATCAGTAGTCTTGATTTCTGCTCATTGAACTTAATTTTGTGTTGTTATGCCCAACATTCCACCTTGTACAAGTCCAGGTTTACATTGTTTTCTAACTCGAGGAGTCTTTTCCCTTTAGTGATCATCAGAAAATTATCAGCAAAGGTTAGGACTTCTGTGTGCTGAGTGTATTCTATATTCAATAGAGAATTATACTGAATGTTCCAGAAACCCGGGTCATAGCAGGACCCTTGTGGGCAGACTTTGCTGATGGATTTTATAGGTGACATGCCGTTTACTGTTAATGACGCCGTTCTTCCATTGAAATAGCTTTTGGAAAGTTGATATACATTTTTGTGGCACCTAGTTTAAAGTATACTTGGTCACCATGCAGAGTCAAATGCCTCCTTGACATCTAAGCTGACTAGAGCTACATATCGCCTATCATTTATGATGTCTTGTACGGTTTCCTTTAATGACAGCACAGCACCCACTGCACTACTTTGAGGCTTAAAACCAAATTATCTATGACTTATTACGTTGTTATGGTAAATATGATGCATTATTCGGTTTATTCGTGATTTTGCTAGAAATTTGACTGTTAAATTTATAAGACTAAGTGGTCGGTACTTCGACACTTCGTCTGTGACATACTTTTGGCATGTTTCCACTTTCGAGGAAAGCACCCCCCCCCCTGAGGCTAGCATTATATATTGCGGTGAAAAATTTTGGCAGTAGGCTATACACTTCGTGTAGGATTTGGACTGTAACACCATTTTCACCAGGTGCTTCCCTGCGTCCATTGTTTTGATTACCATTTCGATTTCTTCTATTGTAAATTGCCTATCGTTGGATGTTGTTAGTTGCTTTTCTACCTCGTTTCTCTTTTGTACATGTTGATAACTGTCATCACATTCGTTATCTTTAGGAGCGAAGGATTCCATCATGTACTCTATCGTTTCTTCTAGATTTCTGGTATAGGTGTCATTGGGTTTACGTAGAGTTATTATAGTTAGATTTGGTTTTATTTTGCCTGATGCGATTTTAGTTTTTGGTTTGGTAGTATTTAACGCCCGTTTTTACTACATACGGCACAGCAGGTGGATGCAATTTTATAAGCTGCGTTCCATGGAATAGCCGATTCTGTTAATGTGCAGTATTTTTTCCAAGACTCATATTTCGCTTTTCTAATGGCTACCTCATATTTTTCTTCCATTATTTATATTGAGCTCTTCTATTTTCTCTAATATTTGTATCATTTATGGTCCTTTGGTATCTTCATCTAGGTGCGCAGACCGTTTTCTTCAATATGGTCAGTTCTTAGAGCCACCATGGAACAGATCTGTGATAAAGTATTTTCGATGTGGATTTCTTGGTCTTGAAGGACTTCTTGCATGCAGTACTTGCGGAGTTTCAACATTTTCTGCTACTTCTTCTGTATTCGTTGCCGCTGGTACGGTGTTTTCTAGTATATTATCTAGATATTCTAGTCCATTGGTTGCTGATTCTCCGTTTGGCTCTTGTGTATAAAAATGGCTTTTGACAACTTTTATGAAATGTCTCCTGAAGTCATAATGCTCTGCTTTTGTAATATACCGTGTGCCTAGAAAATTATATTCATTTTAGTTTCCGTTCTTTTCCATGATATATGTAAGCATTCTGTGGTCTGAGGAGCTGTCTTCGTTACAGCATTTCCAATTCCTCATTCATGTTAACAAATTTTGATTTATAATTGTTACATCTACATTACTAGATCCTAAGTTTGATTCAAATGTGATATCGGTGTTATTGTTAATCAAGTGTAGTTCATTCCCCCCCCCCCCCCCCCCGCTCTTATTACTCAAGTTATCGTGCAATGTTCTGGATCTTGCGTTACTGTCCGTGGCCAATATTAGTCCTTTGCCTATTGCCATTTATATATATTGTCACCGCGCCCACCGCATCTAATTGCCGACAACAATAGGAGCGTACGAGACAATAGCTATTACATGGCGGTGCGGTTTCTGGACCGTTCCGCCACAGGCACTCCCGAATATTCTACCTCCAGAACTTTCCCTCTGTCTAAGGACCTATATAAGTCGCTGCCAAGCACCGGGCCGAGAGCAGAAAGCAGACGTATGCGAAGCGTTGAGGAGTCGTGCCGACTAGCAGTTCAATCTGACAGTTCTTATTGGTTATTCGGCAGTTGTTCTGTTGCTCTGAGCTTGGTCAAAAGTAATCTGAGTGTAACGTTAGCACTACGCTGACTAAAAGGCAATAAAGTGTGAATAGCAGTAACTGGTGTTTTTCTTCATTTGTTTCTTCATTTCAATTTTGAGATCACGGTTTATATCGTTGTTAATATCCGGAGCAATACTCACTGCTATCAATTTTAATTGTCCGCAAGAGAATTCCACTATCACTATGTCTTCATGTGACAGCTGATTTATATGAAGGGCACCAATTTGTTTTGATACCACGATTGCTGCTCTCTTTACCCCGTTACCTGAAGAGTAGATTCTGTGTCTTTTAGATAGCCCAGACATTTTATTGCGAAATAAGGTAGGGCTCTTGTAGGTATGCAATATCTATGCTTTGTTGAATGATCAGCTGGTCTAGGTTGTAGGTTGCTGCCTTCGAATGCTGTAAGTTTAACTGCGCATTGTTAATTATTTTACCGCTGTGTTGAGGTTTCCTGTTAGTTGACCTGTTGTGTTGGGCCATGATTTTAATAGCTGGTGTTTTGTTTGTAAGTCTTGATGGACAGTTTTTATCTATAGCACTGTGATTTACATTAACTTGATCATTGTGTGTGTGTGTGTGTGTGTGTGTGTGTGTGTGTGTGCGCGCGCGCGCGCGCGTGCATATGTGTGCGTGCACAAGACCGGTTGGCCGATCGCCATGAAAATTGGCGTACCTAATATTTTTTCATGGAGAAGGCTTATGCAATCCATTTTACCACGCAGCGTATTACATTCACAAGGTTTTCTCTACCTGCTTTTCTTTTACACAACGCATTCACATGCCTTCCTCTACTCCCTCTTCTACAAAGAAGTCATACATATTTCTATACGTTTGGAATCTAAATGCAATATACATTCACACGGATTTTTCTACTCATTTCTTTTTACGAAACACAATGACACTTCTTTCTCTATTCGCTCTTCTACAAACAGTTCATACGGTTTCTATATGGTTGGAATAGGAATGCAGCGTATTACTTTCACACAATCTTTTGTACTCAATTTTCTTGTTTTAAACACAATCACATCTCTTTCTCTACTCCCTCTTCGACGAACAATTCATACAATTCTCTATATGATTGAAATAGAAATGCGTATTGCATCCACACGGCTTTGTCTACTAGCTTTTCTTCCTGTAGTGTTCGTTATTGTTCAAATGTACTTTTGCATAATGTTCCGTGGTTTTTTTATGAAAAATAAAGAAATAGTTACAATTTTCTGTCACAAATGGTGTTAGGCGTGCGATGAAAACCACGATATTGTCGCCCATCGCATTATTGTCGGCACTACCGCAAAGGAGCCGAAGGGAAGAGACAGAGAATGGCCGCATTGTTGGGCGCTTGCTGAAAGAGAGTAAGGGATAAGAGACTTCTGGAATTTTCTGCTTTGTATTTGACCGCAATAATAACTGAACTTTCCTGAAGTTTCCAGAATAGTGCCTGGGAGATATAAATAGCGGTAAAGTGTGAGAAGGGACAGTTTTTGTGTTACGAATTCGGAGCCGTGCTGTTGGTGAATCGGAAAAGACTTTCTTGCTGTTGCAACGAGTGTACAGAGTTACTGTTTATGGAAATAAAAGTGTTTTCTTTATCTCGACTACATCTGTCTTCTTTACTTTACACCCACCAAAGTCACAATATGAAGCAGTTGGTTGGGTTTAAGGGCCCGTCGAGAACTTGGTCATTAGTTGGTGAAACAAATATTAGCCAACATGGACATAATAGGAAATGAAATGAATTCCGGAATTTGGCAGATGGAAACAAATGTGGAAGCCAAATTGAAACATGTAAACTCCGGAATAGAAAAGATGAAAACGGGAATGTCCGATATGAAGATAGAGCTATCGGAGAAGATTAACGAGCAACTGGACGGAGTGAAGGAAGGCATCGAGGAACTCGGTGGAAAGATAGACACCCTGGAAGTTGGAGTCGACAGCAGCACCAAAGAACTGAACCCCATTTGCTCGATGAAAAACTCAAACTTGGTGCACGTCTATGGGGGAGGCCTATGTTCAGCAGTGGACGTGTTATGGCTCAAATGATGGTGATGATGATGAAATATTTATATTTATCTCTACATCTCTTGTATCTCAGAAAGGGCTCTAGCATTTGAACGAAAATTTATATTTAGTTAACATTTTGCTCTTCACGTTTATCTAAATAAATATCCTCTCCCAAAAAAAGCATGATTAAAAATATATGATGATTATCATATTATATTAAATGATGATTATAGATGCAGAGCAGAGCTTGGTTGCCCAGGTACGAATGCTGATATGACCTGAGATGTTGAAGACAATATATAAATGAAATAAAACACAATCTATTATGCGACAAAGCTTGGTAAAAGCATTTTGATTTAAGAGCATAAGGTTCTGTTCTTTCACATAATATATGCATTTTATTTATCAATGATACCAGAGTGAATTCTGTTCAGAAATGTTTCTTAAACTTCCGCTACATGTGGGATGCATTAACTTAATATTGAAATGATAATGGTCATCAAATTCTGAGGAAAGCATAGAGCTTTTGTCCGATTCCATGTTATCGATGTTCGCTCTGCATATCCTGCCAATGATATAGCTGTGGCCAGGGGGGCCTCTTCCCGTTTCCCGCGCAATCGCCCTTCCTAGAGCTGTCTGCTGATGACGTCACACGGGAGTCTCGCAGTACCGATGTCGGTCTGGGTGGCTCAGTTGGTTAGATGCTGGCCTACTGTTCCCAAGGTCGCGGGTTCAAATCCGGCCCAGGCCGATGGTTTTTAAGTGTGCTTAAAAACGACAGCTCCATGTCAGTAGATTTACTGGCATGTAAAAGAACTCCGCGGGACGAAATTCCGGCACACCGGCGACGCTGATGTGATCCTGGCAATTGACAGCGTCGTTAAACAACAAAATAATAAAATAAATAATACGCAGTACCGATATTCACACGTGCAGCTTACATTTTACGATATAATTCAAATCCCATCATACTATCTAAGTATTTCTACTCTACTTTCCTTGTTTTCTGACATGAAATGTCAACGCAGGCGTTTTAATTGAACAAAACAAAGTTCTCATTGTGTTACATTCTGTAAAACAGAAATGAAAATTATCTGTAGGTGGAAAGAACAACAGTGTGCCACATAATCGTGCAATTATTACTTTGTTAAGAGCTTTCAACACGCTTATTTCACTTTCTTTAGGATTTAGGTTATATTTGCAATGCAGCCCTTACTAAAAGGCCTTTTAATAATGTAATAAACGAAAACAGAATGTGACACTGACATTCTTTCCCTATTAAGACAGCATTTTATTGACTGAGCTGTTCTTCTAAGAATAGCTGTGTGGCCACTCTTTTTCAGCAATATGAAAATGCAGTGCAGAGGAAAATGAAATACATAACACAATTACGAGAGCTATCATTTTTGAAAATACCAATATACTTGAAACGGAGAGAGAGAGAGGGGGGGGGGGGAGAAGTTTTGTCTATCGCTTTCATCTATGAATCCTTTATAATGTATAATGAAATTTTATCTATGTTAACATGAATATATAGAAGGATAAGCCTTGGTAAGAATACTTTGCGCAAGAGTGAGCAAAGAAAATAATTTGTATATAGCACATCAGATTTTTATCATGGAAATATATGCTGTGCATATTTTAATACATTAAACAACTATAAATAGTTTTAGTTATACATACTGCGCGTTTTCATAGATGATCCCAGTGATCAAAACTAGAGAAAATCTGATGAGGCTGTAAAATAATGTGATTAATTGCAAATTACGTTTATTTGTGAAATATCATCAACGTATTGTATAATTGCAAGGTAATTCCAGCATCTTGCTCCTTTTCTTTAAAATGGTAAAGAAAATATTGTCCGTATTTCCCAAATGAGAAAGAAGCACTGCATAGCTATTCAGGAAGGGTCATTAGCCTTTCGTTCATGTTATACCTGAATTTCAGTACGGTTTGGGAAAAGGCGGTGCACACCCTTTGACAAAACAAAGGTCATTGTATTTCGCTTCCTTTTATCTTTCTGTTTATCTTAAAAGGGTTGGAGTCATTCTGTCTGAGCCCGGGCGCATTTAAAATGGCACGAAGTAGCATAATAAAACTGCCGAATTGCCCTATGAGATGCATTTAGTGGTAAGTGTTAACGCACTAAGTTCTAAGACAGAAAATTTCGTATTTTCTGGAAAACACATCTTGAAGTCACGCCTATGCAATTATTTCGACGAATCAGAGAACAATATTTAAAATAATATCTTTAACTTGGGGATCTTGTTCGGCCGACTGAACAGTGGTACCAAAAAGTGAAGGAATTTGAAGTTATATTTGCGGGATTCCATGGCTTTAACGTTTCAAAAATGTGCTGGAGTGATGAAAGCACTTACTGGCATGATTTGCTCTAAATTTCCTGAATTGGATGAAAGAATTGTTTCCCTATACGTCAGGACCCGCACTTTCATTAGGATACGGCATTTAAATAACAAACTGAAAGCTGTAAGTATGACAAAAACGAACACGAGGAAGTGTCAGCTACTTCTTCTGCAACAACATGACCAAATGTAAATCTACTTTTAAGATCAAACAACAATCTGTTACTTATTATTTTGATTGTAGTTTCGGTGGCAGTGGTAAAATTGGTTTGTAATTAGTAGAATGTGTTGGTGAAAGTTTCTAATGTGTTTTCAGTTAAGGTATCTTTTCTATCACATATCACTGTATTTTTCTACACTTTATTAATTATTGCTTAAGTGTTTACGCAATGGAACTGTCAGTCAATGCCTTAAATGGTATATGTCGAAACGGGTTTGAAGCGCTCACTTTCTATTGCCGTCTGAACTGCGCGCGCTCTGAGACCTCCGTGTGACGTATCTTGCCGGTAACCAATGGCAGCAATTGTGCCGGAGTGGCCTACCTTCTTTCTCTAGTTACCTTGAGCTGTGGCAGTGTTCACACTTCAAGAATAAACAGGAGTTGGATGGAACAGCATCCTAAAATTTCTTCTTTATCATAGCCTCCTAAATTAACCCTTAGCGGGCGAAATTTAATATATTAAACGCTCCGTCGGACCACTCCGGGCGGCGTTTCATATATTAATGGATCTAAATCCTATTGAGTATATTTAGACCCTTATGGCAAACAAGTAGGATTGCAGAGCAAAGAGAATTACTGGAAATCTTGAGTACCACATTCACGAAGTGTGGGAGAGCATGCGGAGATGACCTCACATGAGTGAATCCTCTCATCATTTTAGTTCAAAGGAAGTACAATGCATCCCCAGAGTAAACTACATAAGATACCAAGATTTAACTGCCATGAAATTATTCAAACTATTTTGATGAATCTATTTTCACTCTATAAAACAGAGACTAGAGATATGCCAGTTTGTTTAACTGCCCAGATCTATCAGTAACGGAGCTCTAATGACCTAGCTGTCGACGGGCCCTTAAACCCTAATCACTCACTCACTCACTCACTCACTCTATCAGTAACAAAATATGAAATAAGATGATTTGCATTTTATTCAGGCAATGATACAAAAATGAATTGTGTTCAGGAATGTTTCCAAAATTTCCTGCTCGTGTGGAACTTATTCATCTAATTTTGAAATAAGAATGTAACTAATATGCATCCATTGCAGAATTGCCAAAAATATCTTGAGCTATAGTGAAGTTCTTTTCCTTGCCTATCAAATGCTAGGATTTAATTTTTGTAACCAGCTAAGAATGGCTCATCATTATGGGAACTTAGCACTCCACAGAGTAGAGGCCTGCACGGGCTGACATTCTTAGGTTCGGCCCGGCCCGAACTCAGCCAAGCCCGAGCCCGGCCCGAGCCCGAGAAGAGGTTATAGTGCCAGGGCCCGAGCCCGGCCCGGCCCGATTATTTAAATTTATTATGATAACATTATCATTGTTGTTATTGTTATTATTACTATTATTTGAAACCTTTCAGCAGAATAATCATATAGAATCCCTAGTAAAGGAATGCCGTGATAATTGTGGTATTCTCGGAAAAATACATAATACATTATTTTGTATCTCTCCATTTTCAAGCCCGGGCCCGGCCCGAGCCCGACAAACAATTTTCAAGGGCTTGGCCCGAGCCCGTGCAGACCTCTACCGCAGAGTAGGGCAAAAAGGCATTTGAAATGTAGCCATGCTAGCACTATTGGAGGTTTCTTATTATCTTACTACTGTCAAAGTGTTGCAAATGCTTCCACATTTTCATAAGTATTCTTGATAGGTACACTAATATAACAACATTTTTGTCATAGAAAACCTGTAATAATTATATAATTTATCATCAGCAAAATTGAGGTAAAATGTGCAGCCATATTCATCCTACTGCACATATCAGTTTTTATATATCCTTGAGGACTATATGAAAACATAAAATTGTGTTTTGGTATTGAGACAGAATATTGTAAGACCCCAAAAGGAAATCATTTATGTAAATATTTATTGCAAATGTAATTTATTTTTGGTGTTGATACGAATTAGTTGAGTAACGAAAACGTGTTGCTATTGTTCATTGTTACAAAAAAATTAAGTTTGTTTAAAAACGTCATAAATGTTAAGTTCCACATTTAAATTTAATATATAAATAAAAGAATTATATGTGTTTAATATTAAAAGTGAAGGGAGAATAGCTAAAGATCGCTTCCCTAACAATACGGGAACTATTTTATGAATGCATACGCGGATGTATACAACAAAGATAGCATCATGTAAAGTGGCGCTGGAATTGTTAATAGTGTCTGTATGTTTGAGATGTGAAGACGTGTTTCTATAACGTGCGTGGATGTGAGTAGAAAAGACTTTAGAAAAGTGGAAAGACTATCAATGAAACATAAATAGGTGCGATGAAAGATAATTCAATTATAACAACAAAAAAAGTGTTAATAAAGTGATTTATAGTGAAGATATATCAAGTGTTTATTCATTCCACCTAGTACCACGCCCGGAGAGAAATAATAGTCTCATTGCTCATTTTAATTATAAAAACAGCACCAGTATGTTAATCAAGTCAAATAGCCCATTGGTCATCTAATAGCTCACACACATCAGGAACACACCATGTTCAAATGATGTGCAGTGGTTTCTTTGGGTACTTCACTCGTTCACTCTACACTGAACATTTCCAAAGTTTTGGTTTTTTTTTTATGTGCAGTGCATATCTCTTGCAACTCTCCAATTAATACAGTGACACTGTAAACTGTCAGTTACAGGCAGTAGGGGAAGTATTGTATTCCACCCAAAAATTTGATATTAAGATTTCACCAGAAATGCATGTTTTGAGACTCCATGAATAAAAAGAACACACACATTTTTAGAAAAAGGTCTCCATGTGTGTGTCTATCACTTAGTTTCTGAACAGCATAATGCAAACATGGTATTTAAGTTCAGCATCTTCCAGGGATGCAACACAAAGTCCCCCATCACAGACCATGCTTTACATGGAATATTTTTAGAAAATTTTGGATTTATAAAAAATGGCTCAATTAATTGGATCAGAATACTGTGTGTTTAACGTGTTTTCATGACAAATGTAACGCATATCTTGAATTTGTTTTTACTTTAAGGACACAATTTTGGAAGTAGTTTCTATAACAAATTTAAATAATTTTAGGTGGGACCATGGTCAAGTGGTTAGACCGTTCGCCTATCGTCAAGGTGGCTCGGGTTCAATCCCAGGGACCCGCTATGGTATTCGTGGTGGACAAAGCGGCATCTGGGTAAGATTTTTCTGGGTTCTCCGATTTTCCCCACCACTCATTCCAACAATTGCTCCATCATCACCGTTCCATTCATCCATTTTGCCTCCATTTCATATCATCCTCTTCTCCACTCTCATACCTGGTGCTGGGCTGACCACCCGCTTCAAGGTTTTTACTCTGTCCGGTGCATGGGTTCATCTGACTAGGCACAGGCTGAACAAGACTTCGCCAAGATTGAACTTCTGTATTCCTGCTAATAGCCATGACATATTAGATCCATTAAGTTCTTCTTCTTTCTTCAAGGTGGCCATGGCATAAACAGCCACTAGATCCCTCGCTAGTCGTAATTCTGGGAAAATCAAACCGGAAATAATTTTAGCAGTGTGTCTCACAATTTCTCACAATCTGAAATAGCGCTGACACTTCCTGTTTTCTCAGAATCTGAAATATGTAATAGATCTTCACTTTATCGAAATTTGCTGCTGGTTAACCTGTGTTTATGATGGCTGAATTGGAGAGCAGGTTAATATGTTTTCATTGGTCAATGACATCCTAATGTGCAATATCCACTATCTATTCCTGTTGCCATTAGCAGCTTGTTATGAACCAACCATTCCCATTGTCGTTAACGGGTGATTGTGAACCAGCCTTAACAAACGATCACATTACAATAAGTACAATGTTCAACTAACCATTGCTCTCCTCTTCTGTTTAAATTGTATGTACACATTATATCTTTTTGTTTAACTTTGAGAAAATCAGCTTACTTCAGAATGAATTAAACAAAGCAGTATTTTATACTCATTTTAATTTGAATGATATATGGGTTCAAATAGCAGAAAAAACAGTGAGACTTTTTTACTTTTTATTCTTTAAATGAAGCAAGCACATAAAACAGCTTAAAATAAAATATCACAATAGCTGAACATTTAACTGTCCAAACTGTCCTAGAATCTTGCACCGTTTTATGTGGAGCATGCAGTTGCAGCTTCACATATTCAACATATTATTTTCAACACAAAAAAGGGTATTTAAACAAATAATCCATCTTAATGGAATACTTAATCACATCCACTCTCACTTTTAAAAATTCACTTTCTGTATCTATGTTGAAAAGAATGATCAATATGTAATTATTCATAGATACTTCAAAGTCAGAATATTTGAAAGATATAAATAATATCACGGTGTCAATAACTTGGCTCTTTTTGCTACTCTTTCCTAGTTTTTTAACAACTGACAATGGACATTTCAGCTCAGTAGCATCCTGTAATGATGGCACACTATAGCTCAATCATTATTTACTGATGCAGAGAGATTTGTTTTCACTATGCCTGCCAAAAATTGCCAGGTATGATGAACTAGGCAACATTTGGCAAGGCAAAATGAGAAAAAAAGAAAAGAAAAAAGGAGAAAGAAAGAAAATAAGCAATCTAAGAGAAGATTGCAAGTACTGGTCTTACTAAAGGAGAGATGACAATTATGGATGGAGGAAGGGGTAACTTCAAAGAAATGAATGAACATAACATCACAAATGAAAACTTTTCAATAGGTACTGTTGCTTTACTACATTGAAGATATTTTGAAAATTCCAATGGAATAGAACTCTGAAACATTCAGAAAGTGTAAAACGATCTGTTCTAGAGTGATAAAGAGAACAAAATATTTATGCCAACAAAGTGGTGATCCAATCTGGTTCCTAAGCCGTAAGAAAATTGTCTTCAGGTGTTCTGACAAAAGCATACTGTGGTGCACATTTTTCTCACAAAAATATTATTTAGTATTTTATGCCATGATTTTTCTATTTTCACTGTCCGAAAAAAAGATACAAAAATTGCTAAAAGGAGAAAGGTTTTCAAGGAAAGTAGACGTATTTATTGTTAATGTTTCTGAACCATTCACATCAGTGATCTATGTGATTTTATGCCACAATATTATGATGTGATTCAAGTGCCCCATTAAAAAAGATTAAAATTAATTAAAAAAACAAATGATTGCAATGTGCAATAAAGAATAAAGCAGTAATATTAGTTTCACTCATTTGCAGATTCTTTAAACTATGCTATTTTGTCTAATAAATGAGTTTCTTCTTCAATGGCATGTAACACTTAAAGAAAATACTTTTATCAAAAAGGAATGTATAAATTAAACAAGAAAAAGAAGTGCAGTTAACAGAAAATATTCAAAGACACTAAAAATGGGGACTCACTAACAACACTGAGACTTATTTTTAGGAAGAATTAGTTTGGTTTTGACCAAACTAAACTATCACGATAAAATTTGATAGATATTTATCATGGTTTTTTACAAGTAAATGGGTAAGCGGCACATTGGTATATATTTTACGTGATCTCCATTGTCCTCTTTTCAACAAAATACAAAGCATGTACTGTATTTCATCGCATAATTGTTGCCATTGCATAATGGTCGCACTTTAATTTATAGACGTACAGCACATAATCGTCTATGAGTATTCCAGGGTTTACAATCAAGAAATATCGAAAAATAACTTGATGCCACTGCAACCTTAAGTACCGTTAGTCCTGTTAGATTCATGTGAGAGGGGTAGAGGGTAGGTATGCAGTGATTCTGATGCTTGGAGCAAAGCACCATTACTATTCCTAAAGTCATTGATGTGTCATTGAAGGAAATACCGGTATGTCATCCAACAAACACAGTACATATTCACATTACAGCACAAATGTATGTTCAGATCAAAACTTATTTGCACAAATGTGAGATAAATGCCTTTGATCATTATGAATGAAATATAAAACTGTTGCTATTACTTCTGTCTTAAAATTCATGGTGTAGTAAGAAAACAGCTTGCAAAACTATAACATTTCAAAACATGTTTCCTATAGGTACAGATTCATAATGGTGAGCATCTTTCTTTCAGCTTTGTTTTTAATTCACAACAACAGGCCTTTTACTAATGTTCTCATCATAAATTTAAGTTATTAATCCATTGATTTAATAGGTGTGATGTAAGATCATAATAGCAGCTTGTTACATTTCCTTCCTGTAACAATACTGATGATGGAAAATTATTTGGATATATTGAAACATTTAATTTAATTTCTAAACTACAGCACTGCTGAAAGACAATATTCTTAACCCTCTGTTAGTTGCTAAGGGTCTGGGAGACCCCTATGTTTATTTAAATGTTCTAGTTTTCGAACAAATGCACCTATGCAACCACCTGACTAGGACATTTAATATATCTAACTTGACTGTTTAGTGGAGCAACAACCTTATCTGTTTATTTTTTTAGCTCCAAAAATGACATCTGCAGTTATGTGTCGTATAGGTCAAATTCTGTGCACATACTCTCATTACATATTACCGACACAGGCAGTGTTAGTTTGCAGTCTCCCGCATCTGTTAATAAGGTGGGGTCAGCCTGAGTCAAGTGATTTGTTTGTGGTGCTTGGTTCTTTGCATTCCTCTTTGAATCCTTTAGCAATTAATGAGATGGTGACCATAAGGAACAAAGAGTCTGCATGAAATTTTGTTTTCGTTAGTAAAAGCTGCACCAACACTCGCAATTCGTTTAAGAAAATTTAGATTGTTCTGCACTTCGCTCTTTAAACATTCACACAGTTTTCTCTTTGGTCATTTTGCAAACATGTCTAATATGCAAATCTTCGGTTAATATTTGCTGGACCGTGCTCCATCACGTTTGTTTTCACAGAAGCTTGGTCAATGGTCTTTTGATGATCTTCATTAATTGCAGTCTGATTTTCACAATGTTTTCATCATTCTTCCTGTCAAAGGATGCCCAGGGCATGGCATGTTTTAAGTTGACATGTTGCAAGATTTGAAATGGGCAAATCACTTATAGACCCCTATTTTCTCCAAAGCATCATTATTAAAGCCTTGATGAAACATCCCAACGTCTCAGCTCCAGTTTTTCTTAACGGAAAACAAAATTTCAGAGCCTTTATTTCTTGTAGTCGACCATCTCATTGATTGCCAAAGTACTGAAACAAGAAGACAAAGCACTTAACTCAGACTGACACCGCCTTATCCACGGATGCAGGAGACCCCAAACTAATGCCACCTAGCAGCACAGCTTGTAATTACAAAGTATGCGCATGCAACAGTTCAGTTCCAGTTATTTTTGGGTCCCCCCCTCGTCTAAACACAAAAATATAGTGAAGGCCTACTAGGCCCTACACAACAGTGTTCTACCAGGGTGCATGCCTAACAGAGGGTTAAATTCTTCAGTGTTGTACCGATGATTTTGTGTGTCTAGGATAATATCAGACACTGCTTAACCAATCTTGGCAAGTCTTACATCACTAGAAAGTGCATCTCTTCTCCATTGACTATGCAGTACTTTCAAAATGTTACAATTCACAAACTTTGTTGGATGCCTGTATCTATAGATTTCTTTTGGTATTCAGCTACATATGAAATGATTTATAATTTAGATTTAAAGGGCAAAATAGTGGGTTCAAACATTTACAAATGCATTGTTTTAGTTAGCTAACAAAACAACCAATTTACACTAATTTCTTCAATGTTATAATGCTGATATCTGTATAGTATTTGTATGCAAAATGGAATATACCAGGTGGCCCATTCCAGCCGGCCCTTGGGTAAGTAGATAACCCCTCATGCATCAAAAGAGTTGCAGAAATCACAGGGGTAAATTCAGTCAGTGGCATGTGTGAACTTTGTTCTGCTGGTAAGAGAGCGAGCAGCAGAGGAAATGCCAGGCTTCAACTGGAATGTGCGTAGTGCGCGATAATAGACAGGAACAGTCTTAGAATATTTTGCACTTCATTTACAAGACTTTATTTTCCAGGGAATGAACTCATTCATGTATATGCTCCTATTGTCTAACATTACAGATTGCAAATTGCCATAACAAAATCCATGCAAACATGAGGCCGCATAATGTTTGATTGGCATTTCTTTGTTTCTTATTAATGTTATTGTTGTATATTATTATTAGAGCATTTATTATTGGTATTATTATATTATGATCATCATTATCATAATTGTTAGGATCCCCATTATTATTTTTATTAGTCCTATTATTATTATTATTATTATTATTATTATTATTATTATTATTATTATTATTATTATTATTATTATTATTATTATTATTATTATTATTATTGTCAATTTTTGTAGTTATTACTATTACCATCAGAATGACTATTATTTGTATCATAATTATTAGTTTTATTTTAATTCATTTTAGTATTATCATTTTCATTATTACATTAATATTATTATTTTTGTTATGATTTATTAATTATTATTATTATTTTATTATTCTCATTGTTATTATTATCATCAAAGGCTACTGTTATGGTGACTTCGTTCATAGAACAGGTATTAAAAATGATGCCTTGTTGACTGATACAATATTTCAACCGTCTCCTTGTATCTATATGGACCTTTCTGAGAAATGCGGGTGTGACAGATGCATATACTTTAACGATACTTTGAGGGGATTTGTTTCAAACGCAATATTCTTGAATGTCTCCGAAAGAAATAATCCAATGGGGTTAGACCAGGAGACCTTGCTGGCCAACGTATTGGGCTACCATCCATTGTCCAGGATGCAACTAATTGAAATGGACCTTTACAGGTTCATAATGGTGAGGCGGTGCACCATCTTGTTTGAAGCAGTGCACAGTGTTGGTCTGCCATGGTACAAGAACCTCATCAAGAAAATCCTGAAGTTCACCTTGCAGTAATTCCAGATACCGTGGTCCTCTTGTTTGGCTGGGAGGAAAACTCCGCCTCTGCCACTGCCACCACCACCACTAGTAGTAGTAGTAGTAGTAATAATAGTAGTAGTAGCAGCAATAATAATAATAATAATAATAATAATAATAATAATAATAATAATAATAATAATAATAATAATAATAATAATAATAATAATAATGACGATGATAAGCATAATAATGATAAAAACACCAATAAGAATAAAATAATAAATGTAATATTAATGTCAATAATATAAACAATATAATAACAATAACTAGCAATAATAGTCAAATACAACAATAAAATTAATAAGAAACAAAGAAATGCCAATGAAACATTATACACCCTCATGTTTGTATGGATTTTGTTATGGCTATTTAAAATCTGTAATCCATAATGTCAGACAATAGGAGCATATACATGAATGAGTTTATTCCCTGAAAAATAAAGTGTTGTAAGTGAATTTGAAAATATTATAAGACTGTTCTTCTCTATTATCACATGCTGGGCATACTAGTTGAAGCCTTGCATTTCCTCTGCCACTCGCTCTCTTACAAGCAGAACAAAGTTCATGCACGCCACTGACTGGATTTACCCGTGATTTTTGCAACTCTTTACCCAAGGGGTGGCTGGAGTGGGCCATCTGGTATATTTTCAAAAGCAGAGATGCATAATATGTTTTTGAGCTCTGGATTTAGGGCGGTGCCGTGGCTGAGCGGTTAGACTGTTCACCTACCAACTAGGCTGCCCGGGTTAGGCCCCCAGGGACCTGCACGTGGTATTTGTGGTGGACTCTCATTCCACAAATTCCTCCATCACCAACTTTCCATTCATCGATTTTGCCTGCATTTCATATTATCCTCTTCCTCACTATCATACTTGGTGCTTGGCTGACCACCTGCTTCCAGGTCTTCACTCTGTACAGTCAATAGGTTGCTCTGCTTCCCAACAGGCATCTGACTCTAGGCACTGGCTTATGAGTCCCAGGGGGGTGTAAGTCCTACATAAGGGGAGGGTAATCAGGTAAAGAAGAAGATCTCTGAACTTCCTAGGAATGCCAATATAAGAATTGTTTTTTATAATAAAGGTAAGAGAATTTTCTGAAATGTAGTGCTAAAGTTACAACAGAGAACGATGATTGAACATTTAAAAAATATATTTATGGGTGCAGGTATAACCAATTCTTTCACCTCTGAATAGTGTATTTCCCCTCCAAAATTAAACGTTACACAGCATTTCTGAAAACAAATACATTTGAAAATTTCATTTGATTTTATGAATATTTTATGGTTCACTTACATGAATATAGCTGAAGTTTTATGAAGTATCGCCTCTAAATGACACAAACGGATTTGTAAAATTAATAAAAATGTATAATTTGTAAAAATGAAGCCAGTAACTAAATGTTTTATTACACTGATGTTTTATTTTAAAATCAAAGTCAATTTCAACAGTATTCCATATACAGGGATTTCTTCAGTCACTGATAGAATATATTTCTTCTAAATCTGATATATTTTGAAGTATAAAAAGTCACCAATCAGTCCCTTGTAAGGCAACTAATAAACCTTAACATAGCTGATAGCAACAAAAGGAACAACTTGCTTTGCTTACTTTCAACTTTCTCTAGATACTTTAGTGATAAAATCAGTCCATTCACTGTATGCAATATATCGATAACACAATCTGCCCTGAACAGTAGCACTGGACAACAAGTAAGGTGCTTAAGGGGCTCAAACTACTTTGTATTACAAATACTAAATTACTCTTTAGGTCAAAAATCTTTTTTCTCAGAAACTATATGCTAGTTGCATGAAGACTTTTGCAGACTGCAGATATAGATACAACTAATGTTAATACCAAATTAATAATTAATAGTTTTCTTTTTTACAAAGTATAGTTTTAATACATTTCACAATATAGTTTTCACTGGAATGTTAAATATTTAACCAAATAAAAATGTGAAAATTCTGCACACACAAAACAATTTTGTAAAGAAATCATAAAAATATGATTCCTACTTTTGCTTGAAACTGAGAAAAAGTTTTGCGTATCAAGAAATATTCATATCAAATCTTTTCATTACTTGTTAATAAACACTGTTAAAAAACAATTTTCCTAACATTTTTCCATGATCATTAACTATTTAGAATGTTTATAAACTACTAGCTGTAAGGCCTGATGTTCTCTGTGGTTTGAGGATTTTATCCTTAAGAAGCTTTAGACTTACCAAATTTTGAGTAGATCAGTCAAGCAGTTTATGAGTGCATAGGGGACAAACATACAAACGTTTATTTTTATGTATATAGATTTATGAGCAAAATTTCTCCAACTTTGTTAATAAAGTTGTTGATTAATCTTTTGTGCTTTCGTTAACAGAGTTTGGGATTTCATCATTATTTGGAATACACTTCACCTTTGTGTGTGTGTGTGTGTGTGTGGTGAAGTGACTTTGTACAGCAATATCAATATGTTGTTGTTTTCTAGTGCCTTGCATGTGGCAATGAAGCCATTATGTCATTAATAAAGAAACAATGCTGTGGCAAAATTAGAGTGATGTAAGTTAAACAAATTAGCATTAAAATAGAAAATGGGTCTATTGATATCACAAAACAACACTCACTTTTTAAATTTTCTGGAACACGTTTTAGAGGTGTTTTCCCCATTATCAACCAGACATTGAGGAAACTAACCTCTGAAACATGTTCCAGGAAATTGAAAAATTAAGTGTTGTTTAGTATAATTAATCAATCAATTTTTCTATTCTAATTTGATTCAACTTCATCAACTTCCAAAATATTAATATAAAATTAACATTATCTCATTTTTCATCTTCCTAACTACAGCAATAGGATTGTTGGGAAAGTTACTGGCATGGAAATGATCTCTTATCCACTAAAGGTTGGAAATCCAATTTTATGTTGAGATGCTCTATTCAACTGCTTACCCTGGAGAAGTAAAGCACCTCCTAGCTTTAAGAAGTATAATATATTTTGCCATTAAATTTAAGAATACTTACAAATCCTGTTTTATTTTATCAATAGATTTCAATTATGATAAACTATATATATATAAATTGCTTTAGTGGCTTTTATTATTTACAACATTTGAAAGCCTGTTGGATAATTAACAAATGTTTACACTTCAGTAATTTTACTTCCTGATGTTCATTGTAACCTCAAAAACAGCTTGTTTTGGTGTGGAAAGAATGTTGAAATTTGCTAATAAAGGTTTATCAACATTGTTAAACATTTTTTGGTTAACATTATTTATTAACACTGCTTCATCAACATGGTAATCCTCTTGCAATTATTAGAAAACAATTTTGCAGTTGAGCTTGTGACATCAAAACAAATCTGCCCCATAGTGTTGATGAGTTCAATGGTAGTTTAGAAGCTTGAAGCTACAAGTTTCATTGGGTGTTTGGGTATATATAGATCATACAATAAAACCTGCCTTCAACAGACCCCTGGTTAAGCGGAAATCTGTCTTAAATGGAAATATTTCATGGCCTCATGAACTTAAGGGTACAATAAATGCTAAATTCCCTTTATTAAAGAGAAATAAAAAGCATGCCTTTTAACGGAAAAATTTCAATTCCGGAATACAGAGATTAAAAAATTTCCGGGCACCTGGTGAAAGTCTGTATTATCTGCCCTAAGCAAAGTTGAAACATACCATATTCCTGCTACCTGACTCCATGTGCACTGACGATGATCCAAATACTGAGAAACCTATCAGTCATCCTTTGCTAAATAGTTAACAATAAGCACAGCGGATTGTTTTTTATTGTTTTCTCTTTCCTTTACACTTCCCACTCAGATGACTTGTTAGATGGCATAGAATATAGAGCCCTTAACACTATACCTCTAAACTTAAACAAAGGTGATGGTTTAGTTCAGCTGTAGTCACTGTGGCTTCGAAAACAAGAATTGTACATCATTTTAAAACGAGAGTAAAAGTGATTTATGCTAGTGCATAAATTGAGTGTAAAGCAGATCATGAAAGTGTTCAACATAGGCAAAACTCAAGTTTATGAAATTCTAAAGAAGAAAACGAAAATTCTGAAGTGGTGGGGAAATTGTGCTAATGGACAAATAAAGAGAGAAGTTAAGAGAACCGAAAACTAGGTCATTAGTGAAATAGTGTGGGAGCGATACATTAGTGTTTGGGCAAAATATCACTGCATATTGGGGCCTATGTTACAGGAATATGTTATAAAAAGGTAGCTGAAAAACTGGGCAAGAGTGAATTCAAAGTATCTACTGGATGGTTTGAGAGTTTTCGCAAAAGATTTGATTTTGATTTTGATTTGGTTTAAGGGTGCTCAACTTCTAGGTCATCAGCGCCCTTAAAAGATTCATGGCAATAGCCAGATATAAATTTCACTCAAAAAATAAAAATACTAGCAACAAGAAAAGTTTACAAAGGTAAAAAGCAGTGGCAATAGCCAGATATGAAACAAGGTGATAAATATGTCCAAAATCAGAAACAGATAATTAAAAATTTTATATCCTCAAATTGATATTGCACTCCGCTAAAAAATTAAAAACTCTATCAACCGCTGTTTTTTCGTCCGCTAGGACCTCTGCAAGTCTGGCAGGCAGCTGCAGAGAATCCCGAAGGTGCGTTAGAGAGCAACACTCTAGCAACACGTGGCGAACTGACAAAAGGTTGTCACACAGCGGACATAGAGGCGCAGGGTCCCTTTTAAATAGGTAACCATGCGAAAAATTGCAGTGCCCTATTCTTAATCGATTCGCAAAAGACATCAGATAGTTTTTAAATAATTTTGTAGTGAATCAATTGACAGTGAGTATTACATATGTGTAATGCAGCAGAAATAGCTAAATACATACAACTGAATATGGTACGTACATTTTTTATCTCATTCTGTCCATTTAGGTATGCTCATGGTTTAATTTTGTTAACAGCCTAGGCCTACCTTCATTAAATGGAAATCTGTCTTTAACAGAAATGTTCGAGAGCCCCATTCGATTCCACTCCAGACAGGATTTACTGTATAATGAAGTGCATATACCACCTTAAAAGCAGAGACTTAGAAGAATCAGAAACAATATCTACAAATTAAAATAACTGATTTTTAAAATGCATTCAAGTCCAACTTTAACTGTTGCACCTTTAAGTATAAGAAACTTTTCCTGCCTTATTTCATATATACAAAAGTTTGAGAGAGAGAGAAAGAGAGGTGGAAGGGAGATAGGGAGCGAGAGAGAGACAGAGAGAAAAGAAACTCTGTCTTAAATTGTTTAATTTTTCTTTTCTGTAAAGCTTTACAAAAAATAATACTGCAATGGATATACTATACGGTATCAGGAAACGAAGTTGCGCAATGCTTTATTAGGGAGGGGATAAATATTTAAATATTTTTGTTCGCTAATGATGCCAGGATCATAACAGCACCACCTGAGTGCCAGAATTTCATCACACACGAGTTCTTTTACATGCCATTAAATCTTCTGACAGGGGGCTGTTGCCTTTAAGCACACTTAAAAGCCATAGATTTGGGCCAGTTAACCCATAATCTTGGGATAATTAGACCAGTGCGTAACCAACTGAGCCATCCGACGACATGGAGGGGGATATGACCCTATGCACCTATAACGAAAGGCTTTCACTTAACTCTGCTAAATGATTTGGTTAAAATGCTTTATAATTCAAAGTTTAGTGAGAATGAAGAAAACAACTCAACAGGATGAAAGTGACAAAGAATGCTTATCCTAGACCTGCCAAAGAAAGCAGAAGTAGCAGTACCTAGATGAATAAAATAATTTTTCTATGGTAAGAATACAGGAATGATCTGTAATATAACAGGACATATTGTTACATACTGGTGAAATTAATAATAATATTTACTTATAAAGCAAGTGAACAGATTATACTCCGGTAACGAACAACAGAGGATATTTTACAGATATTGCAGCCCAAGGCATTAGGAAAACATACACATTAGTAAAAGGTTGTCAGAGAATGTGAAACAAGGCCCTGTGAAGATTTTACAATTTATTGCTCACCCTAATAGGAATGTGAGTTCACTCATGAACATTTTCGAAAATGCTCATATGGTGAGAAATACACCACTGGCTGACGCTTGGAAAACTATACATTCTTATGACAAATCATGAGTTAAGAATAGAATTTTACCAATGAGAACATTACAAAAGTTGCTGACAGAAAATGGAAAACTAAGAGGTCACATGCACACATCGGAATGACACCAGGGACATATCATATGCAGAAATGTATTGTGTCTACATAACATTATGCAATTTGTTTGCAACTAAATTACTCATATATGCTAATTCATACATGAATATCATTTGGCTCAATAATCAAACATGTACAATTACAGCTATAATGGGAAACATTTTAAGGTAAACAAAACATATTAATTAAACTTGCTAGAAGTTATACACAATGAAGCAGAATTATGACAGAGTAACTGAGTTGAAATTAACACCTTTGAGTGTCACTAACTTTTACTTATGTAGTACTTATGTTTTGCAAAACATATGTATTACATAAGTAAAAGTTTGTGAAGTTTAGGAGTGTTCATTTCTACTCAAAGTTACTTTATCAAAACATATTATGTTTAAAGAAATAATGAATGGGAACGTCAGTATTGTAAATATTAAGTAATAGCGATGGATAGACGTGGTAGCTTACATGAAAGAATATTTGTAACATACATGGGATAAATAAATGTTTGCAAGATTGTTGAAAAGAATTCATGGTTAAGTATTTCAGAACCCAACAGCTCTAAATCATCCATGAGAGAAAGAGTTGTAGCCAAGCTAATTATACAAATGTAATTAACTGAATCACAGCGAAAACACTCAATAAAAATCCTGTCACAATCAGTAATTTTTCCTTTCTCATCTAAATGAAAAAATGGACGCATTTCATCAGAAAATATGCCCTGTCATCAACAATTTAGATAATTTGTATGAAAAATGTTAGGTCATAAAACAGAGAATGAGATCAAACATAAAGGTTTAAAAAAAAGATGTCAAGATGTAATCATAAACAGAGAAACAGTGTACCACAGTACATGGATAAGCTTTTCTATACATCGGTAAAATAGTAGGACATGAAGAGATCATATTCTGTCACAGAATCTTATTTTCTGATTTCATAAGTGCAACATGCATTTCCACAAATCATCAAGTCAATCAGCTTCAATTCAGCAATTTGTAGCACTTAGTGATCCATGACACACAGAGATCATTCTTATTAACATAAATATGCAATCAGATAAGATCACAGATAGCAACATGTAGTAACATACTACAAACCTTCGCTTGAAATGCAACTGTTAGCACAAATACAGTTTACTACTACTTCAAGCAGTAAAAGGTAACAAACATAGCCAGTTAAAGTGATTGCACTGATGGCTATATGTAACACATTAAGTCCTCTTTTCAACATACTTAATACATTATTATTTACAGAGGCAGATCAGGCTTTGTTTTAGCACTGCATGATATCTCAATTTTTAAAATATATAACATTAATATCTCACATGTTAGTTATAAGGATGATTCTTTGCAAAGTTATTAATTTGAAAGTAAAGAGAAAAAGATTGGAAAGAAAAAGTCTCACATAAAAAAAAGAAGTTAAACATTTAAATCAATGATGGCAAAAAAAAGAAAGAAATATGTCTGGACTGTTCCTCTCTTGCATGCGCATGTATGTGTACAGCATAATAAAAAACAAATGTTCCAAAGATGAGATAGCTATCCCTATATGAATGAATGAATGATTTGTTACTTGTCTTCTTTAAACTTTATATAAAACTTGCACAATGCGTTACTTCCTCTTGAAGATGCTTATTTCTATTTCTTCTCCTTATATTTAACATTGTGTTGTACATAGTTGGCAAGTACAATGTATCCACCATTTGCTTTTTTTTATACATACCCTTTTTAGCTTCACATTTCTTTGAATAATTTTTACCTACATATTTTTCCTAAACGTTTTCTTCCTTTCTTCATATTTTTATTAGATCTTGAGCTAAACATTTTCCTAACTTTTAGCTCCACAATTTAGCTGTCAATTTCTTGCTTCATTATCAACTCTTAGTTCTGCTTGGACTACTCCATTTGGTTAACTTCTTGGTAACCCCAGGTTTATTTTGAAAAAAAATCTATGTAATGCATTTGCATTTTCCCAAACTTTCTCCAGCCCATATCTCAGCTGCATAAAACATCCTTACATCTACTACTGTGCTGTATATCCTTTCTAGTCCATAATTTCATTTTTGGCATTTTGTTCACACATGCTCTGATTACCTGTATTGGTTGTTTCCCCTTTGCTAGCACTTTTTTCTTCTGTTTACACCAATCCTCTGTAATACTGAACCTTACTTCTATGCACTATGCATGTGTATCGCAAACGGGGGGGCATGGCCTTCCCTTGGATATTGATGAACTTAATGTGCAGTCAATGACTATTAGACTACTGTTTTAATTTTCATATAAAGAACAATCTTTTATCTAGCACAAATTAATATGTTTATCTGCAACAAATACTATAACTTTTGACAACAGAATAATGAATTAATGTGTTTGATTGCAAACTTCCAACATGTGGCCCCTCCCTGAAAAAAAAGTCTACCGATGCTCATGCTTCTATGTAGTCAGTTTTCTTTACTACTAGTTCCCTTCCAATATAATTTTTTGGTCTTTAAGTTATATCTCTTCTTAAGAATCACGATTTTCAACTTCTGCTTATTTTCAACCCCTAATCACTGCAGCATTTGCCAAATGATTCAATAACTTTACTTAGTCCAACTGAAATGAAACGTGCCACTAGATCATCTGCAAACAGTAATCCTGGTACTTCCTTATGTCCATGCATGTTAAATTGCTGAGCTACAGCTGACAGGTTGCATTTCTAAAGAATTGTCAACAATGTACCTGTCTTCATTTTGATTTGTAGCTCTTGGACGACCCGAACCTAGTCTTCTGATGTATTTTTGAGTCTCTCTAAACTATTTTATTGTATCGTGAATTGTGCTTCTAGCAATATTCATCATATCTGAATGTAATGTACATTGGTCTTTACCCTGTCTTATGTGCCAAAATATACAGTATATGTAACTACATTTATTAGAAATTGACTAATCCCAATCTCCTGCATGCCATTGTTGTTGTCATCTGCCAATGCTGTGAATCTTAAACTACATCCCTTCTCTATCTGATACCCCAATAACAGCTTATCAGTTGAGTTTGAATATCTACTTCTATTTTCAGAATTGCTTGACACAATAGCAAATGTTTTTATCCATAATTTGTGTCTGGCTGCTTGGAAAGGATACATTGTGGTGAATTGCATATATTTACTATATAAAGATGTGTGGCTAAGCAGCCATCACTGGTAGTTAACTGGAATATTGCTGCTGATTTTTTTTGTGGGTAATCGGGGATGTATATCTGGTCTTCAAGGATTATATCCGTTTTTTATCCAGATTTGCAATTTTAAACTCTTCTATTGAAATGATCTTGTTTTATTATTCATTTGTAATTTGGTAGAGTGGAAAAATAAATTAATTCTTGTGCCTTTTTTTTGCTAACATATCAGCTTGTTCACTTCCTGCACACTAAAGATCTGTATTATAGTAGGCAAAGCTTATTGAGATACCCCAAAAACTACCTTGACATTTTTCCCTCATTATGGTGCAGTCTGGTTATATTTGGTGATATTCCATCCGTTTGGTTGCATTAATGCAGCCAAATGTTCATGACATATAACCATGGTAAAGCTACGGCCATAGCTGCTGTTATTGCGTCTGTTACGTTGCCGCAGAAGTCGTTTATGAACGCGTTGCAGAAAGGCCAACCGATAGATTTTAAAACAAGATTCTGTTTAGACGCGATATTGATTAATTAATCAATCTGTGGACATACTGCTCGTGTTTGAGTGGTTTTGTCTTGAATTCTTTTAGAGCAATATATGCAGTTATAGTTACTGTTGTTATTCTTGTGTTTGCTACACAGTAGTGCATCTCGTATATATTACAATATTTAGCGCTCGGAAGTTATTTTATCCAAAAGTGTTATTGCAGAACAAGATTTGCTGAAGATGAGTAGGTTCATCTGTGTTGTGTGGTAAGATGTTCAGTATTATTATAATCTGAAAGTATGTTACTTTAACCCTGTGATATTTGAGGTTAGAAATGCCTTTTATTATGTATGTTGGTAGGACTGCTTTTTGGAATTCTTTTGTCAGCTGTTTTAAGTGCAATGTTGGAGATGTTGAACTATTGGGGACTGCCAATAAACTGTGTCTATTATACTATGGTACTACTTAAATGAAAACATTTATATTATGGATGGGATCTTGCTATTGTTGATACTCCAATATCTTTGATGGTCGGTAGTATCGAAGTATGTCTAACACTTTGAGATAAACCTTTGATACTTTTTCCACACTTTTAAAGTAGCTTTGCATTATTGCCTCGGACGTATCCCCAAAGAGTTGTTGGACTTGATAGACCTTGACTGCATCCATGAATGAATGCAACATTCCAGAGACCCTTGTGTTTAAATGAAAACTGCAAAACAGTGGAAGGAGGAATAGAGATACTCATGTAACCTGCAGCGTTAATTGAATTGTGAAACATTGAATGAAGCACTAAATCAAGTTACGGCGATAGTCTGGCTTGGTGACTCACTCTTGGCCATTACATTTATCTACTTGAGTGACCAAAATTTGTGAATCCAGCAGAAACAAATCAGAACTTGACATGAGTTAATACAGAACAAGGAAATATTTATTCTTTCCTTCTCTTAATTTGTGTTTCACAAGTAAAACTTGGGTCACAACCATACCTTACAGGGATACCCTATGGCTAATTTCCATAAATATTTTATTTTACAAATATACAACAGTGATACTGGATAAAACATGCGTGACATGTGGAACTATTTTGAAGTAGATAGTACTAATAATAACAGAGCAATGTGTAAAATATGCAGAAAAACATTTTTGTACAATGGTAAGTCACATAATATAACAAATTTAAAGAAGCATGTTACATTCATACACTGAATGAAGTTTATAGAACCTCCATTGAAAAAGTAAGGTACAAGTTTCCTGTTGCTGTTGGATGCCATAGCATCTAAAAACGATGAGTAAAAACATAATTGGTTACATGAGTAACAGAAAGTAATAAGAGCGTACTAATTAATAAATTATACATAATACAAAATGAATACTAATATGAACTAAATCCAGAACAAACTATCACCTTTACAGCTTCTATAAAATGAGTACGAGTATCGGTATAAAAATCAGTATTGGTATCGAGTAGAGAAATAATGCTATTGTCAAATCACAAATTTCTGTACAAGATTAATTAAATTAATTAAGTTAATTAACAAATTTGTTTGTATAGCTTTGAGAATGAGTTGGAGTCAACTTGAAACTTGAGTCAGTTTTGCAACAAGAACTTGCAACATTACTAAGATAAGTGAAGTTTTTAGTTTCTAATTTGTTCTTACTTTAGAATTCTGTATAGGAATTAATTCTGATTGGAAGAAGTGGATAGAAGGGCAAGACGTTACAAAAATAACTACTGAAAGTAATTGATAAGAAAAGTAGATTGCTAAGTTTCACATTTATTTTTATAAATGTTACATTTCAGCGATTTTAGGGAGATAATCCGACACGTAAGGCTCAGAAAGTTGGAGAAACAGGACACATGAGTACTGTTCTTAAAGAGTCCTTACTGAGAGTTCACCAAACATGGAGATTTTATGCCCCACCTTCCACATTGCCTCTCGTGCAGAAGATCTGTGGTTCAAATCCCAGCTATTGCACTGAATTTTATAGTTCTGACTCTATCTACACATGGTTTGTGTGTCAATCAATAAATAGGCTTATAAATGGAACTTTGGTATTTAGTTTTAGTTTTGTTTACCTTAATTTCATTGTTTTGACACCATAATAGTAATTTTTAAAGTGCCGCATTCATTTGGTTGTTTATATTTTGATGTTCTTTGTGTGGTGCTGATGTTCAGATTAGTTATCTGGATATAAAATACATTGGATGTTTTTGTATTTCATTTAATTTAGATGTCAGGTCATTTATATTCATAAGTGTTGCACTTGAGATGTTTTTAGGGAAGCCCTCTATGTAGCTGTTTGAATTTTGAAAAGATTTCCATTATATTTAGTTGTATAAAATATTTGCATTAAAAAATTACAGTACCACTTTAACATTTTCCCTTCTATTCCAATTTATAATATTTTTTCAACAATTTAAACTTTGGTATGGAGCCACACCCTTTTTGAAGTCTATGAAAACTGCTTCTACTTGTCCATTCTTCCTTTAATATGTTAATTTAATTTTATTATTTGTTCATTTGTTGGTTGTTTTCTAAATGCAGTTGTGCTTCTGTTATCAGATTTTGAGTATCAAGATACCAGCTAAGTTTTATACCAACCACACTTTCCATTAACTTGGCCAGCAAACTTGTTAGTGCAATAAGCCGATAGTTGTCGATCTGGTTTGGTGGTTTTTTGGGTTTCAAGAATTATATTATCTTTTTCTTTTTTCATCCAGATGGCACTAAAGAGTAAAAAATAAAATTCAATACCTATTTGAGAAGTAGAATTGGAACTGAAAAGTTCTATGTCTCAAACACTGCTCACAAATGGCTTTTGTGTTTAAAAGCACCAACAGCAGATTTGTTGGCATCAATAAATAAATAAATAAATAAATAAATAAATAAATAAATAAATAATAATTCAATACCTATTTCAATTAGGACCAGAAGGCTATTCCACAAAATGGATTCAAGATGCAAAAGAGGTTCTCAAAAAGCTTATTTCTTTTTTCTTTATTAAACCATTTCTGAAATATTCTTTATTATTTGTTTGAATGTGCCAATACTTATGCTTTTCTCAAATAGGAATATGTTCTTTGTTTTCTCATCTCTTAGGCTTGTAAAGAGAACAGAATTTCAAAGACATCGCATAGCAACCAGCTCTTAAAACATTTGACTATCACTTAAAGCCTAGAGTATTCCCATGTTACCCTTGCACCTACAAGAAAATTAGCAATAAGAAACTTTCTGAAAATGCTTATGTCAGTTAAAATGTACATAGAGAAATAAGCATTTGCAAGATTAGTGTGTATAAGAGTAAGTATGGCTCTACATATATTTGCAAACAGAGTTTCTCCAAATTGAACTATATTAACAGTCTGTATCGCAATAGGTGAAGAGACAACCACTTGGTGCACCTTCTACGGCTATACGCTTCAACTGTCGCCAAATATTGATAAACTTCTTAAATGTAAGCAGTACCAAAGAAGTCACTAATGAACAGGTGATAAGATTTGAAAGTGCTCTTGTAAATCAAATGTAATATATATGTAACTAACCGGCCACTCAACACAATGCACATCCGAGTGTTAGAGAATGGCAAAGTATGCATATAGTGGAAGCAGGTATATCCAACTTCCCCTCTTTCGCAAGCATTGGACATCACTGAACCAGTGTATCACTGGGTGGAAAAACCAAGAAAAGGAAGAAAGAAAACTATTTTTTAAACGTTTGAATTATGAATAATAGTATGAGCACTCTAAACATTGCATCATGTTTATTATTTATATGTTTGTTTCATTTATTGCCTTCTTATATTAAATAATGCTCATTTAATTTGAGTAACAATCTAATATAAACAGTTTCAGTTTCATAAAAAAAAATCACTTTAATGTTTCAAAATTTAAACATTAATTTAGCCGTCTTCTTTTGAAAATGTATAACTAAATTTATCCTGTATATACAAACAGCTGAAAAAAGTAAACATTTTATGGATTCACCTCATATAGTGCTAAAAATGTTGGCATGCTTGAAATGCAGACATTACCAAGCTTAATTTGTTTGGCCTCAATGGGAAAGCAAGGATGAGATAGAGACAGATATTATTGCTCAAATGGTTAACATGCACTCTTTCTTTGTTTAAAGAAACTCTCAGATAATGCACTGATTATTTTCAGAAGTCACTGATGTTTTGCAGTGCACCAATGAGCGTGTCACTTCAGGCAATGAATGCGTAGAAATCACAAATGATGGATGGATGCTAATTCCATATGGAGTAAAACACAGTGTTGCAACATCTTCACTGTTTTCTCTCTCATTCTTCTCACTCTTGGGTACTCTAAGAAATAAATGTCCATACTTGGAACCATATGTTTACTTGGATAAAACATGACAACATTGCCTTCTGCGACACTAAATACCTGCAATCTTATCGGACCCTTTGATTCCGAAATGTTGATCATTTGAGCTGCAGGATAATACAAGAGAGGGAGAGAGCACTAAAACAAGATAATGATGAAAAAGCTATGCATATAGATATGTAGCAGAAAAGCATCAAACAACATAACTAACACTTGTAATCTTGTTGCAACCTACCAGAGGTTGCAGATATGAGTCTTGTATTTTTGCTCCAAATGATCTTTTTCTTTCATGCCTTAAAAGGCCAGCCTCTCTTTTCAAATTCAGTCAATAGGCTGACACAGTACAAGGGCAACTTGCTGGTTGACATAGCCTCTAAATGATTAACTGCTTTTTACTTTAAGTGAACATAGCCCAATCTGCCTCTGGCCATTAAACACATGGCCTATTTGATATAATAAAGATCTTTTATTTGCAATCAACATTAGTTTTTACCTCTTACTAGTTCTTAAGACTCCTACGATAATTATATAAGTGTATAATATATATACATACAAAAACAATATTTTGTAGATTTCCCCCTTCACTTTCAAATGTCTCCAAATACTGCTGCAATTTATTCTTTTCTTCACTAACATCCTAATGCAAAAACACTATATTTCTTACATGAATACAGTTTAAAAAATGGTAAGGCTGCCAAAGATCTTGAGTATTTTAAGATTTTGAACCACTGCCACATACAAAAGACTTTCCTGATTCCAACTTGGGTGTTATTTATGAATTACACATAGTGTACACTCTCAAGAGACATAGAAGAGGGGAGAATGAAAAGTTAAGATATGAGTATGTCAAGAGCCTTGTCCCTATCATTTTCTGATCTAATGAGAGCGTCTGACACTTTGTCTTCTGGAAAACCAAGATCTAAAAGCTGAGCCATGGCATCCAAATACTTGGTTGCCTGTGAGACATTAAATTTATTTCGCAGCATTGCTGTCTCAACTCTATCACCAGGATTATGCTTTTCTTCCAAGCTCTGGAGTTGCAATAAATATTCCACCACCTGCAAAACATGTAATATTAGTTTGTAAGTAACAGCAACAATAAATTCTAAAATAAATGTATTACTCTAATGAGGGGAGGTCTATATAGCGTCATCCAGTAAACACTCGGAGAAGATAAAATAAAAATCTTGATGGTTGGTGCAGTTTTCTAAAAAGTGTTATGAATGGCTTTATCATTGAATCTTATGTTATGATGGAAGCTAATGATGAGACTCTTTTACTATTTTGGGTTGCGGTACAGGGTGAGATGAATTATTAAGACTTGATTTCTTTGTTGAAATTTTATTTGCACCTTTGTAGAATGAATGTCAGCACAAGTTAAAGTTCCTTAGTTTTAACTAATTTATTTTTCTTAGCACGATTGAGATTCTGTATTAAAATATTTAGCGAAATTTTGCTACATGTGTCGTCTATCTTCATATATCTCGTCAATTTAATTCTATTGTATTAATACAAAGTATATAATTTAACTTTTTGTGGTCAAATTGATCAATAATAATTAATTACCTCACTTCTAAACCTTGGTCCACTAATATTCAATTATTATTCAACAATCACTTAATTGAACTGCACATAAAAAAGATGTCTGTACTGTTCAAAGACGGTGGACCAATAGAAAATTTAATATCATCACGTCGCTAAGGTGACATGTTCAAATATTTCCTCATTTGTTTATGCTCACTTGTGACATCATTTTATGATGTATTTTGCGTTTTGCTATAATCTCAAATTTGCTAAGAAAATGATATTAATTTGGCTTTTTGACATTTCTGACATGAAATATACACAAAACAACCCTTAATTATACATAAATACAACTGAAAAGTAAATTTAACAATAACTATTGTCCTTATAAACAGACAATCTTCTTGACAATGATATGGGACAGAGTTAAATACATATATGAATAAAGTCAAGTTTATGATTAATTTATAAGGGTGGTTTGATAAGTTCTTGGATTCACCACAAGAGATCAGCCGTAGCGCCACGAGTTGTTCATGTGATGTTCATTGGACTGTTGCCTGTAAACGTATGTCACGACAATGTTCTTGGAAGACAGCTGTAGTGGTGATGCGACTGTATTTTTGTTCCCGCGTAGTGATTTGCGAAGTGGAAAAAATAGAGATTCGAGCAGTGATTAAGTATTTCATAATGAAAGCAAAGGACATTGATGCCAATTTTCTGAACACACTAGGGGACTCTGCTCCTTCATATTCAACTGTTGTCAAGTGGACAAACAAATTTAAATTTGGTCGGGAGAGCTTAGATAATGATCTGCGCAGTGGTCGGCCAAGATGTGTCGCTACCCCACAAATCATTGCAAAAGTCCACAAAATGGTAATGGAGGATCGCTGATTGAAAGTGCATGAAATTGCTCAAGCTTGCCAGATATCATCTGAAAGGGTATATCAAATTTTGACTGAAGAATTAGATATGAAAAAATTATCTGAAAGATGGGTGCCGCGACTCTTGACACTGGATCAAAAACGCATGAGAATGGAAGTATCGGAACAATGCTTGGCACGTTTTAGGAGCAACGAACAAGATTTTTTTGTGCTGGTTTGTGACCACTGCTATACTCCAGAGTCAAAACAGTCAAAACAGTGGAAGCATGCTGATTCTCCACCACCAAAAAAAGCAAAGACAATTCTTTTTGCCGGACAGGTAATGGCATCAGTTTTCTGGGATGCGAAGGGGATTCTGCTTGTAGATTATTTCCCCAGTGGGCAAACCATTACTGGAGAGTATTATGCTAACCTCCTGGACCAATTAAACCAAAAGATAGTGAAAAAAGGCCACGTTTAGCAAGGAAGAAAGTTATCTTCCATCAAGACAATGCATGCCTACACACATGTGCTGTTGCCATGGCGAAATTACACCAACTAAGGCATGAATCGTTGCCACACCCGCCTTATTCACCTGATATGGCTCCGTCACACTTCCATCTCTTCCCGAAGCTGAAAATTTTCCTTGGTGCACAGACTTTCTTCAAATGAAGAATTGATAGCCGGAGTTAACAACTATTTTGCAGGCCTGGAGGAATCTCATTTTTGAGATGGGATCAAGGCATTGGAACATCGCTGGACTAACTGCATTAGTCTACAAGGAGACTATATTGAAAAATAAAAGAAGTTCATGTCGTAAGTACGTTTTTTCCATTCTGTTCCGAGAACTTATCAAACAACCCGTGTAATTACCTTTGGGTCAAACATATACTGTTGCACAGTAATGGATTCTATGCAGATGATCATAGTCAGCATGAATTATTGTTGTTGCTGCTGTTAATTTATTTAGTGTCACATGTTGAACAGAAAAAAAAAACAATGTATTTGCACTTTCATCCTGAAGTCACTAAATATCAATCTGGAACTGATATAAATAAATCCCCTTAATTAAAAAGAAAAGTGTAACAAAATTCCAGTGAATCAGAATTGGTCATGAACTCTTTGAGAAACCCTTATATAACAACTGGGTATTAAACTAAATTAATAATACAATTTGACACACAGCTTCACCTATTTGTTGTAAAATATAAATTCAAATGGACAGGTTTTGCCATCTTAGCTTCTCTCGCTTTGTGACTCTGTTTGTTTACGTTGTTACACTTACTGCCTCTAAGTGATGGATTGTTCACTATCATGTTACCTCTACTGGGAGTAAACCAAATTTGTTGACAGAATAAATTGGCAGTATTTCAAAATTCATTACGCAATTTCTACCCATGAAAATAAATATTTTCCCCCATATCATTAATCTATAGGTCTGCTTAAATGCTTTAATAATTTAACTTTTGCATTATTTCATGCCTAAAGACAAATATGCTTTGGAACCTAGTGTAAAGGAACACTTTAAAAATATTAAATATAAACAGCTTGATAAATTAGTTATGGCAGAGCATTTTTTAATTCATAAAGCTTTAACTCAAGCAATGCCAAGCCTTATTCCAGAACTTAAACTACCAATGGGGAGGGGAGGAAGGGTAATTTGTGACCATCCTGGTAACAAAATGTCATCAACACTTCAAGGATTAGGAGACTTCTCCCGTTCCGACCTCAAGTCTCTCTCCACCTTCTCATCGGTCTTCCAACATCTCGCTCCCATATGGTTGGTAATCATATGATATTTTGGGGTTTCAGGTATTGTCCATCCTTTGTAAATGACTTCTCCAGGCTTTCTCTATATTGTTTATTTTATCATTTATTGGACAAATACCTACTTATTCTCTTATTTCTTCATTTTGTATTTTATCCATTACTGTACATCCTTTTATCTAAGGTATCTCAAAATGTCTGAGCAATTTTTAAAACAAATTTATTTGTCATGTTTATAAAGGTAATATTTAACATTGTTTAACTGTTCTTTTATTACTTTTCTACATGAATCATATAAGATATCTTCTTCTTCTTTAGCTGTTTACCATCCCCTAATGTAGGACTTACACCCCTAGGACTTATAAGCCATTGCCTAGGGTCAGACGCCTGTTGGGGAGCACAGGAACCGATGGACCGGACAGTGTGAAGACTTGGAAGCGGGTGGTCAGCCAAGCATCAGGTATGATAGTGAGGAAGAGGATGATATGAAATACAGGCGAAATCGATGAGTGGAACAGCAGTGATTGAGCAGTTGGTGGAATGAGTGGCGGGGAAACTGGAGAAAACCCACCACTTTGTCCACCATGAATACTGCATATGGGTCCCTAGGATCGAACCCGGGCTGCCTTGGTGGTAGGCAAATGGTCTAACTACTCGACTACAGTGCCGCCCACATTAGCTATTACGCCAATCCTTATCCTTATTACAGAACTTATACCACCAACAGGAGAGAGGGGGAGGGGACACCATACTTTGTGACCACCACTGGTAACAAAATATCTGAGCAATTTTTAAAAACAATTTTACTTAAAATTGGGTATTATAACTTGTCATGTTTATAAAGTTAAAATTTAACATTGTTTAACTATTCCTTTTTTATTTTTTTACATGGATCACATTATACTGATGGGGCAGTACTCTATGATCACCTTGATATTTATAGTTTTTCAAAAATACCAACAATGAAAACTTTGAAACAACTATGCAATTCTTTCTTTCTCTCTCTGTTTATCTTTCTTTCTTTCTTTCTTTTTTATGTACAAATTACAAATTTAATAACAAGTTGCAGAATTTGGAACATCCAGCACCAGTATTCCTTTAGGTGAAGTTGATTTTTGGTATTAAATTTTTATAGATTTAAAACCGAGTAATAAAACATAATAAGGTATGCATACCTTCTTATCATCTTTCCCAAAAAGTTGACAAGCACGAGCTACTCGAGGTAAGGCAAAGCCCATCTCACTGATGTGTTTGGCAAAAGTTTGCAATGCAGGATTCAGATCTGTGAAAGGATTTGGCAATTTTGAAAGTGTCAGAGGCTTCGGCTTTCTTTTTGACGAATCCTCTGCTGCAGGTTTCCGTGACCGCTGTGGAGGCTCAGGACTATCAAGATCTGGCCAAGGTTTCCAGTTCTGTTGGAAGAAAACAAGAACTGATATAAGTAACATTACATATTTTCGGTTCAATTAAAATAATCATTTATTCAGGAATAAAACAATTAGAAAAATATAGAGATTATATTGCACACACTACTTTTTATAGCGTTGGCATGAAAAAAGTTTAGAAACAATACCAAGAACAAAGAAAATTAATTTCAAATGAAACTGTGAAATTATATAATCAAATAATTTTTATATTTAACATATTTACAACCACATTTAACCAAACAAATATGGAACACATTGTGAAGCTTATAGTCCAAGATTCCGCAGCCATCAGACCTTTTTTTTTTTGTTTTGTTTTTATTTATGTAATCCTTTAAATTAATTCTGTACATAGTACTTTGATATAGGATATATCAATAATTAAATTTATATATTTACATTACAATAAAGTTAGATATACATTTCTAATCTGTGTTCAACTTATTACATATCATAGATTAAAATATGTCTATAAGGTGAAGGACATGACACAAAATGACTAGACAAGTTAATGCAATGACTTAGGTTTATTAAGTTGCAGGTATTCCTTTACTGTGTAGAAGCAGTGTTCCTGCAAGAAAGTCTTTGTTCTAGCCTTAAACACATTATAGTTATTTATACTTTTGATGTCATTAGGAAGACAATTATAAATCATTGTGCTGGAGTACAGTATTCCATTCTTACGCACTGTAGTTCTGATTGAGGTTAAGTGTATATCATTATGCCTAGTGTAATGATTATGGACATTTTCATTGTTTTGAAAATTAAATCTATCCCTTTTTACAAATAAAATTGTCTCTAATATATAAATACATAGCAAAGTAAGTATGCCAAGCTTTCTGAATAGTGGCTTGCAAGAGCGTAACATTTTTTCACCACATATAATTCAAATGGCTTGTTTTTATTTGCTAAATATATCCTTAGCTTCTGGAGAATTTCCTCACAATATGATTCCATATTTAATTATCGAGTGTGTGTCTGTGTGTGTGTGTGTGCATAATAGGCTATTAATAGTATATGAAGGCTGACATTCTGTCTTAAAATTCTTAAGGCATATATATTCCTGCTTAATTTGGTTATTAAATATTTTATACGAGTTTTCCATTTTAAGTTATTTTGTATCCACAAGCCTATAAAGTTTAGTTCATTTTTGTATGAGATCAATTTATTATTTAATTTTACTTCGGGGATATTATTATCATGGTTTGCACTGTCAGTAATATGAAATTTAAGACAAACTGTTTTATTGGTGTTTAAGACCAGGTTGTTGTTATCTATCCAAAAATGCTCCACATGATGATTTCAAAATTTTCATAATTTTAAATATTCTTTTATAGATAAGTGCTCTCAAAAGAATGTTGTGAACAGAAAATTTTATACTGCTTTAGTTTATTAAGTAAAAATTACCTTTGAAAAAATAATTTGTTCATATTTGTTATAGTTTTTAAAGAACTTTAATTCACTAACTGGTAAATATTAAAGTTACAGAACAATCACTCCCACTACTTTTTCTGCATTCTCAGTTGATTACAAGCACTCTGAATCCATATTGGGAGCAGTGGGTTTCCAGGAAGGGCAGAGTTCTCTCTACATGTTTTCCTCATAGTGAACCACACGGAAGCACATGGGTAGTGTGCATAACCTACCTTTGGTTTCCTGGCAAATTTTCTCTTACAAGTTCACAAGCATTAGTATTCAAAAGGCTGCTTGTTGATCTATGATATGTGCAGAAGAAGTTAAAAATATGAAATTAACCTTCACTACCAAACAAAATACTGAAAAACTTAGCTTTAAACCTCATTAACATTAGCAAGTGAGATGCACTTTTGTGCATTGTATTCACTGTGCGCGCACATAATTTGATATGACTGGCATGAGGCAAGCACAACACCAGCCGCTCTGTTTCAATGCTACACCAACAATTCTAATTCATTGCAGATTGTTGTTCGAAACATACTCTTTAGCTTGCAATACCCCGATTGGATTAGTATATAGATGATAGAAAAGTTAACTAAGGGAACTGGCAGGGTACACAACATATCAACCCATCTATTGATGCTACGCCCCTGCTCTGAAGGTATACATACCTGCTAGCTTGGACTGGCGGCCAATTTACAGGTACCAGGTGCTAAAGATACATAAAAACATTGGTCACTTTTCTTAGTCTGAATGCTAATTTTTATATATATTTTACACAATGTCATTAAAAATTAATAGTCAATATTGCCAGATAGTTTCCATCGGCAGTTATTTCCACCATATGCTTTGAAGTTCATGAAAAAACTAAGTTTACTTACAGTCTGAATCTTGATTTTTATATGTGATACTTTGGGAACAATTTCAGTAGCATTTGTAAGCAGACAGCAAATTGTAGGGGCCAAACATCCCCCAGACACATTTAAAATGTCACTGTGAGTCTGAGTGCCAGATCATTATTTGTACACTTAAGAGTGAGTGAGATACCATTCATGTTGATTTTCCCCTCCTTCGGTCTACTCTACATTCTATTTATCATTATCATACCTAGGCAAGATTGCAACACCAAACAGAAAAATGTTTGCATCATCAGAGCTGACATAGCAGCAAATACCCATAAGAGGAGATTTCATGTTGCGACACGTATTTCAATCACCATGGTTGAATAGAGCAATGTATTTATGAGGCGTTTTGTTCATCTATTAAAGGAAAATCAAGACATTCCATTAAAAGCACAGTTGTCAGAAAGTAAGCACAAGAAAAGTTTAGCAACAGCTACAGTAAAGCAACATCTGGAGGGAGAGTTTGAAACATCCATTACAGAGCTGCAAATACTAAAAAAATAAGCAACTTAAAAACAAGAATTAAGTACAAAAGTGATCTGAAACAAGTTGAAATGAGAGCCAGTTGTTTTAAAACAATGGGAGCAGGAAATCCTGGATATTCTGCAGGCGGAGTCAAACCCATCCATTATAACAATAACAGATAAGTATGAGAGAAAAACTAAACACATCATTTTCATGGTTTATTAACATTAATCTAACTGTATTCTGTTATACTCGTAAAAACAATTTATACACCTTCAATCTTTTCAGGAGGGCTTGACATTGGCTTTGAACCAAAGGCTTCAACCTCAACAGGAGATATATTCCAGAAGTCCATTCCAAGTGTTAAAAGTGGGAAATTAAGTGATGATGCGGAATTGGCTATCAACATAGCACCTTAATCTACAGGAAAGACGAAATTAGCTGATCCCAATGACGAAACTGCGGTATTAAATAAACCTGAACTGCAGAGATTAGTTCTGCTCCAACAACTAAAAGTGCTAAAACAGAAAGAAGAAACAAAACTAAAGAAGAAAAGGACGAACTAAAAATTGAAGCGTTAAAGCTTGCACAAGATGGATTAATGCTGGGTACAGAGAAGAAAGAATGAGACAGAAGAGATTTACTTCCGATTTTTATGAGCTTTAGATCTCATTGTGTAATTAACAAATTGTTAACTTTTAGGTAATAAATTATTTAGGATTTTTGAGATCAATATTTAGGTATTTACTTAAGGCTTTTGCCAGCTCCACATTTTTAGGATTAGTTTTTAGAGTTTTTACAAGTTGACAGTTTATCAGTAATTTTCTTGTCTATACACTCCCTTTCCGTCCTCACTCGTTTGAACTTTTCCGTATCCACCATATATCTATATTGCTCAAGATTAGTGACAAATTAGTACACAGAACTGCAGGATCACATAAGAGATTTATTAACATGAACATACCTTTGTGAAAGTTAAATGCTAAATAGAGTGATGTGAGGAGTTATGCCAAAAGAAGCATTCTTGCAATGTCGTTCCGTCTCTGTTGCCCTCTCTCCCTAATGCAGATTGCTTCTGGTTCTGCATCAGCTGCTACTGGTACATCATCTTCATGTAGTTGAAGTATGTCAAAATCCTCCTCTTTTAGATGTTTAACCACATTATGCAGAGTCATGCAGTACACTACTGCTGAAGGTATTTTGTAAAATCGGGAACCGCTTGACTAAACATTGTTCTGTTACTCTCTCCTTTGTATGCTATGTGTTCTAAAGTCAGGGTTGCCAATCTTAAAAACTAAAATTATCTTACCAGCCACTCAAAATTATAGATTTGGATTCAAAGTTATTGTACAATCATAAACCAAATGCTACAACAATAAAAATATCCGCATAACACTTATGAAAACATAATAGTATTGATGTTTGAGGTATCCACTTACAAGATTGATGAACTGTCAGTATTAGAACTTTAGCACTTATGTTTCTCACACTATTCATCTGAAAGTTCATCATCTTCCTCAACTGTTGCACATTTGTTGTTGAGATAAACTTTAACACCTTCTTGGTCACTTGCAGATTTTCTTTCATAAGCTGAGATGACAGAATACGTCCATTTACTGTATCTAGTGTCAATCTGTTTCTAATTTTGGTTTTTATTAAACCCAGTTTAGAAAAAACTCACAAGAAGCGTTTCTGTGGGGGCAACGAATTCACTGATAATCCACTCTTGAAGTCAGTTGTTCCATCAAGGTGACGCGTGTTTAACAACACTCTAGAAACTGTCAGGTTCAGACATGTTCTTTATTTCACACGGAATATCACTTATTCTTGGGAGTTTTCTCCATTGATCATCAATTATCTGAATAGTGCCTTCTTCATTGAGATTACCAGATCTGGACACAATGGCAATAAGAGGATAAAGGTTAGGAGGCTTAGTAGGATATGAAATGGTTGCCTTAGAGGTGTGGAGATAGGCCATGAGAGCAAAAGTAGTGTCGCTGTTTGTAAATAATTTCATTTCGCTGGTGTGATAAGCCAGTGAAAATGATATTCACCGGTATCTATCATACATTCAAATTATTGTACACACTATAAGTATCATATGAGTTGACAACCATGAGTACAAACATTAAAATTGTCGTATACCACCATAATTATCGTATGGGTTGACAACCCTGTCTAGAGTAGTAGAAGTTTGATAAGGAGTCATCAACCATGGTGCAGTACCATAATCTGAATCCCCTAATAGCAGTGCACTGGTATAGCACTACCGGCCATCACTGTGTAAGCACTTGAATTTTTCCATATCCAAGAACTGTGCCCAGGCCCTGGCCATTTTGCAAGAATACGTAAATCTTTTATGTGCTGCACATAGCCTGCATGATGATGCTGGGAACTCCTTTGCTATTGATGTACTTGTCGCCATGGTTTCCGTATTGGAATATGGCTACAATCCACTGCTCCAATTACATCAGGGAAATTATAATATTCTGACCACTTCGTCTTGGTTTCCTAAAAAGCAGCAGCAGTTGTAGGAAACTGTATCCAATTCCTTGCCCTAGTGTTGATAGCGTTAATGACTTCCCAGAAGGTATTTGAGATCGTAGCCTGTGTAAACACCATGATCTTTCACAACACTAGCTTGAAAACCACCATCTCCACACCTTAAAAAACTTAACAATTTTTCAGAATTGTGTTTTATCTGACACCCTTAAAAAATTTTGTACAAGCCAATCCACATTTTCTTTCTCAAACCGGTATAATTTTTTGTATCTGCTCACATCAGAATACCTGCGTCTTGTATAAATGTTTATTTTCCGCTGAGGAACCACCATCATGAACTCCGCCATGGTACTGTGGTTAAGCAAACTGAGGTCTACCACAAAAATAGCCAGCAAAAGCTTCCTAACAGCAAAGACAGATTGTTTTCACTTATACCATTTTGCAAGCAATAGCTCAGCACTCAAGGTCAGAAAACTATAGCTCGCAAGAAGGTTGAGGAGAAAATTTGTATTTATACGAAACAAAGCTCTTGCCTGGAATTAGTGAGAAAAAAGCTAATGCTTGCTTTTATTTATACCAGCAGTGTACAGAAATCTATAGTTAATCTACCATTTTATGCAACTAAAAGATTAGTCAACTCTGAATTAAAAAAAATTATTGCAAAATATTACTATGAAAAGTCAAAAAATAAAAGATGGGAACTACCAAACATTCAAAACAGTAATTCCTGAGTATCCTCAAAAATGGTAGTTGTAACCTTCAGGTTGATTACAGGACATGATTGTCTGGCAAAACATTTAAACAGAATTGGGATATATTCTTCACCACTCTGTCCGCTATGTGATCTGCAAGAGGAAATGGGCCAAGGCCACCTTCAAATATGCCCAGCCACTTCTAGTGCCTCATCCATCAGTGAAAAATATTGGAGAGCAAGAGGATTAATGATTTCAATGTCAGAAATCCAGCATTAGCTAACAACGAACATTTATACCACCCAATCTCTCATCCCATGAAATGCACTTAATGGTACACAACTGACCATTGAGGTACTTATTGCATGATAGCAACGGATAAAATACTATGGCGATAGTAGTTCTAATTTTGATTTAATTTAGCACATCACCTTAAACTAATTTCATTATAGTCTCATTCTTTTTTGGTTTGTTTGGTTTGCCACCATTTTCCCTAAATAATTATTGCTGATACACTCCTGCCTCAAACATTGTTGGAGTATAATTTAGTTCAAAACGTATTTCTCCAACAATTCTTTAATTATGCCTTAAAACTTGCATTTCTAGTAAATTGATAATTACATCTGAAATTTTGAAACCAGAATAACAATGAAGGGAAGAATCACAGATTAGCCAGAATTCAATTACTATTAGAAAACTAACAGTATTTGTGGTATTGCTGTTGAAAGTTTTGTTCTTTTACATGCTTATTCTATGTTAGTTATTATCCTATTTATCTAATATAAGCGCTGATTAGCATTTTGTTTAATACTAGCTACCAACCTCTAATCCTGATGAACCAAAGCTGTTAGGTCTTGGAGGTGGCGTATGGCTAGTTGCTCTGCTAACTGTTGCACACTTATCTTCTACTCTCTTGCTTGTCAACTCCTTCTCCAGCTCCTGAACGATATCTGGAACACTTCTGGATAAGGATCGCCCAGAATTGGAATGTTGGTCCTGGTTAGAGGAGATTTGCGTATTACTAGTGGACGGAAAGTTTGACCCAAAGTTCATTCCCTCATACTGTGGCCTGTCTAAAGCCTGGTGTACTGTTGAAGTCTCTGTCACTACCGCAGAATTTATATTTGAGTTTCTTTTTACTGTACCTAGATTGTAACTTGATTCTAGGTGACCACTGATATTTGAAACAGGTGTCCAAATCTGATTTGAGTAAAACGAATATGGATTTTGATTTTTAAGAGTGGATACACCGCTTAAGGGGAAATTATATGTTTGACCACCTACCATGTTAACATAACCATCATTTCTATTGTCCTGATCCTTCAGCCTTGGCACAGTATTACAAAATCCATAACCTGCTGTCAAACCATTCATATGAGTGAGTAATTCAGGATCTTTCTTTAGCTTGGAATCAAAAGCATTGCAAAGGGTCATTTGATCAACATTATAAACAGCAACAGAAGAAGCATATGGATTATTAGGTACGGCATCCATCTGCTTTTGTTGCTTTGAATCACTGTGGGAAGTTGACAATGGCTGGAGTACGTGAGCAAGCTCCTCCATTTCATTTATTGTCTTAAGTTCCATGTTATCAAATGGACTCGATGTATCTGCTTCGAAGTCAGAGAAGTTAAAATGAATGCTAGATGATTTTGTGGTTGAAGATTCCATAGAAGAAGGTGTGATAGGAACTGGTGTAAGAATATTAGAGGTAGGATGCGAGTATTGCTGTGTGGTGGTAGTTGTAGCCATATAAGGCATCTGACAGGATGTGCTAGGGGTAGTATATGACATATTTTGGGATGACTGTGAACAAACTGAATAAATAGCAGGACCCACCGATGTTAAGGGACGTGAATATGGGTTGGTGCAGGAGGTTTCGCAGAAGGCCATTGCTGAAGGACTGCTGTAGGCCCCATTTAATGTCTGAGCAGTGGAGCTAGAAGTAGAAAAGGATGTGGGAGCAGGACTCACGGTAGGATTGGTATAAGTGATGTTACTGCCATCAGAGCTTGCTTTTGATGTGGTGGCCACAGGTTCCAATGGCTTCCCGGCATGATCCTTGGATGTCTGCTGTTGCCACAATCGTTCTTGAGTTTGAATCCTCTCCTTTCTGTTAGCTGTGGCTGCTTTTCGCAGAGACCGCCATTCGCACATCTTTTGTAGCACACTTTCTTCCAATTTGAAGTCATACTAATAGGAAACCATAAGAAACAAAAGGGATGATTAGTATGTGGATTACACTAGAAGTCGTGATGAACAATTTTTAAAAATCTTAATGTTTATTTTTTAAACAAACCAAGTACATCATCTTATCTACAGACTTTTCTGTTACTTTTCAACATTAATCTTTATTTTTTAGACAAACCAAATATGAGGGTTGTTCAATATATAATGACCTACATTTTTTAAAAAGTCATTAATATATATAGATAAATGTGTAGGTGCTTCACATTTGATATTTCTTCTGTGCATCTGTGAAGTTTCAAGTCATTCTGGCAGATGGCACATCTGTAGTACATCTTCAAAATGATGTCTACACAGACTCTCATTGCAAGCAGCAAGTGTTATTGAATTCTTGTATGGAAAAAGAAGCCATCCATAAACGTTTGTGTATAGTGTGTGGTAATGATGCACTTGATAGGAGGATAGTTGGTTGATGGGTAAAGAATATTAAAGCGTGAGAAAATGCAGAAAGAGAGCTCCATGATCAGCCATACTCAGGACATGACTACATGTACAGGACAAGAGCTTTTACAGCAGGGAATATGTGCTTTCACACAAAGTTGGTGTAAGGCTGTAGAACATGATGAAGACCATGTAGAAAAATAGGACATTGACAAGAAATGTTGATGTATATTGTCAAATTCTGACTCTTAAGAGTAAACATGTTCAGAGAAAAAAAAAATGTGGGGCATTATATATTAAATGACCCTTGTACATCATCTTAATCTACAGACTTTTTTGTCATTTTTCAACATAGTCTCCATTTCTCTGCACACATTTTCCCCATTGTTCTGAAAGGTTGAAAACATCCTTACGATAAAATTCTGTTCCAGCTGCCCAAAGATACTGATGCATTGCTTTCTGAATATGCTCCACCACTGTCTCATAGCATTGGCCTCATACCTGTTCGTTAACCGAAGCAAAAAGATGGCAACTGGAGGGTGCCAAGTTGGAATTAAGGGAGGATGTCCTGATCTTCTCCACAAAGACACAAGCTGTGTGAGATGTGCATTATCCTGTTGCAAGATCTTCTTTTCAAGATATTTATCATGCAATGCACAATGGAAGGAACTTCCAAAGTGCCTGGATATAGCAGACAGCATTTATATGCTGTTTGTTAGCTAATGCTGAATTTCTGACAATGAAGTCATTATGTTCAGGTTCAAGAAAATCAATAAGATGGCAATTCTGTGCATACCAGAAGACATGTACTTAACTTTCCCAGCAAACAGCACTGTCTTTGTTTTCTTCTTTGATGGCAAAGTGGTGTACTCCATACTCTGCTGTTTTGTTTCAGGCTCATAATGATGGAATCAGCTTTCATCACCTGTCATAATACTCATAAAAAATCATCACCTTTTATTTTGAAATCTCTGAAGAACATCTTGGGTGATTTTTCTCTGGAATTTGTGGTCTTTGGTCAATAAACATAATACTCACATTTATACACAGCCTTTAAGGGAAATAAAATAACTATTGTTTATCAAAAAATGGAGCTACTTAGGGTCGACTTAACGTGATGTAATGTAAGATTTTGGCAATGCCAAACTTCATTTTATGTCAAGTTTGGAGGTCATGATTGATTTGAACCAATTGGTGAGTGGTGCCATGCAAGAATAAATTGTGCTTTACTATATGACTATTTCCATCAAAACTCTTTCTGTGCTTCATTTGTTTAGCTCCTAAAGTATGTTATGACCATCTCCATACTATATTCACAGTTAAAAAATGTTTTCACTTCACATTTTCATATTCTTTTTGGAAAACATAACCTCTGATATAAACAGAGAGCTGCTTGGAATATTCTCCATGTCTGCAAGTAGAAGACTAATCAATCAGAATCATCCCATTACATTAAGTGCATCCTAATAAACCACCTGGTTTCTTACTTCTTGTTATGTCCCGTCACGTTAAGTTAAGTTCACCATAATCCTGGCTTAAATCATAAAAGACTCCCACTTCCATACATATTATGGACGAACCATAAAGTTGACATGTGTGCATGTGTTTTAACTTTATCATTGTCATTCTGGTTTCTATTCCCTGTTATTTAGAACCAGTATTAAAAATAATGCAGTAGGGCTTTCTGTTTGCAGTAGGTTTTGTTAATTTCACTAGTATTTCAAGAATATTATGATTTCTTTTTATGTTGGAGAGAACTAAGAATTCATATTTAATACATATTGCCATTATGCAGTAAAATATACTATAGCAGTTTAATGAAGTGGCAAAATGAATGAGACATCACAACAAAAGAACTAATCACAAAATCCCTTTTCCCAAGTACTTCCACCTGGTTAAAATTGAAACTAAACATAATCCTACATCTTACGGCCATAGTAACAGGACATGGAAACAAAATCTTATCTACATAAATATAAAAAATAGACAATCCACTTTGCCCATGTAACATGATCAAACTACAGATCTAAAGGTTATAACAAATCTTAGAGACTATAAGCTTCACTTATCTTAGTATCTGCTGAAAGTTCTTGAAATCAAATGCATTTCAAGATTGTATGCATTTGATTTCAAGAACTTTCAACACATATTGTGTTGTGAAGCTTATATTATCTAAGATTTGTTATAACCTTTAGAATCGTATTGCTCCACTGTTAATAGCTTCAGTTTTTCATACGCTATAGATCGTTTAATGTATATTTGAAAACTTGAAAAGAAACACACATTTCATCCATCTAAATTACCCAAATACCTACAACAATACAAAAATTTGTATAATATTTTGAAAGGTAAACCTATGAATGTAATATTACTCCATGTAGTGGAGTATGTAGCTTGTAAATAAATAAATCTCAAATCTCTTAAGTTTAAAACCGATCTATTGCAACTTTACCTCTTCTGCAACAGTATCAATGGGTAATCTATGTTGATAGCCAACTGGCAGCACTACCTTCCTTGGTGGTTTATACTGCTCACTAATTTTAACTGGAATGCCATCCATGAATGAAAAGACTGTAACAAACAAACAAGTTTTATACAAATTTTATGCAATACTTGAAATTATGCAAAGGAACTGTGATGGAATTGAAACTTATGCAATGTAGTCATATCCTAATGTAAGCGGAAGAATTTTATTTTTCTGCAAATTACCAGCAATCACATAATACAGCGTTGAAGTCTACAAAAATAGTTATTATCTAACTAGTTTATAATCTGACTGATTGTGACACAAATATGTTTAGCATGTGAGCCTTTGCTCACATGCTAATTTTTACAAGTGCTACAAGAAAAGATTATACGACAGTTATGGATGTTTTATGCAAGTCTAGCGTTAAAATACATAAAAATAACTAATAAAGTTGCTAAATGTTGTTGTTAGCTAATGCTGGATTTCTGACAATGAAGTCATTAATCCTCTTGCTCTCCAATATTTCTCACTGATGGATGGGGCACTAGAAGTGGCCGGGCATATTTGAAGGTGGTCTCGATCCATTTCCTCTTGCAGATCACATAGAGGACAGAGTGGAGTTGCTAAATGTAAAATTATAATGTGTCAGAGATATATGGGGTAATATGGTTGCTAAACACATGTTTCATTTGTTTCAATCTTACAGAGGAAAAGGGAAGATATTGATAAAACTATTGAAAATATGGATTGTATTCCGCTTGACTTTTGAACAAAGCCAAGAGTGCTGGAAGTTTATTAATTCCAGAAAAATCAAAAGTTGTTTATGAAAAAGAATAGGAAAAGTTTTGTGGATAGAGAAACAAAAAATGCATTAGTTTGACTAATGAAACCACATTACTGGCATTTTCAGGTTTTGCTATGGGCACATTGCAGAACATTATGTTGTGGAGGTGATGTCCTTGCTGCCTTGGTATTTACGTCTTTCATTTTCTGGCCAGAAAGTGGGTAATTTTGCATGATTTGTACCATATAAGCCATCTTAATCCTAGGATTGCCTAAAATTCGTTTCTGGGTTTTGAAAACAATAATGGGTAAATAATTAAGAATGAAATAGCAGACAGGTTTAATGGTAGTAGGTCCGCAATGTAAATGGACACACCTCCCTATTCTCCTTATTACATGTTTTCACAGCTGCAGGTAAGCCCACAATCTCTGTGCATTACGCAACCTGTTTGTGCCTCCTTAAACTCAAAGAGAGCCAATAGGAACCATATGGGGATGCTACCTATGTCATACTGCACAGCAGAGGTTCCCAAAACTTTTTCAACCTGTGGTTCTTTTAAATCGTTCATGCCTGGTGTGTATTATAAGATACATAGGCTTTTTTTCCTATTTGTACTAGTTTTCACTTTTTTTTTCTGCTATATTCTTGTTATATTGTCTGTCACCAATTAAAAATACATATTTGAGACATTTTGGATTGTAAAAAATTATTTTTTTTACAATTTATATTGTAGTGTTTTTTTTTATAAGAAAAGAAGCAAAATCCATGCAACCGCAGTCAAATGATACCCCGCCATCATCCACGCGTGCAATCACACCGATTATTTTACGCGGGCCCTCCCCGTCCTTTACCACAGGCACATTTGACTGCAGTTGCCGAGACTCGAACTCACGACCTCAGGCTTTGAGTGCATGGCCAGTGCACTACGTGTTGCCTCAACGATCATGGCTATTCAAGCCAGCAGGCTGAAGGTGTCCCAGACCACCTAATCTAAACCGGTTTCGAATTAGAGGAAGAACGGCATAAGTAGCAAAATAATTCAGGCATGAAAGGGTTAACCTACAAATTATTTCTGGCAGTGCACCTGATAAAAACCAATATGAAGTTTTCCTCAGAAATTGTTAAAACAAATTTTATTCCTCAAAACTTTTAAACTATCATGTCTAATTATTATTTATTTATTTATACCAACAAACTTACTCTTGGTGGGCAATGTTTGAGAGGTAGAATAGGAACTGAAAAATTCAATGCCACAGCCGGATTTGAACCATAGACCTTGCACTTTTTGTGAAGCAAATTATAGACTGCCATGAATCATGGAAATGCTAAGCCAAGGTCCCGTAGCAGTAACTGCTAAATCTATATGACCAATAATTGTTCACTTCTATAAGGCTGTAAAACACAAAGGAAAAGATAAGAAATTCAGAAACGCATGCTATTTCATTAACTTAAGTCCTGCTTACATGGCCACCCCACCAACATTCCTACTTCACTATTTATTTATGCCAACAACTTACGATAGTAAGTTGCTGTTGGGGTAATTGTCTCTGATGTGAGACTGCCTTTGTCGTTTACTGGGAGAAACACAAATCGCTTGGAGAATTCAATGTCATTCTGGCAGGTTGTCAGAGTAGCTTAATGGTTAGAGCACCCACCTGGTAAGCTGAGGTCTGCGACATTGAATTTTTCAGTTCCAATTCTACCTATCATTCCTACTTTACTTTGTTAAATTGAAGCCTCCCATTTTCCTATGAAACACTACTGTTACACTGCAATTTACTGAATTCTAGAATCTTGTTCCATTCTAATTTTCAGAACTTTTGTCTACACAAGTCTCTGCAAATTCCTAAACCTTGAGCTTAACTGATTTCCAGGGATCTGACCTTTATGCTAACAAGTTTTTGGTTGACTGAATTCACTATAATCCTAATTACCTTATCTATACCAGCTTATACTAATTGCCTTTACTTGAACTGTTAAATTGCCTTAGCTGATGACTCTTCTACATTATGCATCGCTTTTAACATACATTATTTATTGCAATTATTTATCTATCTCACTATCATTTCTTTATTAAAGTTATTATTCTTACCATCATAATTCCAATATCAAAGTTAACTGCATTTATTTGGAAAAAACCAGATGTAAAACTTTTGTTTTGTACAGGGACATTGTACAATAAAGGAATTAAATATTTTTCCAGGTATAAACCATGTTCTCCTTTATTATTTGGATTTTTGTTAATCCATTTATCTTTTGGTCACAGGTATTCTATATGAACAAAGTTATACTGTACTTGGTAAGAGTAACAGACATTAAGCTTACCTTGCTTTTCTGAATCTCGACCATATCGAGACATTATTATTTTTAATTTGTCCCTTTTGTTAATCACCAACACTGAAAACAGAAAGAAGACAATGAAATTTTAATTTAAAAAAATGCAAACATCTAATACACCTTAACATTTTCCCCCACATGAAAACATCAATGTTAAGTACCCCTGCTTTCAAATGTTTAATTTGACAAATTGGTGACTTACTTTTTGAGGTATTTGTTTTTCTTTTTAATTACCTTAAGCAAATAACTGAAGATTAATTGTCAATAATGTATGCAAACTATATCTTTGTAGAGTCTGTTTCATTGTGCTATCTACAATTTGCTAATTTACTATTAGTTAATACTTATCAACATCTATTCATCCTGTACTGTTAGAATAACTCATCTATCCAATGAGTTAGACATGTACAGCATGTTTTCAACAAAAGGTATTTAAATGTAAGAACTCTTAGTTTCAAACCCCACTTGATTTGTTAACTTGCTTTATCCCTTCTCCCCTATTTTTAAGATTTTATCTTTTCATATATGGGTAACATTATGATTCAGTAACTCCCAATAGCAGTGGTGAAAACGTTATTTTTGGTAGCTTTTCCTTGCATGACTGGATGACATTTCTCTCTCTCTCTCTCTCTCTCTCTCTCTCTCTCTCTCTCTCTCTCTCTCTCTCTCTCTCTGTGTCTGTGTCTGTGTGTGTCTCTGTGTGTGTGTGTGTGTGTGTTCACACAATTTTCTCTACTTGCTTTACTTTTACGCAACACATTCACATATCTTTCTCTATCTTCCTTTCATAGAAGTTTGAAAACAGTGTTGTAATTAATTTAATTTAAAAGGTGAGTCAATTAATAACACTGAACAACACTTACAACATAGTTTTCCGGGACACGTTTCGAAGGTTAACTTTCCTCCATTATCAACCGGACAATAACTGGGTTTCCATGGTGTTTCATGGAAACATCACATAAATTTGTCTCGTCATAGTTTATGATGTTTTCCGGTGGAGTACCTTCTAAGGTCTCCCGCACATTATCAAAAAATCCCCTGACGGTCTCAAGGGTGACGGTGACCACTGCATGAGCTCTTGTGATGTTCTCGGATAATCGAACTGAAAGAAATTAGAATGCCTTTTCAAAAAGGACCTTATCCATTCAACACCAGGGAGATTCTCAGTAAATCATTTCTCCTTTCTTCCCATTCTGTCAAGGTATCCTTTTACAATGCAGCGAATGTCAGTTGAAGTGAGAGGGTATCCCCAATGAGGTGCTCTAAGGATACCATGTACCAACATTTTCTCTTCTTCATTATCCAGGACAGATGGTGTTCCGATTGCTTTTGGATTTGTGCGATTCACTTTATTCTCTAACGTGGATCGCAGTATCTGAAAATACTCCTGTGCTTTTCGATATGACATTTTCCCTGATTTAATTGCTTTTACTGCTTCATCAAGTTTCTTTTCTTCATAGTTGCAGTACATTTGGCTTCCCAATCTTCTTTTGTACACACATGGCATTGTCCGAATTTACCCCAAGGTCGAACAGATTTGCAAATAAATATGCAGGAAACTCAAACTATACACGCAAACTCAACCAATAAATCTTAGTGACGTTTATACATAACCAGGTGAACTGAAGTCAATAATTAACAGCGACTGGATTGATAAACTAGACATGTGTACCAAGAAGTTATACCGACAACAGTAAAAGCTAAAATGAAGCCAACAACAATGCCCACTGTCGGACGCACTATTCTTACTAAATACACGATTAACATGCCAAACTAAGTGCGGGAATGTGTCCTTCATACAGATGTCACTAGCGCGGAAATTGTACTCCACTTGTTCCAGAATGACAAACTGTAGAATAAAAAAAAGGTATTTTGTCCGAATTTACCTCATATGTCTGAATTTACCCCAGTTGACGGTACCTGTTCCTGAAAGAACACCCATTAAATTTAATCACTGTTGCTTGTAATACTGTATTAACTCCAAAATAAATTTATAGCATATTTGCAGAAATAGTGAATGAGTTTCAATTTTTTAAAAGCACCACTTTTAAAATAATTTCAGTTTAGAAACAAAATTATTTGAGAACTAATTAAAATGTTATGAAATATGTTAAATGAAGGACTTCAATATATTTCAATATATATTCATCCTTAGATCAAATACATGATACTGGATATATCAAAATATACAAAATATTAACATCATTTCTTAAGTATTTTAACAAGTATAATAAATTACACACCCAGAAGGGGTTTACGGAAAAGTATTTACAAACTCTTCAACTGAGTAAAAACAATGTTGCAATAGCATGTTTCACCTTGCACTTAAATGCAGTTTCTGAGGTGGTAAGTTTAATATTATCAGGTAACTTGTTATATAAGGTAATTCCAGAGTGTCTTACACTTTTGCTGAATAGTGAAGTATTATGTGTAACTGCGCTCAGACAGCAAAAGGATTTTTAAATAAAGCTTCATTGCATGAATGACTCAGAAATAGAAGAAATTAAAGTTCTCTTTGACAGAAATTAAGTGTTGAACTTTTCCCACTTCTCCAAATCTGTAGAACTAAAAAAATAGTTAAATCAGAATTCTATAAACATCTTCTCAATGTTATTTACATGACAGTTACAAGAAATCTAAGCTGGCAGAATTGAGAGAGTGAAACCAATTTCACATGAAGTAATCCAAGAAAGCTTGCATTCTTATAGCTTTCAATATGAATAATGGTCTAATACACATACTTTTCTCATTAGAAGCAGATTAAACCAAGCTGTATTTGAAGTACATAAGTATAAATGAAGGAGCAAGAGCAGAGGGGGAATTAGGTGCATCTTCAGAAGAGTAATGCATTTATCATCTGGGGATGGAACCATTAATTTCATCCATGATGTTTGAACCACAGCTCCAATTGGTGACTCAGATTTGTCCATAATAATAAAAAAGGTATTAATTAACTAAGAGGGAAATTCTAAAATTTCTCAGTTTGATTAAGGAAACATGAGGTGTAAGACAGACAGACAGACAGACAGACAGACAGACAGTAGAGGCCTGCACGGGCCGATATTCTTAGGTTCGGCCCGGCCCGGCCCGGACTCAACCAAGCCCGAGCCCGAGAAGAGGTTATAGTGCCCGGGCCCGAGCCCGGCCCGGCCCGATTATTTAATTTTACTATGATTATGATTATGACATTATTATTGTTATTATTATCACTATTATTTGTAACCTTTCAGCAGAATAATCATATAGAATTCCTAGTAATGGAATGCTGTGATAATTGTGCTATCCTCGGAAAAATATATAATACATTATTTTGTATCTCTTAATTTTCAAGCCCGGGCCCGGCCCGAGCCCGGCAAACATTTTCCAAATTAGGCCCGAACCCGGCCCGCGGGTCGGGCCGGGCCTAGGCCCGAGCCCGTGCAGACCTCTAACAGACAGACAGACAGACAGACAGACAGACAGACCGACCGACACAGACAGACAGAGACACACACACACAAAAGATGTGTTCAAAAAGTATCAAACCTTATTTTTTCCTATGTAAACTAATGAAGCGCAGAAGACATCCTTCAGTGGAGACATGGAGAGGACATTCATGTGCAGTTGTGAATTCTTTCTTGCCTGTAAAAAAAAATCAGCTGTTGCCAATTGACCTATGAGTGAAGATTTGTAATGAGCAGTTGTCAGATATGTTTTCATAAATTGACAGAACGTGAACAGTGATAATTCATCAAATTTTTCCAAAAGCTTGACAATATCCAAATTTAAACAGGATTTTGGGGTCAATGCCATGAACACCTCACGGATAAAGAAGCGGTACAACCTCTTCAAAGATGGCCGCAGATCAGTGGACCATGAACTATGTTCAGGTAGGCCCCCGACAAGGTGATATGAGAATGTCATTGAGCAAGTGTGGACTGTGGTCTTGCAGGACCATCATATTACAGTCTGAGAAATTGGGAAAAAGATAGGGCTAAGCATTGGATCGGTACATTCAATTTTGACTGAGGCTTTGGGTATGAACAGAGTGTTTGCGTAATTTGTACTGAAGCTGCTAGCAATGAAGCAGGAACAATGGCATCTGGACATCACAAAGAACATGCTGGACAATGCAAACAGTGACCCCAACTTTCTGAACACCTTGATCACAGGCTATCAGACATGGATTTATGGGTACAACCCAGAATAACATTTAATTTGAGTCAAGACAAGACATCATGCACGGCTTCTCAACATTCCAAAAACTGCATTCCAAAAATGTTTCCAACAATGCCAGAAGTGCTGGGAGAAGTGTGTGCATTACATATTTTGATCCTTCATATCAATAAATGTATTTTTGCCAACTAAAGGTTTGACACATTTTGAACACACCTTGATTGGTTTAACTTTTCAGATAACTTCATTTAGTTTTCACTATCACTTAACTTTCTACGTGATGCAGTGGTGTGATGACATACACTTGATCCATAGCCTCCTCTTCTGGATGGTTCAATAGCTGGGGAGATGAACATAAGACTTCTCCAATCTCTCCTGTAGCAGCACTACACTTTACAAATTTAGAGTACAACACTTTTTGTCATATCAGAAACACATTAATTTTACTCGTGAGAAGGTTCACTTATATTGTCACAGAGATCCAGAATGTTTAGGAGTCCATATGTAGATGTAGTACATGTACCACAAAACCTGTCCGGCAGGTGTATGGCCTGTGTGATCTTCACTACATTTTCCTGCATGTGCACGTGCTAATCGTCACTTGTGTTAGGTAGGTGTTCTGTGCTGTTCTAGTCCAGTTCACACATGAGTAACCTTAGGAGTGTTTATAAGTGTTTAGTTTTGCTTTAAAGTGTTTTCAAAATGAATCGATTACAGTATACATACAACAAAGAGTGCTTATGTATGAGCTTATATCATCTTATATCATCTTGTAGGGATTTGTAAATAAATCCAAGGAGGCAGGTTCAATTTGTAATAGGAAAAGAAAGAGGTAAAATGGTGTATGCTTATGGAACAGAAATTAAGACGAAATCAGAGAAAGGTTAGAACAGTCACCTCGAAAATCTCTTAGGTGGCTTGCATAAAATGAAATTAAAACAAAATATCAGGAGAGAAATTAACACTATAACGAAAGTTGAACTAATACTTGTGAATAAAAATTTCCTTAGAAGATGCAGTAGATGTACACAGATGGATGGCATTTCCATCTCCTGTGATAAGGCATGTTTTGTGTTTTTTCCTGATAATTTTTAATGTGATTTGATATCCATGCATGTGTGACAAGGAGACAGGCCTTGTGAATGCCAGCCAAATTGTACAGTATGTGTCTGGGAGATGGGCTGTGCACCTGCTGGCCAAGTTTTGTTGTAAACCTACGGTATGTCTATAAATATATATATTAATCGCTCCACTCTTAGGTGTCGACTTGATGTAAACACAAGCTGTCAACAACCTATGATACGGTAAAACCAAAGCACATCACAAAATATAGTACCTTAAATATTGGCGATTACCTGTGAGTTTTCAAGATGTATGATAACCCTGGTAAAGACTACTTGAATGTAATGTGATAGCAACGATATCCCTAAAACAGAGGACACAGAGGGTATGGGTGCCAGGGCATAGAGGAATCTATGGCAATGAGAGGGCAGATCACCTCGCTAAAACAGAATCAGCCCAATTTATTGGGCCAGAACCTAGACTAGGACTGTCATATGGATCTGTTCGAGGGGTTCTAAGCAAATGAACTGACAAAAAGCATGAAGCATACTGGTTGTCAGTTGAAGGGCATAAATACTCAAAGTCAACTATTAAAAAGATTGACAAAGGCAGAACCAAGGAACTGCTAACAATGGATAAATTGAAAGTTGGTTGGACAATAGGTCTGCTGACTGGACACTGTTGTAAAGGATTGGAATAAATCTAGACCCTACATGTAGGAGATGTGGCAACGCAGATGAGACACACACTTGGTGTGTGAATGTGAAGCACTGGCGAGCAAAAGAGTCAAAATCTTTGAGAAAGGGTTCATACAAATGCATGAGCATGAAGAAGTCTCAGTGAAAAGACTTGCTACCTTTACTAGGGATATAGGTATTCTAGGCGAAAGAGAAGCAAAGGAGAGCACAATAGATTAGTGAATGGTTGGGGCGCACATGGCATTAGATTGACACTCCTTAATTGATTAGATTATATATATTAATCACTCCACTCTTAGGTTCTGATTTGATGTAAACACAAGCAGTCAACAACTAACCCATGATACCACGAAATCAAAGCACACCACAAAATATAGTACCTTAAATACTGACGATTATCTGTGAGTTTTCAAGATGTATGATAACCCTGGTAAAGACTACTTGAATGTAATGCAATAGCAGTGCTATCCCTAAAACTCCAGAGTAAATATTGTTCCGCTGCATCATAAACATGAGGCACGAGGCATGAGTCCATGTGGTGTTTTGTCAGTCGCAGCTGATACGAACACCAGGTTATCACGGAGGGATACAAGGTCGGGATCTAAGGCTGGATGGAGTATATATACAGGTGCAAATGAATAACACCGTATTAATTTTACTGGTAATAGACGGTTCACAGACAATCAATTTGAGATAGGAAACCTGTGGTCTACGGCGTCAAGTTACCAAGTTATACGTATTCAAAGTGTTTAGAGATTGTGATAAATAAATTATAACCAGAAAGAAATATGTAAATAGTAGCCATTGGAAATGAAATAGTGTTTATTAGGCACTTAGCAAAGCCTGTATTTTGTCTCTCTGAGTAAGCATTTCTAAGTTGTAGCATTATCAAAAGCACTTACACTGTGAACTTAACATGTGGCTGCACACTACTGCAATGGATAAGTTTGTGGCGAACAGCTAAAGAAACACAAGGGAGATCCGTGTGCTTTGGCTGCAAGGTTATGTTGACTGATTGTGGACCTAACAAACCCGAGAAATCGAGTTCAAACCTGGAGATGAATAAACTTTTATTTCCCTTTCTTTCCCATCTTAAGAGCAATGTGGTGCTTATTCATTAAAATAGCAAAATACCCCCTTCATATGCAATGCACGGGGTATTGTTTACTTTTGCTGCATCTCACATCTGAAGTCTTAGACTGGAGGATTATGTATTGAATGGGACTGAAGCTGTCGATTGGCTATGGTTACCCATGTCAATAAGTGCAATTTTCAATCTAACAGTTAACCAGGTATAAACAATTCACAAAACTTGAACCAAGCAATAGCACAAAGTACTATGACTCCCTAAAAGGCCTAAAAGAGGTCCAGAGTACCTATGTGTTAGCATGACGGCCAGTAGCTGACATTAATGACCTTGGAAGACACTAACACCACCATGTGGTGACTGTTTCCTACTCAAATCACCCACGTCTCACTTCCTAATTGCCTTTAGCACACAACATTACGTTGAAGCATTTAAATAGGTACTCTGGGAACATGAAGTAAAGTTACACTTTAGCTGGATTAGCTGACATAATTATGGCAAAGTAGGAGGTTGTTTTGCAATAGCTGCACAGATTTACAGTGAAAGGTACCCAATAGACTGCAGCCGTATCGGACTATTTTCAAATCTGTAGATCCGTGTTTGCGAGAATGTGGTTCTGTGGTGCCAAATAAAGGAGGTTGTGGTGCAATGCATACCCATCGCACTCCGGAGTTTGAAGAAAAAGTACAGCATTTACTGGAAGAGGAGTGATCAATCAGCACCTGTGCTATTACACGTACAATGGGCATCAACCACACAAGTGTATGGCAAGTCTTGCATGAGGAGCTGCTTTACCCCTTCCAGCTACAAAAGATGCAAGCCTTAACTCCTTATGATTTACGCTTGCAGAGTTGCAAATGGGCCTTAAGGCAGCCACTGGAACTGTTTTCTGTGGTGTTGTTCCCTGATGAAACCACGTTTACCAGGGATGGGCCAGTTCTCAATTACAAGAAGTCACATATGGGACCTCAAAATCCCCCATGTCACTGTTCAGAAGAGCCAACAACAGCAGTTTATGGTGAACATATGGGCTGGCATTGTTTCTGATGGCGTCATTGGGCCATACCTTCTTCCTTCTCGAACTGTGTGGCAACACTTATAAAACATTTCTGAAGGAGTACTGCCAGCCCTTTTGGAAGAAGTGCTGCTTGATGTTCGTGCTCAACTGCATTTCCAACATGACGGAGCTCCTGCGCATTGTCATAAATGTACCGGAGCATCACTAACTGTTGGATTGAAAGAGGTAGTCCTACCGTGCCCTCACCAGTCCATTTGCCGGATCTCAACCTCATGGATTTCTTTTTCTGGGGTCATCTTCAGACTATGGCATATTCATCATTAATTAATTCTGAAGAGACGCTGGTTGCCTGCATTATTGTAGCTAGTGATGAGATTCCCAGTGCATCAGGAATGCTCAACAGGGTTCATGTATAATTTCTGCGTCAATGTCACCTATGTATTGATGAGTGAGTGAGTGAATGAGTGGTGTTTAAAGGCCTGTCGACAACTAGGTGTTGATGTTAGAGATCACCATTTTTAGCAGTTCCTTTGAAGTCTGCGCCTACTCATAATTTGTTACTTTACCTTTGTTCTCCTCCTTGTATTGTAATGTAATGTTAATATCAATTCAATTTATGTTTATAATAATTCAATTACATGTACTTTTTCAAGTGCTTATCAATTATTTTTGTTTGTAAGCTGATAGCTGAGCTTAAAGCATATGTTTAAGTAGTATACAGTTTTCAATGTGTATCACTATTTAGGTCATGAAAAAATAAATAATAGTTAAACGAATTTGAAATACAAAGCTTAAACATTGATTAAATTAAAACTTACAAGACGACATGAATGTTTCCTATAAATCAAATTAAATACATATGCTTAAGAAAGAAACCAAGAAAAAAGAACAAAAACTAGGCAGCCATGGAAATTTGAACCTGTACTCTTAATCCATGTGTACCTTCGTTGTTTTGCCAACATATCCATTGTGCTAAATATTCAGACTACAAAAGCTATTCACTTGTTTTCCCATCATACGTTACAGCTGCAGTGGATATGGTCAGCAGTGTACATACCCCCAAACAATTTTAGGGTACAGTTCTGTAATTTGTAACCGTAGGTTTCCTATCTCAAATTGTCTATGTACTGCCTATTGCGAGTAAAATTCATGCAGTGTTATTCATTTACACCCTGTATATAGTTTTTTTCCCTCCAATATTGTCAGCTTGTAAATCAATACATTTAGTCTGATTTTCCAAATCTGTAATATCCTCAGTAAAATAAGATTTGCCCAAATGTGTAAAATATGTTTCTGTTTCAGCTTCAACCTCATCACTACAACTGAACCTTTTCTATTCTTTATGAATTAAAAAAAATCGACGAGAGGCAAATCTGGTAAATATGATGGATGTGGGGACATTTGGGAACAAAGCTCAAGCTGCACAATTCCACATGTGTGTAAAGACACATTACTGTGATGCAAGAGAAATTTGTTCTTCATAAGATGTGGACATTTGCCTGAATAGCATCATCAAACAGTCCAGTAGTAGTAATTCTCCCCAAAAGAGCTTTTACTTTCTGCAGGTGGTCTATGAACACCACAACATGAAAATCTCAAAAAACTGAACCTCTGAAGTTTCCTACAATTGGAACTGTTTTTGCTTTCTTTAGCACGCTTTTCACCTGTTGCAAACCACGTTTGGACTTATCCTTTGTTTTTAGTGTGTGTAATAATAAAATTCAAATTTCATTTATTGTTTTGAAATAATATTCATTATTGTGTTTAAACAATAGAATTGCATTCAAACAAGTTTAAACACCCTTTAGAAATGTTCATTCGATTAAGTTTTTGATCCACTGTTAACAAACATGACAGCCAGCAAGCAGAAAGTTTTTCAAACCCAAAACTTTGTATAGCGGACATGCCATTTCAAGATCTCTGTGAATGTCAGTCAACTTGCACAATTGGCAGTCACTGAGTAGGTACTGCATATTGTGAAATTTTGTCACAATCTCATCTAGTACAGCAGTTTTGGGATGCCCTGAGCACTCATGCTGAATGGAGGTAGTATGACCGTGGTTAAATTCAGCATCCCACTTTTTGACCATTGAAAACAAAGGAGAAGAACTGTTTAATGTTGAATCTAACTCCTTTTGTGTTTCTTTTGGGGTTAAATTCTTCAAAATGAAGTACTTAATCAAAACTTGTATTTTGGTTTTAAACATTTTGTAAAAAATGTTAACACTAACCTTTTACATGGCCATCACAAACAAATGACTAAACTAATGTATCTGAAACTTTAAATCATATAATTTAAAGAATGCTACTAACAAATAATACAATAATTGGTCATCTTCCTGACAGAACATTTAAAATGCCCTTTATATGGATCTTGTACCCATAACATTAGAAGGATAGAAGTTAATACAATTAGGATAAATGGGTTAAATTTTGACGGAAAGGAATTGATTAAAAATATGACAGTTTCTTCTTTCTTCCTCTTTTTACATTTGTATACTTTTTTAAGCAGGACCTCAAGATCAATAGCTGATGTAAGCTGCTTGCTAATTTCCTTACCATAGGCAAAAGGTAAACATTACGCATAATAAGACTCGCTGATTAGTGTTCAATTTACTATATCAACTGTCTCCAATGGCAACACATACATATCCTGAAGATCAAGATATGCACAATATGAAGACAGAAAGTGAATTTAAGGAAGAGAAATTCAATTTTGTGTTTTAATTTAGACTTGAACTGATATTAATTTAGGACTTAAGCACAGCATACAAACCTTACAGCTTACAGAACCGGTGACTAAACTGTGATCTCCAGTTTATGTGATATGAATGAAGTTAAAACTGGTGCACAATGTACATTCAAGTGAATGTATAGAGGAAAATTTTGTTATAGATTCATTTCATACCTTGCAATGTAGTACAGGATAGTATCTATTGCAATTTTCATCATATTTGACAAATATACGTTCCATTTCTGGTTTGGGGTAATTCACAGTTTAAAATGTAAGCAGTACTTTGAAAGTTCAGTCAGTGTATGCCATGACTTCTATCCCTTCTGCATTCATTTGCACAGCTGATCATGGCACCTGTAACATCATATAACAATTCTCAAATGCCTTTCTTTAAATTTCTATGCCTTCTGTGTTCTGCAGTAAATGCTCTTCAATGAAGAAGATGCTCTTGCCAGCTTATACATAAGGGAGATTTGATCAAAGGGCTCTCTTCCAAGTACACAGTGTTTAGTTTCTAAAGCTGTGGTATAAGTTTTATGTATAAGTTTTTAATGAATCCACGTCTAAACTGTCTAAGTACTATACTGCATTTTTATTTTTAATTCAAATAACTTCAGGTTATTAGTAGAGCTCACATTTTGATGACCAAAAGATGTTTGAAGAATTACAGTGGAATCCCAATAACTTGACCTAATGTGGACTGAAAGGATGTCGAGTTACAGAAATGTTGAGTTTTATGGAATAATGGGTCTGTTATTCAAGCTCATAACATAATACTGCAAATGACATACATATTCTAGGACTGTATAGGAAACAAAGCTATAACATTAATTAAGGAAAATTGAAGTTATTAACAGTGAAGCAACAAGATTCTAAAGTAAGAACAAATTAGAAACTAAAAACTTCACTTATCTTAGTAATGTTGCAAAACTGACTCAAGTTTCGAGTTGACTCCAACTCATTCTCAAAGCTATACAAACAAATTTGTTACCAAAGCTACAGATAACAAATTTGTTTGTATAGCTTTGAGAATGAGATGGAGTCAACTCGAAACTTGAGTCAGTTTTGCAACAAGAACTTGCAACATTACTAAGATAAGTGAAGTTTTTAGTTTCTAATTTGTTCTTACTTTAGAAAGGTATAACATATTCTAAAATTCATTACATATTAATATGTTCCCCTTTGTACGGTCTCTTTAAAACTTCCAATTCTATTTCAATCATGTTAACTTGTTTTTTCTTCTCGTTCGATATTTTCACTGGCATAAACAACTCAATACAACACAGTAAGCTTGAAATATTGTAAGCTGCACTATAACCAGACATAGTGACTCAAATTTTAGCTTACCACATACACAGGTATCTTCTACATGTAGCAAACAATCTTGCTTGAATGTGCTCAAGTGATGTCATGCAAATTGATAATGTGGGTAATGTCTCTGTTTACTTCCTTGAAATAAACAACACAGTGCTGATAATGTGAGCAGGCAGTGTACTTGATCATGCACAATCTATAGAAGTTGGAAAAATAACCTGACATCCCTATGGTCTTATAAATACAAAAATGAACTCGATCATAAACCACTGTGCAATTGTCACGTCTAAAATACCTTTGTACTGGGTAAAGCAATAAACCTTCAAATCTTCCTAACTTGTGCTGTGTATCCACATTATTAGCACAAGCTTTTGGTTTCGTGACAATGGTCTGCTGGCTGCATATGTTCTGACTAGACATCGAAGGTCAATATGTGGGCAGTCCTTTTGTTACTGTGAGGGAGATTGCGGTAGGTTGTACATGTACACTGATTAAAATTTACCTATACTCTTCATATCATATAGTAGATAACAGAAATTATTACAGTAAAGTTTAATGATAAAAAATAAAAAGCATTTAAATAAAAAAGATTGTCGAGGTACATGGAATGTTGAGTTATCGGGATTCTACTGCACCTATAGAGTAACAGTAAAGGATAATTCCAAGTATTACCTAAAACATTTGATTAATTTTTGACAGGGGTTGGTCTGCGAAAGTTTGGCCGATAAGCCTGAAAAACACCACCATTCTGTGCTCTTGAATACAAACATACAGTGCACTATGCAAATACAAACCATGCATTTTGAAAAGGAATGAGTTAATTTTCAGTTTGTTTTCAGAGTAGTGGTGTATTATATTATGGTGTATTGTATTATTAAAGTGAATGGGCATGTATTAAGTCATGTTTCAAACTTGAGTTGAAATATACAAATTAAATTATTTCTCTTTTCCCCTGTGTTTGTAATATGAGTTTGTGAACATGATCACAAGTTGGGACAAGTGATTTTTTTTAATGAACAAAGTTATTTGGTCACACAGCAGAAAAATTATACTTAATGCATACAACATTTTAAAGAAAAACCCTTTATCTGTATAGGTACAAGGAATGTACCTGTTTTGCAAACTCCCACAAAATCCCACAAAGTTGGAAAAAGAACTTTGAAAAATGTTTCCTGGGTTAACAACAGCAAGGTAACATTTGAATATTTCAAGGATATGTAATGTGTTGCTTAATTACAGAAACAATGGGTGGTACTGTGCCTTGTGTATGAAATGTGCTCTGATCTATGAGCTGCTGCTGGTACATGCCTACTATGTTTGGCAACAGCACCCCATTCGGGAAAAAAAAAATTATATTGTTAACGACACTGTCAATTGCCAGGATCACATCAGTGTCGCTGGTGTGCTGGAATTTCTTCCTGCAGGAGTTCTTTTACATGTCAGTTAAATCTACTGACATGGAGCTGTTGTTTTTAAGCACACTTAAAAACCATCAGTCTGGGCCAGATTTGAACCTGTGACCTTGGGATCAGTAGGCCAGCATCAAATCGAGCCACCCAGATCGACACCCCATTTGAGGATTAGCCAGTGTTAATATACCATTAAGTTTTGCACTTCCTCTAGTGTCCAGATTGAAGCAGTAACATTATCCTCTTCATCAAAACAATTTTCAAAGAACACATACACTCCTCACTATTAAAAATGCAAAATGGATAGACAAAGATTTAAAACTATCACCAAAGATTTTGATAGCTAAAATAACCCCATGAGAAACAAGAAATAAGATTAGAATCTTCAAATTTTTTCTCAATGATGAACTGACTTCATAGCTAAAGGGTTTTGGGCCTTGTTATGGGACTGTGTTAAGCATTTTTGGATATTACACCAGATAATTGCCTAAAAGCTTATTTTTACTGTTCTTTATAATAATTTGCTCAATGTCAATATGCTCCTATTAGTGCGTAATGTAACATGCATGGTAAAACAAGTTATGGCCAAAACTAAGAATTAAAAAGAGCAATTTTCTTTTATTACTAATAGCAATATAATGAAAAAAAAAAAGCTTTCATTTAAAAAATAATTTGGGCACTAATAGGTAAATTTTGCATTGTGTGTTTGTAACAGTACCTATTGAGTACAGCACAAGTTCAATATTTCAAAGCATTGTTCAGTGTGGCATCATCTTATGAGCAAAAAGAAACGATTAAGATGGTATAAGGGCTAAAACACTTCACATTACCTATCACATACATGTAGCATTATATTGCACTTGTTTATTGCACAACTTGTAGTAATACATGTAACTGACAATTCACACTCAGGGTATATAGTTATAGATGAAGACATGCTTGAAATAAAGCTATATAAGTGAAGTCGCTTAAAAGGGGTGGTGGGTGGCCCAAACGACTAAAGTAGCAACGTCACCTTCTTAAACCGCTACTTACTAACTCAGGACAACTTTGTACCTACCTATGATTCACTTATGTACGTATTGGCGAAAAAAAATTGCTTTCAGCACATACGCAATCTCACACCTATTCGACACTCGAGCAATCTTTACTTACGTATGAGATCGCTAAGGAGTAGGTACATTTAACCTAGAATAGTATAACGCGTGTATTAAAAGCAGTTAAGCATTTCCTAATGTAGCACTGCCTGATGCAATAAACAAGTCTTAAGCAGAAACTGCGAATTCATAGTGTTTGCCTTAGTGTTATTCTTGTTGTCACTTGAATAGCAAATTGACAATTGCGTCTAACCTGGAAGTTGGTGGAAATATTGCTGATTCTGTGCATGACAGTACGTTGCTGATGTTTTTTCCACCCTGAAACGGCCTGTCTTTCCTAATAATGAGCAAGTTTTATGCAGACACTGTAACTAAAACACTTCTTGTGACGTTTGTAAGCTAATTAAAACACAATGCATTCACTGTGGTAATTTCCCATATGGTACTAACCTTATTTATATGTCTAATTCACATGATGATTCAGTTCATAAAATATATCAATTCAAGTCCAATAATAAGTGCAGCATTTTCGTGCATCCAGGGTCTTAATAGCTTCCTATAAACGAATTCTGCAAGTCAATACACTTTCGCATTCCGACATTACTTTTCCATTTTTCCGTACATTCAAAGTGCCATCTTTTAGAAGTTTTGTAAATTCTACAAAAACAAAATCAAGCCGCGAAACAGAATGACCACCAGTACCACCACAAGCATACAAATTTGGTTCTGTGCCAATGTTGAATAGCTTTGTGGTAGATCTTTAAAAACATTTGGAAAAAGGAAGCTTGAATTCTAATTCAAATAGTGAAGAAGCTCAGGTAAAGTAAAAGAAAAGTCCTCTAAATATATGGTTATTTTATTGTTGCTTTTAGGCCGAGAATTTATTTGTAAGTCTTGAAAGTGGAGGAGGAACTACCAGTATTTCCAGTAATAAGTTAAATAAATCTAAGGAATTTTAGTACCTTCTATGCACGAATAGGAATTAAATAAACCGACTTGTGTTAACCTTGCTGTAAGAATAGTCTTACAGGGTAGCTTATTGACTTTACACTCAACTTAACCTAACTTTTGTTGTAAATAGCCTTATTACTTTTTCTAGACGTATTTGTAGCTAAAGAAAGTATTGCATTCCATCCAATTCGATCCAGAGACTTAATAAGAAATACTTTGGGTCCCTCTGAAGTAAAGAAAAAGTTACACAGTCTCTGCCCCTACATATTAGGCAAAATTCCACCCAAAAAATGGATGTCGTGATTTCATCAGAGGATTTTTAGATTCAGCATGTTCCAGGGATGCTGCACGAAGATTTTCAAGAGAATCCTCCATGTCAAACTACCCTTTACATTTGTTTGTTCATTTGTTTGGACCCACTGCTGGCAGAGCTCAGGGACGAATATGTCATACAATTTGGAACATGCATCATGAGTTCATGACTAGTAATGTACCCATCACCAATAATTCTCTTATTTCCCTCTCTCTTGCATTATGTGAGATAAAAAGCGGGAAAAATGAATATTTTTAAGCCACTACCATTTCAAGGGTAAACTTCACAACATGCTATAAGTCACCATCATGTGTAGTATGTCTTGTATATTTAATATTTACCTGTTGATGAAATATTAAAGAATTCCTCTGCAGCATATGGGGAGTGAGTAGGTATATCATAATGACTTTAAATTTGTCTTCAGGATTTTATGTTGAGTATGATTGTCTAATAACGTTAGGTAGCATCCTTTTTGGCACAGTTTTAAGCCATTTACTGGTCTGTGCAAATTACCTACATGCCTCCTTCTATGATCATGCACAGTAAGGTTTGTTGTGATGTTATCATAATTATTTGTAAGATAGTTCAACAAAGAATGTATGTATTCACCAGCAAGTGTAAGAATTCTTTGGTTTCTAAATAAAGATCTACAAGAATGATGGGACACAATGCCGCAAATATACATATGAGCCTTTTCTGTTATATCAGTACCTACTTGCTTGCTGTGTGCTGACTTGCCCCAGAAGATAATTCCATATCTCAACAGGGAATGAAAGAAGACAAAATATGTTTATCTTAAAGCATTTTTGTTAAGCAGATTGTCTAAATTTCTTAATTCAAGGCGAGCAAAGCTAAGTTTTGGTAGATTTTTTAAAATGGCTGGGACTGCTATGCTGCAGGACAACCATGATTTTGGTTTGTATAACTGGTAAACCATAAAAAATAAACATAAATGTACTGCACAAAAAATGTAGGTTCTTTAAAATAATTTGTTCAAAATAATTTTTTGTGTCATGAGCCACTTCCAAGATATATATTGGTGGTTTAATTGTTTGATACTTTGTCACTTTTTTTGAGTGCTGTTGCTATTCTGTTTCTTGTGATTCCATGGAAATGGTAGCAAATTTCTAGGCCAGTGTTCAGTGAATAGCTTTACAACAATGACTATCACTTGTTTCCTGTATCTCCCTTGTGCTTACAATGAAATGTGTAATGAAAGTATTTCTTCAATCAATATGAAGTAGATGGGAAGTAGATGGTTAGATAAAAATAAATATGATTGATACAGAAGGTCATATGAATGTAACACATTAGATCCATTTGTTTTATTATGTAGGTAGTAGATAGAGAAGTACTGCATTCCATAAAAATCTGATGTGTTGCACTCCCATAACTTTCTTTACTCTTGTACTAACTATTCTTACAAACTCTTATTCCTATATCTTCTCCATGTTAGTTGAAATAAACATTTGCAGAAATTACCTTAATTGCTAATTTACTTGTGAGTGCATGGGGAATATGGGAACACAGCATACTTTGAGCAATAGTCAAATCTTTTAAAACTTTGAAATTCTGTTCTCTTTGCATGGCCAAGAGATAAAAAAGTGAATAACGACCTTCCATTTGAGAAAAGTTTAAATATGCATGCAAATAACAAAGAATATCTCTGTAATGGTTCACTCCATAAAAAATGCATTTGGAAGTAACATGCGTCTCAAGGAGATCTACATTTTTTGTACAGTAAGATTTGTTCTATCTCTTACTGTTTACCAGTTATGTAAAAGTCATCAAGAGTAAACATGACTACAAGGGCTGTTGCCAGAAAATTCAAAATATATATTTCATTTGCTAGAAATATATCTTAAACATATGGCATTTTAATCAAAATTGTTAGAGCCATTTTTGAGAAAATATTTTTGAAAAACGCTCTATAATAGGGTAGTCTGAGGGGGGGGGGGGGGGGGGATTTTGTTGAAAATCTTCATGTTGCATCTTTGGAAAATGCTGAGCTTAAATACCAAGTTAGGCTTTTAACCAACATGTTACTCCACGATCCTGTTTTGTTCGGATTCTTTGAGTGCCCTTCGAAGCATCAGCTAACCCAGTATGCATCCGGGGATGGATTGGTGGGAGGTGATGTGTGGTTTAGAAATCTCCAAACACCTTAACCAATACAATACAATTCAATTCTTGTGGGTCCCGGGACATGCAAATATTTCGGGCAACGAAACAGCTGACTGCCTGGCTAGGGGGGCGGCTCATCTCCTGGCACCGATGGAACCGGTAACCCTCCCTTGGAGAGATGCTGTACGACTTATATCTAACCACGTGATTTCACAACTTTCTAACGCTTCCGACATACCTCCCCTAACGAAGCGATCTCCATGGTTTAAGAAATCCACTCTCAGTAGAGCTGCAATCTCTTTGATCTCAAAAATCCAATTTGGAATTGCCGTTACACCGGCCTACTTATTTAAAATCTGCCAAAGAGCCTCCCCAAATTGTGATTGTGGTGCCTATGGTGATATCAACCACATCTTTTTTAGTTGCTCCTTACATACACTTTCTGTCTCGCAATTTATCAGCACACTGGCCCAACGTTATGGCAATGGCCCATGGAATATCTCATCTTTGGTGTATACTACTGATACCCATTTGCCACGGCTACTACTTCGCAATCTCGTTAATTGCAAAATGAAACTATGAATTGTGATCCGACTCTCCTTTAGTGTTGCATCGTTTCTCTCAGAGCTCCTAATCATTTTGATTCGACGCAGACATCGATTACTCCTACCTGGAGTGTGATAGTGCGTCCATAAACCCCAAACAACAACAACAACAACCAACATGTTGTTTTTGAGTAATGCTTTTCAGATTCAGACAGATGCATGTGTGCCACACCCACACACAGAGCCATTTTTTTTAAAAAAAAAAATTGCCTTTTTGGGTTCATTGGGCCTTAAAACATATTTTTGGTAAAATCTCAACATCAAATTTTTGGGTGGAATACAATACTCCTGCTTACTATACATAGTAGTCAGAGTAAAATTTCAGTGGTTTCTGTATATCAGAACAGTCCATGATTATTGATTGTTCTAACACACACAAGCCATGTGTAGGCAAACTTTGAAAGGTAGAATCAGAACTGAACAATTCAATGCCATAGCCAGTATTTGAATCAGATTTTCTGCTCTATGCGCAGCTGCTCTTAACCACTGAGCTACCATGGCAACATACCATTAAATTCTCCAACTGATTCACATTTTCTTAGTAGACTACAAGAATATTGAAACTGCAAAAGAAGGCAATTAGAATAATATATAAATTAAACTATACAGACTCATGTAAGCAATACTTTAGGGAAAAGCAAATCTTTACAGTATTCTCATTATATGTATATAGGGTAGTTATTTATGTGTGGAGGAAGGATAATCTAAGGAACAGTGACATACATCACTATAACACTCGAAACAATAGTGATTTTTTCAGACAGGGTTTTAGAATGAATTGTAGCATTAAAGATCCAAATGTAATGGGAATAATACTGTACAATAAGTTACCAAATTATATTAAACAAGCTAAATCCAATAATGGTTTTAAGAAGGAGCTCAGAAATTACTTAATAAACAAGGCCTTGTATACTATGGATGAATTGTAAATATAGTGATAAGATCTTAATTGTAAATGCAAATTGTAGATATGTAATTTGAATAATTGTAATGAAAGTGTACATTTGTAATTGAACTGACAATGTCAGAAACTACTTGTAGTCTATTGACAATAAATGCATTATTATTATTATTATTATTATTATTATTATTATTATTATTATTATTATTATTATTATTATTATTATTATTATTATTATTATTATTATTAGTATTAGTATTAGTATTAGTATTAGTATTAGTGTTGTTGTTGTTGTTGTGGTTGTTGTTATTGTTGTTATTATATTGCAGACACATCCCAGAGGTGATTTACAATCATAAGTGCTTTAGTCCTAGGCTTTATAGTTTTTGTATAACATTACTGACCTCATGTGGTTGTGATATTGTGTTGCGTACAGCATTAAATGTTGTTATTGCTTTTATTTTGCATGAGATATATAGATGTAAATGAAAATAAGAAATCTGCACTTTAGTTCTATTTATCAAGTTTAGTTGTTAGACCATTTATTAAATTATTAATGTGCCCTCCTGTATGGTGTGGGGTAGCATGTTCAGATCATGTTAAAGTGAGTTTCGTAGATAAGGGTTTTTGTTCTGAAAGATGGATGTCAAGTAACTCTAAGCTCAATGGAGCTCATTTGAGCATAATTTCACCTTTATTCATCTGGATTAACCAGCTAAAGGATGTTACTCCTCCTCCCCAACCCAAAAAAAGGTTTAATATTTTGGTTTTATTGGTTTTCATTGAATGCTTGTATCAGCACAAATTTTCTGTATCTACTATACTTTTTTTTTTGTTTACCTCAAGTGTGTATCAATAAATGTTTAAATTATAATATTTATTTTCTTTCTTCCAAAGTTAAAGCAAGTGCAGTTCAGTTTTATTTGCTTTTGTTAAACAATAAAATGTTCATTGCAAATACCCAAAGAGTTGTCTCGAGAAGTGAAATATCATGTCTTACATTTAATGCGGTCATACATTTGTGGTGGCTTAAACTCAGCATGCCTGCCTCTGTAGTGTGGCGGTAGTATGTCTGGCTCACGTCCAAGAGGTCACGAGTTTGAATCTCGCTTAGGGTGAGTTATCCGGATAAGGTTTTTTCCAAGGTTTTACTTTATCCTGAGAAGACGAATGTCAGGTAACTTAAAGCTCTATGGATTTTGGGCTCATTTGAGCATCATTTCACCCATTTCATTCATTCACCGTTCAATATGACAGTACATTGGAGGACATTAACAAAAAGGAAAAAGAAAAACAAAAACTCGGCATGCATTCTAATGTGGGGCAGCTATAATATTACTTTATTACACCAAGTATCGTATTACTGTCCTTCATGTTTTAAACGAAGGTTGGTGAATACACAAATTAATTGAAATTATTTATTTTATATTGCAGACTTCATTAAGTGATTCAATGGCCATTGCCCATGGTCATGGCAAAGGCAACGAGAGAGGAAGAGTCACTTCCAGCCCCCGAATCTGTACTTTTGACAACAATAAAGCAAGAAATTGATGTAAGTATAGAATTATATGAAGTTATCATAGTTGGAGTTCTATCACCTCACTTAAATTTTTTATACAGAGGGTTGTTTCGTATCTCTGATAACAAGTTTGACTTTGTTCTTACCTTACGAAAAGCCATGCCACCACCATCTGTCATAGTTTATTTGTTGTACCTTTGTTGGAGCAATGACTGCAATTTAGTTTCCACTGGAGAAGGCTATTGTGAGTGCAGTCATGCCCAGAAGTTCCCAGTCCTTTTTAGAGGCTTTCCAAAGACCAGCAATTGTTTGAGGGTGCCTACTTCCCAGTGCCCTTTTCAAGAGTCCAAAGGTCCAACAATCCTCAGAGAGGCATCAGGAGATTTCACTGGGGTGTTGCTAAATGGAATAGTATGTACTCCAGTTTCTGGCTCCATTCTTTGCAAGAATGTGAAAGTCGAAACAGAAGTGTGACTGGACACCTTATCTTGGTGCACCCAGATTTAGTTTTGGTCTCTCTCATATGGAGCCAGGATTTCAGTATGGTAAATTGGGATGAGAACCTCATCCTGATAATATTTGGAATTGATTTTGGCCATTTCAGCAACTCTATGAATTATCAGTTTCCCATTGTAGCAGTAACCAGCGATGACCATAAATCCCTTTGAGAAACTTTCTCAGCATTCCACATTCCATTTTTGAAAATATTTTCTACTTTATTGTTGGCAGTAAATTGCACGAGGTTTGTTGCTGTCACTAAGATATACATTGGCTCATCTAATGTGACCGCAATTTTCCATTTTTCTCTTGCTGGGTGCTTCTCATAGAGCTTCCTGCTGTTGGTGTGGAATGATGTGGAAACAACTTATGAACTCAACCTGTGTAATGTTTCTCCACATTTAAATCTTTGTAATGATGTTAACAGTTTTGAGAGGTATTTCCAATTTATTTCCAATGGTCCATTGCGTGGCTGGATTATTGCCAGAGATGAGGGCCTTGAACTTCCTTAGCATCTCTGAAGAGTGTATACTAGCAGTCGTGGATTTGCCTGTTTTCTTCCTTTTGGAATAAATACTATTCAACACTGAGCTAATTCTGTACTTTGACACAATAAAATTTCACTTTTTGCATGCTTCTGTACTGTACATCGGAAAGGGCAGTAATGTAACCTTCCCAATATAGTTCAATTTGCTTAAGCATAATGAGAGCTGCACACGTCCTACTGCTGCAAAGGCAGCGCAGTAACTGTTTTGTTTATCTCACAAATGCTTCACCTTGTTGCACACGCATAAACACAGCAATCATATTTGCAGTTCATTACCATAGATTGGAAACAACCCTCTATAATTTGTTGGGACATATTTGGGAAGCATATGTTCTCATCTTTATCTGTGGTTGAATTGGTGAGAGATGCTGGGGCAACCCTTGTGTAGGCATGGAGACATCTGGTATCGTGACTGCTAACTCCTAGAGCAGTGAGATGATGAATTTGCTGATTTGGTCTTGCAGCATTACATCAAAATTCATTATGTGAATCTTGTTCTTCAAGATATTTATTGTGTCCCGTGTTCTCAGTTCGGATGGGAAATTTGGAGACTTACTGTAGACGTTTTGCAGTTTGATTAATTTCATGGTTGTGGGTCAAAAATGTGCTTTGAGTTTAATATCTCTAAAATGTTTCGTGAGTGTGGTTTCTAGGTTTTGTTTTATTTTCCCTATGTACTTGGTGGCAATCAGAACAATCTGTTTGATGTATCCCAGATTTTTTAAAATGAGACATTTTGTCTTATAGTGATCTACTTAATGTGTGATAAGGTCATGAGGTGAGACATGAGCAATTCCCTTAGATGTGCAGTGGCACTCTTGAAACCGAAATTATAATGTCAATATATATATATTTTGTAATAGAAAGAAACAAAAGGAGATTCTAGTCAATAGTTAAGGGGAAGACGTAATAAAGCTGAATAGATTAAAGTCTCAAGAATGGAAGCCTAGGCAGATTTAAATGAGTGATAAGGTTACAATTGTTGTTTGTACGAAGCCATAGTGATTCTGCGGGCTGATTCGTATCTTACCATGACGTGCTCTAAAGTTAACCAATGGAAATCGCTTCCTTCGTGTTGCTCACGCAAAAACAAATGCAACGCAACAGACACTCGTCTTGAATCGAGTCGAGATAACGCACGTGCAACTTGGGAGTTGTACGTAAGCTAGCGCGTATACATAATTGGGCGGTTGCTAAAGGGTGACAAAGTTAAAGTGTTATAACGTTGTAGTTGAAGTTACAAAGTTACATTCTATTTAAATATCGGCGGCAGTTCTCTACAAATCTGGAAATTTACAAATAAAGTGATATGTTGGTTAATTCTTCGTTTGGTTCCATTCCTACCATGACTCACGCATACCCTGTATATTAGGACCTCTTGCTAGAGCTAGTCCGCACATCAAACACAAGATCTTATAGGTCTTAAAGGCGACGTCTTCAACGGAGAGGAACGTTTGCGTCACTCTTCAGCTGAAAGGCTGATGGTGGAGAAAGTTGTGCAAACATGTATGCACAGAAGTTATAATGTTTCTGTCCACAAAGGAGTGAAGTTTGCTAGTGCATATTGCTAATGACATTATATATGTATAACAATTAGCTTTATAATGAACAAAGTGATTTCCTTGTAACTGTGGCCATGTGCCAACAATAATTTTCATGTGAACTGCAATTGTATCAGCTGCGTGCTGTTGTAGCATTTCATGTCTATTTCCCCCTCTCAGCCATTTCAGAGATGGAGGGGAGGAGAGCAGCTTCCCCAATGCGCAAGAATTGTTCATGTCTTACCTCACAACCTATACTACTGTGCTTTTCAAATGGGAAGGAGTTAGTCCTTGAGCATCTCCAGGCCGGTAACCAATCAGAATCCTGCTGTGTTGTCATATTGCTTTCCCCTTAAGTGGGGTTTGATGCGTGCCAAGAAAATGAAGAGTGGGGGTAATGAACTTGCAACACTGTGCATGTAAATGTATCTCATTGGCTACAGATCAGAACCCTTCCCATTTGAAAAGCACTATAGGTTTAAATTGTCTTTGATTATCTTGAATTCAGAGTGTTTCTAAGGGTGATGAGTGAACTTTTGAATCTGGCCATTTTCTTTTTCTTTCTCTAATGTTGTGATCTGAAAGTTTGTTTTTTGCTTAAGAATTTTCGTTTTGTCTGTAAAACTGAATTTGAAGTCAATGTCACCTACAATATTCAGAACAACCCCAACTATAGGAGTGTTTCACATGATGCATCCATTTCACTGGCAGATTGAAACATAGGACTGATCCTAAAGGATAGAAAAGGTATGACCCACTTGGCTGAATGTTGCTCGTAGGGTGTCCACCTATAAGAACTATTGGATGCAAAGGGATTCTCTGGTGATCAGTATTGGTGTGTTGAAGAGTTTCTGCAAATGGAAAAACCTAAGTGGAACAACTGATGCTCCTGAGGAGTCCATGAAGGAAATTCTTAAGGAAACCCTTGCCAGTTCATTTGGAAGGCACCTGAATGTGAATAAGAGGAAGAAGCTATGTTGCTGAGCCTATTGGTGGCCTCCTTGAAGCAATATGGGGAGATGGTGCCAGCAATGTGAATCTGTGCAACAGGTCCTGCATCCACATTAGGAATTCAGTGTGAACTCAGATGGAAACTGATGTTAGGTCATTGTAATTGCCTTTCTCCTCAGCTCGGAGGAGAAAGCTGTGTGAGACAGTACAGTTTGTCGTGACACTCCCCCACTCCTGAAGTATAGATGTGCAATAGAAGAGGCATGCTCACTTGCATAATAGGAGAGGTAGGGATCAGTGCATTGCTCGCTCTCACTGTGATAAGTACACAATAATTGTTTATAATATGTAAACATACACTGCTTCTCCTCTCTTGCACATGTCGAGTGTCAGGATGTTCTGGGCAAAGTGTAACTAGGTGCAAGGTTCTGTGGAGATTGTCGCCAAGCAGTCACAACTATATGCAGTGCATTTGCTTGGCTTAAATGTAATTGTTATGGCCAGATAGTTAGAACCTTACGGATGTTTCTCAATCTCAACTGTTTTGGAAACCTGCAACAGCTTTTTAAGTGAGTACTTTGTGAAGTGAAGCAGTCTGGTGGAGTTAGTGAGTGCATTTCTTGGGTATCTAAAGAAAGTGAAGTGATGGTGACGGTTGGAACTATAGCTGATACAAAATTTAATGGCAGGAGGAGCTGATGAATATAAATCCAATCAGAGGTTTGCCACATCCTGTGATGATGTATAGTTAAACACCCTGTGAAATCATGCTCTAAAGCCGGTGATATAAATATCGTTTACACCCACTAAATTTATTTACCCAACAGGAAGGAGAATTGTAGTGGTCATCTATCAGCCACCATTAAATTTTGTGTCTGCTATTGTTCGCATTCATGAAGTGATAGTGTGAGTTAAGTGAAGCCTCCTCTAAAGTGAACTAGATTACTAAATAATAGTTTGAAAACTGGACAAAATTGTAAATTGTACACACATCAACGCTGCGTTAATTAATGGTTTTAATGCAGATTTTATATATATATAATAGAAACATTTGAATGTCAAAAGACTGTAAAAGAAGTTTCTAGCCTCAAGAAAGTAAGACAATTATAATTTTAAAAGTTTACTTATCATCGTGGGGCAAATAAAAAGTTTACAGAAGTGTTTAAAGAATGTGGAATAATTTTGGTTCCTCAAAATAAATATATAAAAATTTTGCTCTGTTTTCTAAAACAGGTAAAATTTCAAATTATAAAAACTCTTGGCATTTGTTACTTTAGTTGTTTAGATTATGACAGGTTTACATTGGTAAAAATAAACATCATTTGGAAACCAGAATAAAAGAAACTTTTAGAAATACTAAGTATAAACAAATTGATAAATTGGCTGTGTGGAGGTCATTTTTGGTCATTTATCATGAAATAAATCCAGAGGTTAAATTATTTAAAACAATTAAATGGATCCATAGATTTAAAAGTATTCTTCATTTTGAAGAATAGGGATCTTACGTATGCACGTTCATGTACACATGCATGCACTAATGCTCACACATACAGATATTTTATCTGAATTGTTTTTCTTTTGGTTCACAAAGTCTGAAAATGTGTCAGTGACATTTCAGTATCATATTTTTGGGTGAAATGCAATACTTCCTCTGTTTACTGTAAACACGTAGAGGAATAAAAAAAGAGGTACATTGACATTATGAGGTGAAAATCTTCCACTTATATCATGGATATGCAATTGGTGTGGTATTTTTCATTTTGCAGCAGGTGACTATAAAAGAGGAACCTGTTGAACCACTTTTTGACTGGTCTGACATACATAGCGAAGAAGTAAGAATCAAACATGAAGAGGTGGTCCTTAAGGACGATAAAGCTGTTACAGAGAATGGAGTACTAGAGAAAAGGTAGGTAGGTATGAGACCAGTAAAATGATTTAAAAGTAATGAAGATATCCAAAGCACAAAGAAACATAAACTTCCTTTGCTAAATATGGGTCTATTAACCTCTTGATATTTGAAAAACTTTAGGTTTGCATTCACTGACACAGAATTTAAACCTTAAATTGTATTTCTATTGTAGTTTCTTTGAATAACCTATCTTTTCAAACCGAGCCATTTTGTATGTGCGCCGTCATGGGTTGGGTGACTGCCTGATTTTGAGCGATTCCCTTGGTGCACTTCAGAGCCTTTGTGATCTGTACAACCCCCACCCTATTGTACAACGTGTCCAGGATGCCCTGCAGGTTTTGCACGCTTCTGGCGTTGACGTGGTGTGTGCATGGATTCCTGGTCACGTGGGTTTGTCGGGGAATGAAATGGCAGATTTGGCAGCAAAGACAGTAACTACAGAGCCCAGTATTACCATCTCACATGTTGCTTTGGAGGACTTTGGGCTTGAGGTGCCATTAATTCAATAACTTTTTCGGATGTTCACAAACTCATTCACATCTTTAAAGTACTGATGTCCAACCTGGTCTCTTTGGAGGTGCTTATGTAATGAGAGACTATCCCCATTCCACTACTTCAGTCGGAGGGAGAGACAGTCAGTATCCAGTGACAGACACAAACAGGCAGTTTCATGGAAGTTTCCTAGTCATACCTTGAATTTTCTGGGAATGTCTTCAGAAGACCTCTTCATTCTGGATGACTTGCATAAATGGTAAACAGTAACAGACAGACAAAAGTTTATTAAATAAAAAATGTGGATATCATACACATTGGGTGGACCATTCCCAAGATATTGCTTATTATTTGTTTGAATTTGCCAGTGGTTATACTTTTCTCAAATAAGATGTTATTCATTTTTTTATCGCTTGTCGTTGCAAAGAGAACAGAATTTGAAAGACATCACATAGCAACCAGCTCTTAAAACATTTCACTATCACTTAAAGCTTACTGTATACCCCTTGTACCTACAAGAAACTTAGCAATAAGATAATTTCTGGAAATGTTTATGTCTATTAAAATGCAGTATATAAAGAAATAAGTGTTTGCAAGACTAATGTGTATAAGAGTGAGTATAGCTCTACATATATTTGCAAACAAATTTTCTCCAAATTGAACTATATTAAAAGTCTGTATTGTAACATGTTATATGATGATCATTTGGTATATTTTCTAAGGCTATGCACTTCGACTTTGTCATCAAATATTGATAGACTTCTGAAATCTAAGCAGTACCAAAAAACTCACTAATCAATAGATGTTTATCGCGTAAGATTTGAAAGTGCTTTCGTAAATAAAATGCAACGTACATTGCATGCCTGGTGCATAATTTGCATATGGTGGAAGGAGGTAAACCAAGTTCTTCTCTTTTGTAAACATTGGATGTTGCTACTCTATACTATTGCACTAATTTATTTGTAGTGTTATTCAAAGTGGTTTCTAGAATACTGATTGTGTTTGTGACATATGGTGACTGTATATTTAGCAAAGGGACACATTCTGACTTTGGTGTTAATGGCTTCCATTTATATTTTCTAAATTTAGATTTTAACTTTGAAAGCAGACCCCTTTTTTTCCCTACCTTAGGTTGCATATTGTGTTTTGAAAATTTATATCATAATGAGTAGAAAATAAGATCCTATATTTAATAGTTGGTACTTCCAATTAGGCTTGCAACATAGAGTAAATTGCTCCCACCAAATTTAATGGTGGGACCCATTGTTTAAGTGAGGGCATTCCGCATGTAATAACTGTCACTGAAGGTGATTGTGATACAATGAAGATACTTTACATTTTTAACATAAATTCCAAACAAGGCTAGGCCTTGGTCATATCTCTCATAAACTAAAGAGATGTAGACTTGCATTGAGTGAAGTTAAAGTGCTGTCCAGTACCAGGAACCAGACCATGAACACTCGGTGCAAGAGCCACAGATGAAATCAGTGTGCTACTCATCTCTGTGTGTAGTTTTACTCTTAGAGCTAATAAGTTGAAATAAAAATGTATTTATTGTTTACTTGACAGCAAAGTTGTTACTCTTAGTTTAGATAAATGTGAAATATTATATACAGTTTTGTTTATTTGCTTGTTTGTTTGTTCTACAATTTTTTCAGTCATTTTAGGTCTGATTATTGTTAATTGAGTACATGCTGGGTAATAAAACCCTACATTTACTGTAGCTTGATAAAAAGACGTTGCGGAGCCAAACCCTGTTTAGTATGTAGAAGTTACTGCTTAAATTCAAGAGTTTATGAGATGTGTGTTTGTATTTCAGCAACGAAGAACCAAATGGCATATTTGGTTTAACATTAACTGATCCAAATGAACGAATTTATAAATGTGGACTTTGTGCCCTGGAGTTTGTTGATATGCGAACCTTCAGTAAGCACTGGAAAAATGAACATAATCATATGAAGGGCCCAAAATGTGTGTGCTGTGCAGAGTGTGGGAAGGTGTTTCGAGACACTGGGAAGTTGCGCAAACACTTACGTGTGCACAGTGGGGAAAAACCATATTCCTGCACAATTTGCCAGAAACAATTCACTCAAAGTGATAATCTTCAGGTTAGTTGTGCACAGTGTACTGCATGTTTATCAATAACATTAACTTAGTTATTAATATAAGGCTTAATCTTTATAACTTAATAAGAATTACAGTAGTTGTTACCACATGAATATAGATAATACCAGAATTGACCGACTGTCAGGGCATGTGATGTAGAAAATAGGACATTATTTTTACCTGGCTCAAAATCATATTATTGGTAATACTGGAACAAAAATCACATTATTTAATAATAACTAAGGTTTTGTTAGTAAATATTTACTTCAAATTGCTCTGAGATTCCAACCAAGTTGTTAAGCTACTCCAATGTTTCAAAAGTGTGCATTGTCGTCATCTTTAAGGAAATTGAACTGAGGGGCAAGAATTATAGTGGTCTTGGGGATGGTGCCAACCAAGATATGGAATATGATTTGCTTGGCATCTTCAGAAAGCTTGACATAAAACTTTACTGTGCTGTAGTTTTTTCGGGGGTGTGGTATGACCCATAGAGACAGCACAGGGAACAGATCATGGGGACGCTCCAGAAGAAGAATTGCCAAGGACCAACTGGGCACCGCAGCCTCTACTTAGGCCGAGGAAGAGCAGCCGCTTCCTCAGCTGAGTAGTGTTAGTTGTACACCACAGTAGCTTATTGGCACTGCATCTCCCTCAGAAGTGGGCCAGTCGCCAGTACCTGCACATGTCTTGCTGCTCAAGTGTTGTGATCACTGTTGTGACTTGGGACTGGCAGGCACGGTTTGAGTTTGCTGCAGCACAGCTACTGTCGAATCTTCTCTGCTGGAGGATCAAGGCCGTTGGTCCGTGTGGAGTTAGACAACCACGTGGACCTGGAAGTTGCCCTGGCATCCATTAGGGTGACTGCTGCCAGCAGACAAAACCATCCAGCTCCATGTCACTGATGTTATGCCATCAGGTACACACAAGGTGAAATGTTGCTCAGTGATTTTTAGTAATTTTACGATAGCTTGATATTTGCTTGAGAAAAATAGTCGTCTAAACACATCCAATGGATGTGATTAGTTCTGCGTTGTCATTGTTGGTGACGCTTAGTGCCTGTTCAACGTGCAGTGAAAAAAGACTACTAGGGGCGGTAATGTATATATATTGCATCAATAACTCTGCATAAGTTCAACTATTTCTTTCATTCACCACCGGATATCTCCTACCCAGTTATTAAAGGACGTCAATTATCTTAAAAAAGTAATAAAAGTTGACGAGATAATGCTTGCACTACCAGTGCTATAGTGCTTCAGCCGCCACTGGTTCTGACTGTGTAGCATAAATTTGTGTACTCACTTGCATTTCCTGGATGCTTAATGATGTGTTTATAAAAATCACAAACCTGTAATACCACGTGGAATATTTTTAACCTGTCCTTCCTTTCTGTTCTTTAAAGATGATCAACAATAGCACTGTTGATGTGGATAATCTCTTAAGGTGAAACAATGCATCCTTCCATAAATGTATTGCATAAATCACTGCAGGGTATTTTTCTTTTATCTTCATGTTCTCTGGTACTCTGTATTGAAAACCACATATTCTGAGATTATTGCAGACTATTGCTTCAATCACCATACAGCTGGCGATATTAACATTCTTTGTATACCTTCATTAGTCACATAAAGATTCTTTGTACTGCTCATGTTTTAAGTTCTCTCTGTTATCTTATTAACTTTGTCACTGTTTTTCAGTTATTCATTTTCTCTGGAACAACTGATATTTACAACTACAAAACCTGTTTATTTTATTTGGGTACAAATATTGGAACCTTAAGTAGTCCATATCTGGTGATCCCAATGTGATATGAACATACAATCTTCTGATGTGTATCAATGTGTTTTAAGACCCTAGGCTTGCTTGTGCTGTCAGTAATGAAGCGGTTCAGTCATTTACCACCACTAATGGCTGCTGCTGTCTTTTATTCAGGATGTGACAAACACTTTGCAGCTGGACGTCCTTGGTCTCACACAGATTGCCTCGGCTGAGATCTTATCTCGTGGGTGTTAAAGAAATAATAACCACAGTTATTGTGAAACCTGTTTATCCCAGTCCACAGTAAATGCTCCTCTTCATACCATATACCCTTTGTTATCCTTTTTCACCGACTTTTTCTCGCGGTTCTGGCCGGCACTGATGATAATGTTGCAGGGGTGTTATAAGTCTGCTGTAAGAGTTGTCGGACTGTTGTAAGAGTGGGCGGGGTGTTGTAAGAATGTCTCCTAAAATGCGTGTTCGCTGGCTTTATAACTTTTCCATTTCCCCTGACTCTACCTTTACCTTCTGACCATGCGGTTGCTGTCATTGGTGGAAATTCATATTGTACACGCGGCTCCCGAATTTCCACCTATAGGCATGCCTTGCCGTGGCGGGAGTTCCAGGAGGGGTTTTTGCCTCACTGCACAGGGCATCCCTATTAGTCTAACAAAAGGCTCAAAAGGATTTTTCGCCTTTTGTTCAGCATTGTCTGCGTCTTCACACTAATGATTGTTTTTCCCTGAGTTGGAGCAAACTCTAGCTGATATACACCTGTTAGCTACATGGAATGATCGGTTGGCGAATATTTTATTTAAGAACTTGCTTTAGCAATCAATTTGATTAATCGCACTACAACTTCCAGGCAGCATTGTCCAACTGTTGCTGATGCTAACATTGGCTACGAACTGTGGGAGAGTTGCGTGAAGGATGTGGTGACTGTTTGGTAACTTCGTGCTTGCGAATGCTGTCATACTGGACAGGTTGTCAAGGCTGCAACTTGCCAACGTGCTTGGACAGCTCTTCAACTGATGTAGGAGCATTATGATTTCCAACAAAGGGTTGATGCTTGCCAGCAAGGTGATGGAAGCATCACGTCATGAATTTTGTCAGCAGCAAAACGCTGATGCGGTTTTTAATGCAAATCTCTTGGAATGGGCTGTGCTATGAGACTCGTTTTCTATCTACAGGGTCGTGGTAACAGATGGAATGCATATATCAATGTTTCTTTATCACAATGTATTTATTTATTAACACTTCGATATTTTACACTTTCAGCACCATATTAAATACTTAAAAAACTTTACACTTTTGTAATTTGGTAGAATTTACGCTGGATAAAAGTTTGGTGAAAGTTCCATGTTCACACGCTACCAAAACACGTCTTATCACCTTGAACATATAGACGCTACTGAATCGTTTCTTGGCGTCGCTTTGACACGACACACCGCCATTTTGTTTTCATCCGCGGTATTCATCCGCGCAAATAGTTTTTTATTATGGAACACAACAGACTAGCTAGTAACAACAAAACATTGGCTATCCTGAATATTAAAGATAAGTTCCTGATACACCCAAACAAGAACTAGAAATTTATACACTTTTAACAAACATTTATATGAACGATTTTCTATTGGGGTCTAATATTCTGTCTCAACGCCATCAACATTGGTGTCCATTTGGGAGGCAATGATGGTTGGTATATAAGATGGCAGTGTGCTCGACCATATATTCCTCAGGAAGCCAGCCGAAACGTTGGTGCGAGGTGTTAAAACTGAGGTGGTTTGCAGTCTCCATTTCCTCATATGTTGGAAGCAATTGGAATGTTTAACGGCCTCATAGATAGCCAGGAGCTCTGTCTTAGATGCTGTATTCTAACATCTGCTGGAACTGACAAGGAGAGAAGCTTTTGCTCTTTTGTTGGAAGGCTAAGTAATTAGTTTGTGATCAGTGAAGATGGTAAGGGCTTGGACTTCAAGATTGCTAAGACTGGGTTTGACATCATGCCGCAGGAGGGTAAAGCCCCTCTTCATCTTGTTGAGAAGGAGATTAAATTGTTCTTTTTAAATATTTTTCTACTTTAAAACCAGTTTAGGCGAAGCACACAGAAATGCAGCTATGTTTCTATTCCTGCAACACAAGAAAACCACATAAACTTCATTGGTATGTTCTTCTTAATAACTTAAAAATTTAGAAAGATTATGGTTCAAGCTTCGCTGTTGCATCAGATTTCCATTTAGGTATTTAAATAAAATCATTTTTTACTCCATTTAACATATATGAAGTGATACAGTGACACTTTTCAAACGATTGGGATATATTCTTCACCACTCTGTCCTCTATGTGATCTGCAAGAGGAAATGGACCAAGACCACCTTCAAATATGCCCGGCCACTTCTAGTGCTCCATCCATCAGTGAAACATATGGGAGAGCAAGAGGATTAATTACTTCACTGTCAGAAATCCAGCGTTAGCCAACAACAACAACAGCTCAATGTTCACTACAATCAGCACAGCCAACTTAAATTTATACAGCAGTTCTTTATAGCTTCCTTCCAAGATCAAATTTCAACTTTCCTCAATATGTAAGGAAAATCTGTCTTATAGCCACTAAAAGATTTATAAACTCCACAAAATGCATTATCAATAATGAAGGACCGTGTTGCTCACACTGCTCTAGAGGAATGGTGTAAGGAAACAAACTAGTCTGTTATTCTGGACAAGACTGAAATAATGGTCTTCACAAGAAGGAGGAAGCTGCCTGGATTACTAGAGACCCTTCTCCTTGGGAAGAAGCTTAAGATAATTGGGGGTGTAGAGAAAGACATCAATAGAAAACTTAATAAGTTCCAAAAAATGTGTGAAACTATTGAAAAAAAACATTAAAAAACAAAACTAGAAAAGAGAATAGGCCATAGGACACAGACAGGGTCTTATGTGCACATATAATTTAATATTAGGAAGTCACACAATTTGCATTCATATAAGCACATTAAAACAATACACATTGCATGCAGCTTGTCCTGTTCATCTATATTTTTTTCCATCTATTGTCTTTCATGTTTCACTTTACTTTTGCTTTGTCTATTCGTCCACACAGCAAAATTTTCTTAAGGATATTGTTCTCTTTTCACACATTTCCATGTGGTAACTTTGCCTTGTTTCCCACATAATGCACACATGCGTTCTCCACCTGGCTTGTGGTGTCTTTTTTCCCTACATATCCGATGGTGGAAACCATGTACTGCAAACCTTGTTACAAGATGCCTTAGTTTGTAGTTTGAACCCTTCGAGTCCTGCTTGGTCATTGTGTCCGTGATGTATAAATCTTCCCAAATTTCAGCTTTTTTGCTTAGGTGTTCCTTCATTGTTTAGTCGTATGCCTCTGTTGCCAGTAACACTATTTGTAATCAGAGTTGTTCTGTCCACATTGTCTCTCTGCACATTTCATATGTCAATTTGGACAGTGAGTACTTCGATAGACACAGAATCTTCTTCATGAATGTTGTCTTCACCTTCTCTGTTCTCTAAATTTATTTTTGTCAGTTGCTCCCATATTAGTTGCAGTTCATAGGTTCTTTTTGGTGCTATTTTTGCTGTGAACAATTCCAGCGCCATCTTTAGAGATATTTTGTTCAGGTGATTGGTGTCATACATGGCTTTCACTGCTGATGCTTCTTTGTCCATGTGTGTGCATACATACTCTGTTCATCAAGAGATTAAAGGAGATGTAAACAAAGCACCGGTTTGTATCACTCCGCGGCCACGTGTGTTTACAATGATGCAACACAGTTACCTACCACTATGCGTAGGCGACGCCGTGGCCGAGCCGTTAGCGTGCTCGCCTACCACCTAGGTGGCCCGGGTTCGATCCCAGGGACCCGCATGTGGTATTCGTGTTGGATGAAGCGGCGTCAGGGCGGGTTTTCTCCCTGTGCTCCGGTTTCCCCTGCCATCTCATTCCACCGGTGCTCCATCTTCATTCCACGTATCATCAGTGTCACCGCCTGCGGTGCCGTAGTAGTAAAAGCGGGCGTTAAACACTACAACAACAACAACACTATGCGTAGGTATAATATGCATTTTACACTACTAATAGGATATACTTACTTGATCCAAATAACATGTAGCACATGGAAATTAACTGCTACTTATGTCATCTCTGTCCACAATAACACTTTTTCATTTCCTGCTCACAATCTCGAAACCAATCTCCAGAAGCAGCTTGTGGAGGGAAGTTCGTTTTAAATCTGGAAGATCGGAACCAGAGTTAACTGCCAACAGCACTTTGTCTAAGTCATTATTGACAAAGGACTGGTGAACTTTTCGACAGATTGCAGATCTCACAAATTCGTCGCAAACTACATCCACCATTTATCTGGCACGTGGTCGCTTTTTGCTAGGATCTTCACCAACTGACGATTTTTCTTTGCGTGTGCTGTAAATACTTGCAACTGACACACCGGTAAACTCGGATGTTAATTTCATCACGTCTTCGATATCAAGTTCGGGATATTTCTCGCAGAACTTGTTAAACACGTTCAATATTTTTGTCTTTTTACCACTTGCAACGGTTTGCCACACTTGTTTCACAACTCACTTGTCCCGCCACGTTACTTTCATACTGAATAATGCGCGTGCAGAATGAATTAGGCTGGTCACAGATTCACTTAACTGCGTATTCTTACACTTTAACTATGCTTGGTACACTTAGTTCATGCTTTATCAAACATTAAGTAACGTTTCAGACCTTAGTAACAGTATTTCTTCAAGGGACTGTTTACACGGCGAAAGCGTCAAGAGGGTGCGCTGTTGCCAAAACGCACGTGGCTTTGTTTACGTCTCCTCTAATCTCTTGATGTACAGAGTATAAGTACATGGTATTCTTTTAGTGCCTAAAATAATGTGTTTCACACATCCTTATTGTTGGCTTCATAACACAGTTGGTTTAGTAAATGCAGTGCAATGTATTTAACCTGAAATTTGCTGTTTCAAAATAAGATTACAAAGTAAGCTTTACAGACTAGTTTGATACTAGTAAATCCTATTGTAAGGTGTTAGTACTCTGATTTAGTGTATTCTCAGCCATGTTAAACTTTTGGGAGCTGACATTAAACCATTTCTCCTAATGTACCCGTGAGTCATTTACCAATCAGGTGTGTGCGTGTGAACAGCATAATTCAGAAACAAAAAGTTTCCTAAACAGGATTCTTCAAGGATGTGACATGCAGTTTATCAAGAAAATTCCCCCATCCCAACTACTCTTTACTAGAAAGATTTCCGACAGTTTTGATTTTCTCAAAAAGAGCTCTTAATGATTTTGATTAAAATGCCATATGTTTAAGATGGCAAATATATCTTGAATATTTTGGAGATAGCCTCTGAATATGTGTTTATTCTGGATAACACAAAGCTGTGCAACTTCAGTGGGCTAATCACCAAATGAGGACAGCAGCTAACTGGCGGAATGTCGTATGGTCCGATGAATCACAGTTTTGTCTCTATTCAAATGATGCACATCGTCTGGTGCACCGCTGGCCACATGAAGCATTTCATCCGGATTGTGTACAGGGTCAGGTTCAAGCTGGAGATAGGTCAGTGATGTTTTGGGGGTGTTTTTATTACTATGGATTGGGCCCGCTCCATGAAGTGAATAATGGGATGAACCAGCATGCTTATTTGAATATTCTGGATGAGCAGCTGTTGCTATTTACTCAATATCTCCATGATGATTGTGCTGTTGCCTCCCCTTTATTTTAAGATGACAACTGCAGGGTTCATTGGCTAGAAGAGTGTTGGAGGAACACACGCACCTTATCACATCTTGATTGGCCCTCAAACTCATCCAACTTGAACTCATTTGAAAATTTTATGGGATATGTTGGAACAGCAGGTGAAACGCCAAAATCAACATCCTCATAATTTGGTGGATTTGCATGAGCAACTCATATGTGAGTGGTGTCAGCTGAATGTAAATTATTTGCAGAATCTTGTGGACTCTTTTGCTAACGAATCCAGGTAGTTATGTGGTCCAGAGGCGGTGTTAGGCATTATTAATGTTGAGTTGCCCAGGGGTGACTAATTTTTTGTCCGGTGAGCTTATTTTAATAGTTCTTTGAAGAATCAGCAAGCAGTGTAGAAGCTCTAAAAATTATTCTGATGAAAATTTCTCCTACGTCAAAGATGTATTAATCAGTGCTACAGTGATGAATGAGTAATGTATTATAGTTTAACAAAACCAAAAATGGCTATAATGTTACTACATTTGAGGCATTTCAAGTAGACGAGATGCCAATCGATAAGGAATTAGGGAGCTGATCTCTCAAGGTTTGTGCACAAGCATTAGTAACTGGCTTTCACTGGTTTTGATTAATGCAGTATCATTAATTTATTTTTAACCATTACAGGTGCATATGCGTGGTCACACAGGTGAGCGACCATTTTCCTGTGAGATATGCAATCACCGTTTCACAACGAGGTCAGCAGTAGTTGTACACCTCCGCACCCATTCAGGGGAACGGCCTTACTCCTGTTTCCAGTGTGGAAAATCATTTACAACAAGCAGTTATCTATCAGTCCATCAACGTCTCCACTTGGATGAAACACCATTTCTATGTCAGCAGTGTGGAAAGCGCTTTAAGACCCAACCTCAGTGGAAGAAGCATCAGGTATCCCATGCTCCTCGTCGTACTTATGAATGCACTGGATGCAAAAGGTCTTTCAAAGCAAGGAGGACGTATACAATTCATTCAAGAAAAGGATGTGAAACTAATAAAGTGTTCAAGTAAGTGTTGTATTAAGCAGATTATTACCAATAGTAGGTTTGTTGGCATAAATAAATAATAATTACCATCAGAAGGCTATTTAATCCCGGGACATATAGTACTTGCAATAGTAAGTCACCATTGGGGTAATTGTCTCTGATGTGAGACTGCCTTTGTGGTTTACCGGGAAAAATACAAACTGGTTGGAGAATGTCAATGTCATTTTGGTAGGTTGTCACAATAGCTTAATGGATAGAGCACCCACCTAGTAAGCGGAGGGTCTGTTGTTCAAATCCCAGTTGTGGCATTGAATTTTTAAGTTCCAGCTCTACCTCTCAGATTATTCACTGTTTCTTGTGGAAAAAAAAAGAAGTCATAGGTTACGGTGGAATTTGGGATTTTATGCTGTGCTGTTATTTGGCATCCTGCACTGCATTTCTTATTTATTCAGTTTATTTGCATTTGATCAAACTTTATTTTGCCGTAAGATACATTAGCGTTACAACTGTATCATAATTTACCGCTGTGAACATAAACATTCAAATGTTAGACCTAAAGATATCAGGTTGCATTATTTATAAAAGCAGTCATAATTTCATTACTAGAATTAATCTCACATTTAAAATTTATTAATGTAATCTGTTGAGACTAAATAAAATTGTGTGGTTTCTAAGCAGCTACATAAGATCATTATTTATTTATGCCAACAAACTTATCATGTTTTTAAACACACAAGCTGTGTGTGGGCAATGTTTAAGAGGTGGAATCAGGACTGGAAAATTCAATGCCATAGCCGGGATGTGAACCATGGATCTTCCGCTTATCGAGTGGCTGCTCTAACCACTAAGCTACCATGGCCAACTTGCCAGTATGACATTAAATTCCCCAACCAATTCGTACTTTAATGTCATACTGGCAAGCTGGCCATGACAGCTTAGTGGTTAGAGGAGTCGCTCGGTAAGCGGAAGATCCGTGGTTCAAGTCCCAGCTATGACATTGAATTTTTCAGTCCTAGTTCTACCTCTACCATGGCCAACTTGCCAGTATGACATTAAATTTCCCAACCGATTCATACTTTAATTTAATGTCAAGTTGGCCACGGTAGCTTAGTGGCTAGAGCAGCTGCTCGATAAGTGGAAGATCTGTGGTTTAAATCCCACCTATAGCATTGAATTTTTCAGTCCTGATTCCACCGCTTATACATAAGATCAAATTACAAATTTAATTATCTGACACATCATTTTGAAATAGATTGTTCTTTTACTAATGGTTCATTGTTGAAGGGCACTAAATCCAATTTCTAAACTTTTGAGATAAACACAAAAACTGTTTTACGACTCTTGGGACTAGTTTTTATGTAGTGTTGTGCTATTTCACTTTTGCTTTGTTTAGCAAACTGGATTGATCTGTTGGTTTATGAATAAATATCTGTCCCTTACTTCTTATGTAAAATGAGCCACCATTGCTTGTACTCATAAAGAGGATGCACAGATCATTATAGTAAAGCCAAAATTGTGCTATTTTGTGCATAACAGTTTCACTTACAAAATACATAACTGGACTTAGTTCCTTTCAACATGCAGAGTCAATTACTGTTATTCCAAAACGAGTAATGTATATGAACATATGGAAAGGCAGGGTAATATGCATGAAATAATTTTATTTTGTTCAAAGAATATGCATAATTTGTTTATTAATTTCTTAACTACTAATTTTAATGATCCTACAGAGTAAATAATATTGTAACAAAGTGACAATTTGATGAATCCCACTCCTGACACCAGTGTGACAAAGTGACAAAATCACTTACTCATTTTTCTCACTTTATTGTTTTCTAAAATGTTGCACAAATACACAGTTTTCTTCTCCTGGTGTTAACACAGACTATAGTCTTTTGTAATATCACAACTCACACTTGTTTCTTCTCGTACTGTGATTCAGTCCTTTCGCTGATTCTCTTCACTTCCTCTGTCACTCATACACTAACTCTGATGATACAATCACTTGACACTTGACACTTTTGACATGACGACACATGCACAGCTGTTTCCCACTGATGACTGCCTCATGTCTATAACTGTAACTCTACCTCCTGCTGCTTCCTTGCCTCCTTGTATAGTTGGGATAATGTCACACAGACCTTTCACGAACTTCTTTAAACTTACTGGCGATGATGTAGCCAGATCTTTCTTGAAGGCTCTGGAGAAAACCCTTTTGGTTCTGTTGCCCAATTGTTGTTAGTCATGTATATACAAATAGTTGCACAAGACAGCGTGACCTTGGGTACCTTTGTTTGCTTGCTGGCCTGGTACGTGGTGTGAAATAGCTTAGCCCAGACCATCCTTTGTTTTGCGCTGCATCCGGTGTCACACTGTTATAAATAGCTGTACTGAAGTCATGGATATTGAACTATAAAATTATAGCTCATGTTATCAGAAGAAACCTTTAATGAATTTTTACAGACACGGCCAATATAATGCTTTACTTAAATCAGAAGTTGTTACATAATGATAAACCTTGAGGTTGTTCTCTTTTGTCGATTTGATCCCTCTTCATAGGCCTTACTTAAGGGGATTGAGAATGGTCATAAATGGTCATAATCTCAAAATTTAGATTTTCATATGTTCTTGTTCTCCAAATTTTTAAAATTAAAATTATATACAACACTTCACATTTACAATGTTAGAGTATATCATTTTCAGTTTTTAAAACATAGAAACTGTCAAAAAACTATCAAAATGATAGCAAAGTGACATAAAAAGTGTAACATTCAAACATTTGTATCTTTTTTCCTATGAGAGATATTGAAATGAAACTTTTGATACATTTAGGGATGTTTATTCCTCTTTGGGAAATTTCTGCATTGGCTAGCCTGCTACAGCGTGGCTGTCGGTTATTCATATTTCTTTGTGTAGTAGCACATTGTCGCTTTGTCCTGCAATTTTTGTATTTTGTGGTGAGAAGTGAGAGTTTTGCTTATTCCTGTGTTTATATATTTTTTAAAATGCGTAGTTAGAAGTACAAGATTATTCCAGAAATGGAAAAAATATCAGTAAGTAGAAAGAAATAACAGAAACAAATAGATGTGATACACCTAACCTCAATACAGATAATACAGATGTACGTGGTTCATCTCACAAAAAGATAAAACCTGCACTAGAACTTTATGAAGAAATGTTAGAAAATGAAAGTGTTAATTTTCACTATAAATTAATATATCTTCATTACAAGCTGCACTAGGTGAGTTTGTTATAAAAAATGTCAGGGTTCAGTTGCCAATTCTGTGAAGAAATGTGAGGTTTAGTAAGTGAAACAACGTTCTACTTTATTGCTAATTTCTTAAGAACTACTTTTTCTCGTGTATTTACCTTTTGCTTCACTCCTATAAAAGGTACATTGAAAATTTTTTCCCACATGCTCCTTGTATATGCTTACTGCTTTTGACATAGGGACTTATTTCTATGATATTTTGTTCTCAAAATAAAAAAAAAAAAACAGTTTTCCATATTTTAATTTGTCTTTTTAAGTGCTTTGAATAAAAAAAATATTTCTTGAAAACAAAATAGAGTAGAGACAAATTCTTCTGTGAAAATCATAACATTCAATATTCAGTAGTAAAAATTTCAACTCTCTACTCCATGTGGTTTATGAGAAAAAGGAACCTGAATATAGCAAATTTAACATTGGTTAAATATATCTTTCCGAACCCCCTTAACTGATTCACAAGAGGCCCATTACTTGGCCCTGGTTGAGACAAATTAAATATGCCATGCTCCCAGTGAAGGGAGGAGCAAATGCTCTGCCAGGATGATCTAAGGAATAATGAAATTTGGAGAAGGCAGAGGAATAAAGGTCTCACTTGCACCTCTAGGAGTGTTTCTTCCTCTTGATTCATCAGTTCCTGTGCTTAGGCCACCATGCATCCACATCAGATATGTTAGTTCCCTCCACCATTTTTACTGGAGCATCCTGTTTAATGATTGTGCAATATTCTTTAGTATAAGAGGTATAACTGGAACTTAAAAATTCAATGCCACAACTGGGATTTGAACCACAGACCTTCCGCTTGCCGGGCGGACGCTCTACCACTGAGCTATTGTGACAAACTGCCAGAATGGCATTAAATTCTCAAGTTAGTTCGCATTTTTTCCTGGTAAACCACAAAGGCAGTCTCACATCAGAGACAATTACCCCAATGGTGACTTACTATTGCAAGTACTTTGTATCCCAGGATTAAATAACCTTCACATGGTAATTATTATTTATTTATGCCAACAAACTTACTGTTGGTGTTTTTAAACACACAAGCCGTGTGTGGGCAAAGTTTAAGAGGTAGAACTGGAACTTAAAAATTCAATGCCACAACTGGGATTTGAACCACAGACCTTCCGCTTGCCGGGCGGACGCTCTACCACTGAGCTATTGTGACAAACTGCCAGAATGGCATTAAATTCTCAAGTTAGTTGTGTGTTTAAAAACACCAACAGTAAGTTTGTTGGCATAAATAAATAATAATTCTTTAGTATATTGCATATTGAGGCTGGAAGTGGCAGCACCATGGCTGAACGATTAGCGTGCTCGCCTACCATCTAGGCGGCCCGGGTTCAATCCCAGGGACCCGCATGTGGTATTCGTGGTGGACGAAGCGGCATCAGGGCGGGTTTTCTCCGGGTGCTCTGGTTTCCCCCGCCATTTCATTCCACCGGTGCTCCATCTTCATTGTATGTACAATCATCAGTGTCACCGCCTGCAGTGCCGTAGTAGTAAAAGCGGGCGTTAAACACTACAACAACAATGAGGCTGGAAGTGAAATAATCCATCAGACTGAAAGAAGTGAGAGAGTGGATGCAAACTAACAAAAAAGTCCAATAACTTTTTTTTAATTAAATGCACTGTTAACTAGATAATTACATTTTAAGGTGAGAGTGTGTGGCAAAGAGGCACAGTTTGTTGATTGAGTAATCAGCTTCTACCGGCAGAACACAGAACTATTCTAATGCTCTATAAAAACTATTTAAGTAATGTTGGCCATGCATCAATTTCAGATTTTTTGTTGCAGTGTGTTAGACACCAGAAAATTATGAGAAAAGTGAGGTCATTTCTGACTGACCCATATGAAAACATTACCTCAAATTGTACATTTCTGCATAATTACAAATATTTTATTTGGTACGTTTAAAGATCTGAATATCAGGCCTGTTCTATTTGAGAGGCTTATGCCATGATAAGATAGCACCCTCACTTGGAATAGGATTCTTGTGTTAAATACCCTGCAAAATTGTTTTCTAACTTTCAACATGGGTTGCAATATTACATCCATTAGGAAGTCACAAATATGATAGAAATATGAAAAAACAAAATTTAAATATGCTCTAAACAGTCAGGAATACATAAATTCACCTGAAATGAAACAAGCAAGCTAAGTCCAAATCTACTTAATGTGCATGCATGCTTAGCAGAAGCGAGTTGCCTTATTCAGTTTATTTACTGAATAGCAGGGACCTAACATGATATTCATTTTCACAATAAATAGTCAAGTAGTTTGTTTCTAACACTGACACACGTGGTGAACACAGTTTCAATATTGTCTGCATGACATATGTATGAAGCATTGGTGCAGTGGTAGGCAGCCTAATGGCTCTGCAAGTATGGAAGTTAGGTTACCTACATTGGATATTTATGTGGCAAATGTGCATTGGGCATTCCAACCTCCTGCGTTATTAGCACCGTTATTCGTATTGAATTTAACAATAAGATACTAGTAATTACTAAACCTTTAGGAAAGTGAAATTTTAAATGTGAATTTACTCTCCACTGCAATATACTTAAACAAAATTTATGTGCAATTGCTTATACATTTGGCCAACAGTGAGTGTACGATTCTCTTTCATTTTTAATATATCCATTTTAAAACGGGAGTAATGTGCTTCATGCAAGCACATACCTACATCTAATTGCCAGTCTAAAAAAAAATTTTGTTAACATGATGCGGAAATTTTTGGAAGCAATTTCGTCAATAATTACTCCAACAAATTTTAATAATAATCTTATGAGCACCAAAGAACCTGAGTTAATGAAATTTGCAACACAAAGTTTCTGACAAGATTTGTGCACGTGAATATGTGCAAAGAATATCAAAATAATTTAAGAAATGTAGGTAAACAAATTTGACACCGATGTTCGCAGCCAATGAATTTTACAGTCACGGACTAACCATTATTTACGTGATAGTTTTAGAAACAAAAAATGACCATACTTTTAATCACTAAAATTTATTAACAATAGCAAGTATGCAATAACATTGGGACTAAGCAAAATTGAAGCTATTAACATTGAAGCAGCAGAATCTAAAATAAGAACAAATTAGAAATTAAAAGCTCCACTTACCTTAGTAATATTGCAATATCTTCCACAGCTGACTAGTTTCAAGTTGTATCCAACTTTGGTTTGGATAGCTTTGAAAATAGTGAAGCTAAGATAAGTGAAGCTTTTAATTTCTTATTTTTTCTTATTTTAAACATTGAAATTAATTTGAAATAAGCATTTAGATGAAGTATTCAGTACCTGTAGTTAGGCTTCACATCTTTTGCAGCTTTGACAAAAAACCAATTGCATGCATTTAAGTAAACATTCTGCATGATCTACACTGATATGGGAAGAATGCCATCACCGCTGATGCAATGTTGCCAGTTCTAACAGAATTAAGAAGGCAACAAATAGTGGATTTTTAAAATTTTCATTTATACAAAAACCGTTGAATCTATCGAAATATGCTAAAGGAAAAAGTAGTCGTTATTCAATTTTGTATAAATATAGCCATAAATTAAGAACATTTAATCAATAATAATTCAGCTAGGTGATGACAAAATTTTGGATAAAAGTATTTTTTTTCTAGGAAAGTATAAAATGTTCAGCTTTTTGGTATTAGACTTTCTTGTTATACACAATAAGAGAAATTTGCTAAGTCTGACGTATTGTTTCACTTCCATTCTGTAGTCTGTATCATCAAATCAGCAGATTCTGAGCAAAACTTCATAGGAAAATAAAATTTCTGACTTCTGCACTTGTGAATATTTAGGTCACTTGCTCTTGCTAGTTTAACAATTTGCGATAAGTGTAGAGACTTCACTTTGACTTGCTCTTTATAGTTTATTGTATGCATCTATGTATGTGGTCTGCCAAATCTAAAGTCAAGTTCTTATTAAATAATCTATATAAAATGTATATCTTACATCAAGTTAGAATGTTCATCACAAAATAATCCATCTATATTTTTTTAAGATTCAGCCTTGCTTCTTTGTCTCCATAGTGAGACGTTTTGACAGGTATATTCTTGAAAACTAAAATACACCATTGTACTCTGCATAGGTTGGCTCTCTAACTAATGCCCTTTCTGACATTCTGTGTAGAAATGTACTAACTGAGGATTAAGTTCCTTTCAGCAAGGAACAACTAAAACGACACCTGTGAAACAGACATGACGACTGGTCGGGTATGGTTCCTTTCAAAGTTGAAACATGTTCTGTGCTCCTTAGAATGTAAAATCATGAGAAAATCAATTTGTCACATTGTGGACTTGGTGCTTTTCAACAATGAACAACATTATAGCATAAGCTTACAAATATGTAACAAAATTGTAACAATAAACGTAACACATTTTAGTTAAAATTCTAAACAAGAGTTTCTAGAAACCCATACCATGGATGACCAAATGTTCAGCCAAGAGGCATCTTCTACTCTCAAAAAGAGGATAGTGGAATAAAATGCTTAGCAATTATTTCCTTTTGACAGAAAAATTTTCATTCTGCTTCTATAACTTAAATTTTAAATCTTTCAAAAAGAGGGCAGTCCTTGTATGAATTGTCTGAATATTAAATCAGATTAAATTTGTGATTTTTTAAATGTATATTGATTGTAGCAAAAAGGTTTCTCCTTAACTGCTCCTTTAATACTTGTTACCCACTGATTATTCTGCTTGGTTATTAATTTATCAATTTTCCCTTTGATATGATTAAATGATAAAGGACATAAAGTGCATGAAGCTGCTGCTTCTGCTAAGTGATCAGTTCAGTTGTTTCCTATTTTAATTGTTTTCAGATTTTAGAAAAGGCCACTCCTGCAGTGATAATGTTTCTAGCACTAAGACAGTTATAGAAAAAAATCGAATGTGTTACCTTCTCTACTCATTCTTCAACATACTAGTCTTAAAAAATTCTTCTGTCTTCTTCACGTTAATCAAAACAAATGTTTGTATAAATGCTTTTATCACATATTTACTTGCAGATACATTGGAAACCGGGAATGCACTAGCCTTAAGCAAAAGTCAAATGTTTTTAGAGCTAGTGACTTTGTAATGTTTTTGAAAGACCATTCTCTTTGCTTGACCAGGAGAAAAAAGAATGAATGAATTCCCATCTGAGAAAAGTATAAGTATTTTAACATTTAAACCAATAACAAGAAATACCTTGGAAATGGTTAACTCCATAAAAAAAAAAAGAAAGGTGTGTGGCATAAATTGTGTACTTTAACAAGATCTACATTTTTTTGTGCAGTTAGATTTTGTCTATCTCGTAGGGTACGGACTGAGTACAGCGGGGCGGTGAGCGTTTTGCGTGCTGGAGCATGCAGAGTGCAAGATAAACCAATGTAAGTATATGTGGTGTCCTGAGAACCAGCTTTTTGAGATAAGTGGGCAGATTGTTGACAAAGCATTGAGAGCAGCGTGCAGTGGTGACCGGCGTGCAAGACAAATTGGTTTGTGTTTCCAGCATGCTGGAGAGCATTTCATAATGTCGTTCGAGGATATAGTTTCAGAGGTGCAAGCAATACCAAAAATATGCTTTCTTCTCGCCCAGCTTACAAAAATAAAACAATAGGAAGGCAAAAATAGTGTGAGACTGCACTGAAATTTGGGATTGAAGATAATTTTATTGACACATTAGTAACTCCGTCTGTCATTAAGTAGTTGACAAACTTGTTACTTTAATTTCTTGCTATTACAGAAGAAATTTATTTTACATATATAGAGTAGTACTGTCTGCAATCTCGTTAGCATTTACTACAATATAATCACTGTCACTATTTCCATCAAGGTCTCTTAACATTATGTAAGAGACAACATATTCCACATTCTTTTGCATAGGTTTATTTAGTGTATGCCACTTAGTATGTACAGTTTCAAAAGTGCATTGTATATGCTTTTTCGCATGAAACAGGCTCTAATTTAACTAACTTCTTTTGCCATCCAAAATTCTTTATGGAAACAGATGCATCCAATATCTCTTTAAGTGATATGTTTTGTCCTCCATGAAAACATATGGAAAAAATATCGTCTTTGGAAAATGGTGGTGGTACATTAAACCTGTCTTCATTAATAAACTTCTTCAAAAGAGATCAATGACATGTTTTACCATCACTTTGCCTTCCCCTTCTAGCAACACCTATTGTTAAGAATTAACTATTTGCATGTGCTACCCCTACAATAGTTTTGAAAAGTAGTTCTTATAGTTTGTCGATCCAGAATGTTTTGTACCTATATCAAATTCTCCAAATTGTTCTCTTTACTTGCCAACAATACTTTGGCTCTTTTTGCATTAAATAAATGTATATTATATACTATATCATATATTAAATAAATCAAGTTTAAAAAAGTTCTTTCTTCTAACATTATATCAAGTACCGGTTCCTCCATTTTCTTTGTACATGCTTATTCCACTTTCCTGCTGTATTCAACACCATCAGCACCAAATGCTCCCCTTCACTGAGGATACACCAGCGGGCTCGAGCGTTGCTACCTGATAAGACTGTGTGCCCCGCTGTACTCAGTCCGTACCCTTACAGTTTACCAGTTATGCAAAAGTCATCCAGAGGAAGATGATTTCAGAGATTACTTCTAAAAATTCAAGCTATACTTTGTCTTGAAAGTGTCATGGTATTTAAAAGATACCTCATAGGCAAGTGGGTGCCAGATAATAAAAATGTGTTAATGTATAGGAGACCAAAGAAAAGAGGTAAAACTGCTATGCCATTGCTGTGTGACAAATAAAAATAAGTGGTTTAGCTTACTGTAGTCATGGTTATAAGAGAGAATGGGATGAAAAGTTTAGGGTCCAAGTTAAGCAGGAAAATAGAAAAAAGTGAAGGTTAAGTATGGAAAGGAAGTGGAAGTGAATAACAAATGGCTAAGAAGAAAGTGAATCATTGTGGTGGAGGGTTTCATTAGCAAATGGCTAGAAAATTGAGGAAGGAAATTAGAGGGGGATTAACAGGAAGTTTAAAATGAACTGAGTGATTTAAAAATAATAAAGAATTTTAAGGAAATGGAAAACATAAAGAGAGCAGGTGAGAAAAGTGGCGCAAAAGATAAAAGTAAAATTGAAGACAGTTACAAACATTAGCAAAAGTGATAAACAACAGCACACATCAAAATGTAAATATCTAAAGAAATCTTAGAGGTTGTCCATTGACAGAAGTGCCAGAGCCCAAGTTCAAGGGCAGATTAAGATGTAAATGATTTAGTACTTAATAAATTTAATTCAACAGACTTTTCAATTTTGATTTATGCTATTCACAGACAATCTCACACACACGTGGATCTTTTTCTAAAATACTTGTTTTTATTTAGGGGATGTCAAAATTTGTATTTCCAGTGAAATACCAATAATGAATTATTTTATTTATGCCAACAAACTTACTGTTGGTGTTTTTAAACACACAAGCCGTCTGTGGGCAAAGTTTGAAAGGTAGAACTGGAACTTAAAAATTCAATGCCACAACTGGGATTTGAACCACAGACCTTCCGCTTACCGGGCGGCTGCTCTACCACTGAGCTATTGTGACAAACTGCCAGAATGGCATTAAATTCTCAAACCAGTTCGTATTTCTCCTGGTAAACCACAAAGGCAGTCTCACATCAGAGACAAATTACCCCAATGGTGACTTACTATTGTAAGTACTCTATATCCCAGGTTTGAGAATTTAATGCCATTCTGGCAGTTTGTCACAATAGCTCAGTGGTAGAGCAGCCGCCCGGTAAGCGGAAGGTCTGTGGTTCAAATCCCAGTTGTGGCATTGAATTTTTAAGTTCCAGTTCTACCTCTGAAACCAATATTGAATTTTTGGTTAGAATACAGCACTTATCTACCTACTATGTAAGTGGTAGAGAAAGTAAAAATGAGGGGAATTAGGTGTTCTGTAAGCAACCAGTAGACAAGCAAGGTCACTAACAAGCAACTGAACTGCCATCATCTTGCATGGTGTTATGAAAGCATTATTAATTTCTTCCAGCCAAATAACCAACCAAGCTACTAGCCAGATCTTGTACTTACTCTTTCAGTGTGCTTGATTGTAGTTTTAGTAGAGACTACTTAATATGGTCTTCTCTTTGTTGCAGATGCAATTACTGTGGAAAGCCATCCTGTAGCCGTGCAAGCCTTATCCGTCACATGCGTCTGCATACTGGAGAAAAGCCATTTGCTTGTGATGAATGTGATGCCAAGTACTCAGACCCAACAGCATTGAAGAGTCATAAGCGTACACACACAGATGAGAAACCATACCATTGTGCAGAATGTGACATGTGGTTTAAATCCCCAAATAATTTGAGCAGGCATCACAAAAATATACATATTTTACATAAACAGTTAAGAAAAAAGAAGACTGAAACCAAACATGGAAAGGGACGTAAATAGAAGCCTGAAAAGTAATTCACTGTCTGAGGGTGCACTTGAAAAATTAATTTATTGTAAAATTATGTGGCAGCTATTTCATTTAAATGCTTGAAAGATCTTTTGCAAACTTGTTTAAAGGGTTGAACCTATTTTCTGCAGATCATAATCTCCTTACTCTGTCAGAAAGACATTTTGTGCATGGGAATTAACCCTCTCTTATCAATTAGAACAAAAACATTTGTTTTGCTGCTTTATCACCTGTGCTGTTATAAAATGGTTTTGTTAAGAGACAGTATAGAGTGTATAACCCGACCAAGGCGAGTGCAGTCCTGCATGGAAAGTGGCAAGCAGGCGAACTAACGCGATGACGACACAAATACGTCACGAAATGCTGTACAGTCTGATTTACTAATGTGCAGTGTAGTGTTCATAGTGATTATACTAGTGACGGAATGTAAAGGAAATAAAATTCTTCACGAGCAAGCTCGGCGTGTTATTTATAATGTTAAGTTTTGTGACGAAGAGAACAAAAGGTAAAAAAATAGCTATTACAAATGCTACTGAACGTGCTGTCGCTTCTACTGGCTGCAGTGAGACAATGATATGCAAGATTAGGAAAGAGCTTGGAGAAAGTGGGGTGAGCAAAATAAAACCACCTTGTAAGATTGGTCAACCTCCTGTAAATAAAAACAGTTTGGACGAAATGGACACATGCATCATTAGAAGAAAGCATCAGGATTATTACGAGGTTAAAGGAGTAATTCTTACGCTACAAAAAATCATTCATATTTTGCAAGAAAGAGATTAATTTCACTGGGGGGGGGGGGTAAAGAAACACTTAGAAAAATAGTGAAATCTATTGGATTTCGATTTAAAAAAATAAAAGGAGTGTACTGAGCGAATGTCCTGATATAGTGTCTCAAAGAGCATCATTTCTTGAACATTTGGAAGAAATGAAAGCGGGGAATGAGTGAGTGATATATATAAGTGCAAAACCAACTTATACCTGGATTGCTGCAAAACAGTATTGTTGTGGTTGACAATGCTCCTTATCACAATGAAGAAGACAATAACATACCCTCAAGCAACAATTTAAAGTCAAAACTACAAGAATGGTTACGGAACAACAATATACCATTTGACCCGGAAATAACTAAAGCTGAACTTGTCACTCACGCAAAACAGCACAAACCAAAGAAAACATGCTCCATTGACAAATTATTCGCAGATGCTGGCTTTACAGCACTTAGATTACCAGCTATCATCCGGACTTGAACCGCATTGAATTAGTCTGGAATTTAATAAAAGAAATGTTGCTGACAATAATGTGGACCATGCTTCTCTGTCAACACTAAAGACTTTAACACATGATGCTACTGGAGCAATAACAGTAAATGGCTGGAAAACCTCTGTTCAGAAGGTGAAAGATATTCAAGAAACATATTGGAAAAGAGATGCGCTTATGGAAGAAGAAATATAAAGGATAATAATCAATCTAGGACTGGACAGCAGTGACAAGTCTGGAGAAGAAATGGCCACCGGATCCGAGACCGACACAGCAAGTGAGGGAGACAGCGCGGAATAATGTAAGTTTCAGAGAAATGCTCAAATGTATTGTATTTTAAAGTATTTGTGAATATATTTGATTTTTTATGGTATGAATATACATACAATACATATAATACAGTGATACACACAGAGAAAATGTCAACATGAGGTCTGTTATTGTTCACCTTTTGCCAACCAGACTGTACAGGAGGACGGGCAAGCCATAACGCATACAAGTGGTCCCCTCCAAAGCAGGACTGCACTGGCCTTGGTCGGGTTATAAGTAACATACAGTGTAATTATTATTTATGCAAACAAGCTTACTGCTGGTGTTTTTAAACACACAAGCCCTGGGGTATTTATCTCTGATGTGAGATACCCTTGTGGTTAACCGGGAAAAAGTACGAATCAGCTGGGGAATTTAATGTCGTACTGACAAGTTGGCCGTGGTAGCTTAATGGTTAGAGCAGCTGCTCGATAAGCAGAAGATCCGTGGTTCAAATCCTGGCTATGGCATTGAATTTTTCAGTTTCTGATTCACCTCTTAAACATACAGTGTGTTTGTAGATCAGCTGGACTGCCCTGCGGTGGCATTGGTCCAAGTGAGGACCAGCACACTGTCCCTCAGAGTTACACGTAGATGACCAGCTAGTCATGTATATGGAACACTAACTACTTTACTAACTTACATTAGGCTTACCTGCATCACAACATATGTTGAAATTGATCCCCTTCGATGTGAACACATCTTGAAAAACAACAGTGGTTTATCAAAAAAAATCCCCATATTATTCATTGAGTTCTTCACCATGCTGCAAAGTTGGGATTTGGTGAATAGCGAGTGGACATAGAATTATTGATCCCATATTTTATGACACAACAGTTGATTCACACGTTTATGTAAGTTCTATTTTAAATAACTTTTTTTCCACAACTAACAAGAAATGAAAGATTGTGCGGCTGCTTTCAACAGGATTCAGCTATAGCACATGATACTGTGAATTCTATGCATGAATTGGGAAGTGTATATGGTGACAGAATAATCAGTCGAGGACTGTGGCCACCTTGTTCCCCTGACATATTTCCATGCAATTTTTATTTATGTGGAAAGTTAAAGAATGAAGTGCAAGCATCAAAGGACAAAATCATGAGAGAAATGCAGGCTATCAGTGAACGTGCACTTTTGGGTGTAAACCAGAATTGTTTTTGGAGATATAGGGAAATTGTTTGCATTGAAGGTCATCAATTTCAACATCTGTTATGATTCAGGTAAGCCTAATGTAATTTAGTAAAGTAGTTATGCCGGGATTACGATAAACTTAACGTAATGTGACAGGACATAACAGGAAGGTCTGACACGTTATATTAAATGGAGCTATTTATGGTCAACTTAACATGACGTAACAAGAGTTTGGTAATGTCAAACTTTATCCTTCACATTAAGTACTATGGAGTATAAATCATGTTTCTCTAGGTAACTATTTGCATCAACACTCTTTGTCTGTTTTGTTTCATGCACTAAACACCACAGATTCAACTCGTAAACAAGAGCATGTGTCTGTTTATAGGTTAAGTTGTTTAATATAATGGATGATAGCAGTTTAATAGAAGCTGTGAGGGCTAGACCCAAAATTTATGATAGAGGTAATGCGGCTTTAAAACCCCAGCTTTAAAGCAAAGGGTATGGGAATTTATTGCAGAAACAATAAATGGTAAATATGTTTGGTAATACACTTGAGAACTTGCTCATTATCATCAGGAATATTTTAATGAAAACTGAGCTTCATGCTCTCTTTCTTTTCATTTTTAGATAAACATAGCCACAAAATAGAAAATTGCAGCTACTTTGTATATCCACCATGTCTGCTGAGTTGGTCAGATATATTCTTCTTCTAATGGCTTTCCTTCTGAGTTTAATAACAAATCAGCATAATTCTCTTTACGTTAAGTTAGGTGCATCCTAATAACTCTGCTTAATCTCTTACTTCACGTTATGTCCCGTTACATTAAGTCACGTTAAGTAAAGTTCATTGTAATCCCAGCATTCATGTTCCTTACCCATAACTTGCCAGGTCCGGTGCTGCTGTGGGCCATTAATAGGGACAGCCAGCCTGTTATGTGACTCAAACTGTTATTGGACGTGTCATGAACCTGAGTTATCTTCCCATGACCTCCACTAGATGCTTCTGCATTTATTGTGGAATTGGCACTGTTTGGTGCATAATAACATGTATTGCTGTTTTTAACAACTTAAAAGAAATTAGGTGAAGACAAGTCATTGTAAACATGGTAGCTCAAAAGTGTTAATTTTGACTCAAAATCATATTTTCACTTCTCTGTAGCACTTCCAATCCAGTTTAATAAATTATCATGATAGATTCAGTTCCATTTATTTCCTATCTGATTACATCATGTACAGTTACTATCTGATTTTACCATGTACAGTTACTCAAAAAAATAATGGCCTCACTCTTGAAAGGCAGAATATGACCATGTTCCACTGCGGAGCAAGTCCCCTACACTAGAGCTCCATACACCAGTGTTGCAAATATCTGGAGCTGTGGCCAAGAGATGAGAATGAGAATAATGAATTGTAGCGACAGAAAGTGTGCAGATTCAAATCTCGCATCTTTATGTTTACCCTTTAATCCCATATGTTCTTTGTGATGAACATAATTTAACAAATTGTATTTTAAATATTATTAAACTAAATACATGTATATGTTCCCCTTCCTTTTAATGCTAATATCCTTCCACTAATTAAGAAACCGTACTCTGTGATTCTTCATTTCATAAATATTAACTAATTCTATGCAATAGCTATTAATGCAATTGCCAATAGCCATTCTTACTTTCGAGTGAACTCATTCTGTATCTTATTATGCTTCCCTAATAAGAAACGAACAATAAAAATTGGTTCACAACCACCCGACAACGGTAACCATAATGATTCTGACAACAGCAAGCAAGGCAGCACTCAATACTTTGGTTCACAACAGCCCGGGAATGATAACGAGAAGATTTGAGAAAATGGAGGGGATATTGCACATTGGGAATTCATTTGCTTCTAATGGATCAATTATATTCTTTCTAGTTTGCATATAGGGAGAACTCTAGTGGCTGTTTCACGGCACAGCTGCCTTGATAAATCTCTACAGCAAAAAATCTAATACGCACAATATAAATCTAACATGCTGTTTATGTTTAGGTTTTCACAGCCGGTGTCTGGACTATTAGAAATGTTTAGTTCTTCCAGGCTTGTAGGCCGTGGCCTAGAAGGCATTGTAGATACCAACGTTTCACTAAGTACTGCGCTTGGTATCTACAATGCCTTCTAGACCATGACCTATAAGCCTGGAAGAACTAAACATTTCTAATAGTCTAACATGCTGTGCCCAGCAATGGCAACAAAATAAAACTTGGCCAAGTCTTCTTTGGCATTCCTGGGGCCTGGGAACATTTCCTATCAGTTGTGAACACTCCTGTACACACACATGTGCATGAATGCACGGACGGACAGTAAACCACAAAGGCAGTCTCACATCAGAGACAATTACCCCAATGGTGACTTACTATTGCAAGTACTTTATGTCCCAGGATTAAATAGCCTTCAGATGGTAATTATTATTTATTTATGCCAACAAACTTACTGTTGGTGTTTTTTTTTTTAAGCACACAAGCCATGTGTGGGCAATGTTTGAGAGGTAGAACTGGAAAAATACGAACTGGTTTGAGAATTCAATGCCATTCTGGCAGTTTGTCACAGTAGCTCAGTGGTAGAGCACCCGCCTGGTAAGCGGAAGGTCTGTGGTTCAAATCCCAGCTGTGGCATTGAATTTTTAAGTTCCAGTTCTACCTCTCAAACATTGCCCACACATGGCTTGTGTGCTTAAAAAAAAACACCAACAGTAAGTTTATTGGCATAAATAAATAATAATTACCATCTGAAGGTTATTTAATCCTGGGATATAAAGTACTTGCAATAGTAAGTCACCATTGGGGTAATTGTCTCTGATGTGAGACTGCCTTTGTGGTTTACCAGGAAAAATACGAACTGGTTTGAGAATTCAATGCCATTCTGGCAGTTTGTCACAGTAGCTCAATGGTAGAGCACCCACCTGGTAAGCGGAAGGTCTGTGGTTCAAATCCCAGCTGTGGCATTGAATTTTTAAGTTCCAGTTCTACCTCTCAAATATTCTCCTATGTTCGGATGGTGACAATGCATGTAATGGCGATTTCACATAGTAAAAGTATGACCACCTCTTTCCTGTTTGAAACAAACTTTCTTATCGTTAGCTCTATCAATCCACCACTGTTGAGACTTTAAGAAGCAAAGAACTATCACTCCTCCAACCAGAAAGATTGTTATGCAGGTTGCATGCACAGTGGATTCAGAGCAGACACTATTCTGCCCGCCCCTGATGTAGTTGAATGCCATTAAACCTACATGACACATCAACTAGTGCACTAAAGCTATTTTCCGTGCAGATTCCACTGTTGCTCCTTAGCACTACTGGCACATTTTCCTGTCAGGCTTTATTTTATCTTCCCTTTATGATTTCTGAATAGGTTAGGTCATTCTGTCGATCCTAGATCTTGTTCATGCATTCAGATAATTTTAAGTTTTTATTTTTCTGACAGGTATTTTCTTTTGTCTCATTGAGGTCCTTGTTTAGTATTTCAATAATTTTGTGATGGGAGTAAGTGTTTTCATAGTCTCTTTGTTTACTTATGCAATTTGTGTCCTCCCTATCGTTGGTGACTTGTGCATTTTCTATTCTTTTCTCATTTACTTCTGTGGTAGTCTGTAGATTATTTGTTTTAATGCTTTTCCAATTTCCCAATTATTTGTTTGGGTGTGTGATTTTTGTTTCAGCAGCTCCATTTACATTATTTTTCACTTTGTTGGACATGTCAAAGCATAAATAAACTGAAATCTCATATATTTAAACGAGCAATTCTTGTATGTATATATATATTTATTCCGAGCAACTTGGAAACGGCTCTAACGATTTCCATCAAATTTTGTATTCAGATAGGGTTTTGCTTTCTAAGCTGTGATTTTAAGGTGTGATTCCCGAAAAAACTCGATTTTACATAAAAAATAACATTTTTTATTCCCGCTTCCACAGAGCAATTCTTGTATATATATATTCCCGGTATTTCAGAAACGGCTCTAAAGGTTTGGTTAAATTTTTGTATACATGCATATTACTTTCACAGTGTTTTCTCTACTCACTTTTAGGTAACACATTCACATATCTTTCTCTACCCACTCCTCTATAAACAATTTTCCATAAAAAACCTGATTTTACACCAAAGAACATTTTTATCTCCACTTTTATAATAAGTCATACCATGTTCTGTGTGTTTGAAATAGAAATACTGTTACATTCACACTGTTTTCTCTTCTCACTTTTAAGTAACACAATTCACAGTGGTTTCTCTACTCACTCTTCCACAAAGAAATCATACAACTTTGAATATGTTTGAAGTAGAGATGCTGCATATTACATTCACAGTGATTTCTTACTTACTTTTAGCTAACACATTCACATCTCTTTTTCTACTCACTCTTCTAAAAAGAAGTCATACAATTTTCTGTATATTTGAAATAGAGATGCTGCATATTACATTCATAATGGTTTCTCTACTTACGTTTAGGTAACACATTCACATCACTTTCTCTACTCACTCTTCTATAAACAATTTTCCATAAAAAACGTGATTTTACACCAAAAAAACATTTTATCCCCACTTTTAAATTAAGTAATACAATTTTCTGTATGTCTGAAACAGAAATGCTACATATTATATTCATACTGTTTTCTCTTCTCACTTTTACATCTTTACTTTTACACATTCACATCTTTCACATCTCTTTCTCTACTCACTCTTCTATAAACAATTTTCCATAAAAAAACATTTTACACAAAAAAGTTTTTCATCCTCGCTTTTAAAATAAGTCATACCATGTTCTGTAATTTTGAAATGGAAATACTATTACATTCACCCTGTTTTCCCCTCTCAATTTTAGGTAACACATTCACATCTCTTTCTCTGCTCACTTTTCTACAAATGTCATACAATTTTCTGTATGTTTGAAATAGAAATACGCATTTTACATTCACAGTGGTTTCTCTACTTACTTTTAGGTAACACATTCACATCTTTCTCTACTCACTTTTCTTTAAACAATTCATATCATATCATATCACCGCAAAATTCAGCACATATATGTATTTTTCCTTGAAGAAAGTTTTTATGATAATTTTAGTACACAATATATTACTTTCAAATGGCTTTCTACTTGCTTTTCTTTTATGTAGCACATTCATATATCCCCTGTTTGCCCTTCAACATACAATTCATATAATTTTCTGTGATTGAAATATAAATGCAACGTATTTAAAAAAAAAAACAAAACACAAAAACACAAAAACAGAGGTGAAAATCGCCGAGCAAAGCTCGGTCACCCAGGTACTATCTATTTATAAATGCTAAAGTTGCATTACTAATTTCATGCTGTGGGCTTTCATGTTGGCGATGAAAAATAGTCTAATGTAAGGGCAAAGATCGCCTATTAAATAGGGAAAGTTCATTTCTTACAACATGGTGAGCTACCCCATGTTGAGAGTACGTCTGTCTGATTGTTATGAAGTGCATTCTTTAGTAACTTTAAACATACACTAATAATTAAACATGTCTGTCATTTGTTTCATGTGGATACCAGTTTGTTTTTACATGGACCTCAGGCCATGTGGGTATTCCCGGCAATGAGTAGGCAGATGCGGCTGCTAAGACTGTGTGTCGTTTGCCAGTGTTTTCCACATATGCTCTTCCTTTAAGTGATGTGCAGCAGTACTTCCATTGCCATCTTTATTCGTTGTGGCAGAAATCCTGAGAACAGACGGCTGGCACTCAATTATGGACAATCAAGGACTCGGTAAAACCCTGGCTGACTTCTTGCAGGGATTCCCATCGTTCAGAGGTTGTTTTAATGCGGTTGCGAATAGATCACACGTGCGCCACACATGGCCACCTTTTGTGTGGTGGCCCAGCCCCTGTCTGTCACATGTGCGGAGTCCAACTCTCTGTGTCACACGTTTTGATTGATTATCCACAATATGCTCTGGTACACCAGTCCCTTGGCCTGGGTTTTAATCTGCGGTCCATTCTAGGCAACGACCTAGTCTCCATAGATACAATGTTATGGTTTGTCAAACAAGTGTAACTTGTGGTTTAGTATTACACTTTTAATTTTACGATTGTTTTACTGTTTAGCTTTTTTTTTTTAAACCTTCGCTGTTTTACCCTTCACTTTTTAACATTTGAACTGTTTTTAACATTAACTGTTTGGTGTTTTAACTGTTTTACCATTTTTTAGTTTTGTGTTTTAGCTCAGCTTTTTAACCAGAAGTTTGTGTTTTAGCCTTCAAATTTGACTAGGGGCCCAAATGACCTAGCTGTCAACGGGCCCTTGAATGCCACTTGCTCGCTCACTCACTCATTCACTCACTCACTCATTCCCTCACTCACTCATTCACTTGTTTCACATTCTTTATAATCCCTGTCGAAATTCAAAGTTATTTAAGGAAAATAAATTTACTTTGATTTCTTGTTTAATTACATCCACATTGTCTTATGTTTATTTGCAGGATTGCTAATTTTCTTTGAGTTGTCTAGCATTTTGGTAGCCTGGATAGTTCTTTCGTTTATCTTTTGTAATTATTATAGTATGCTCAGAGTTCCTTTTTTTTCACCAAGTGGAGGAAAACACCCATTTATGGACCACTGTGTTGGGAGAAGGGCACAGTGGGGAGTGTGAGCTTCGCCTGAAGGCAATTTCCACTAAAAATCGTCCACAGAAACAAAGGATATAGAGGTAGAAAGGAAAGGAGAAGGAAAGAAGTAATTCAGGGTGACAGTGAGGCACTACTGCTATTGCAGAGTGGTGGTATGGTTATATTGGCCAGCTATAGGGGACCAGAGTCAGGTGAATCAAGGGTGCTAAGATGCAATCGTGACTGAAGCCCTGATTACATCCGTAGGAATTCATGATGAGGATTTGAAAGGAGTAGGGTGAAGGAGCTTCAGAAGTGTACCCCTGAGGGGGTTGTCGGTCTGGGTGGCTCACTTGGTTGGACGCTGGCCTACGGATCCCAAGGTCGCGGGTTCAAACCTGGCCCAGGCCGATGGTTTTTAAGTGTGCTTAAAAACGACAGCTCCATATCAATAGATTTACTGGCATGTAAAAGAACTCCTGCGGGACAAAATTCCGGCACACCGGCGACGCTGATGTGATCCTGGCAATTGACAGCGTCGTTAAACAAGGAAAAAAAATAATAATAACCTGAGGGGGTTGAGCCTGTATGGGTAGTAGTTTGTCTAGTGTTGTGTGAAGGCATTTGAAGTTCAGCATTATTGGGAATACCTTGAACTTTGCATAGTGGATAGCAAGATTGAAGCTGAATTGACTCACTGCCTCCTTGAGTGCAGCAATCTTGGTGGAGAGGTTGACTATCTCAGCCTGTGCTCCTCCAGCTTCTCTAGGATCACAGGCTCAGGTGTGGTATGGATAACACCGGAGCTGTTGGCGCATCCTGGGCTGTAGTTGTGTTTACGCTAACCAGTGGCATGCGAGTCTGCTGCTGGTGTGTGTTGACCGGGGCCCTTGGCTGTAATGGTGTGTCATGACGCCATGTATGCATAGGGCCCCCGGCTTGCCCGGTGAGGTGATTGTAGCCCCAGCATGTTGCGCAGAAATGGCATTGTTGTTTAAGGTCGTGCTGCTGGCAGGTAGATGTCTTGTTCGATGCACCACAGTAGTGGCATCTCAGCAGTGAAGTACACCTATCCACGGTGTGCCCGTAAAGGTGGCAAGGCTGCGTCCAGGATGTCCAGCTGGGCTCTATTCTCAGAAGATGGTCTAAGAGGCCCAACCTGGAGGTAAGAGCAGCATCATAGTGTGACTTGTCCCTAAAAACAAGCTGCACAAGAGGAATTGGACCTTTCTGGTTGTGGATCCTTGTTACCTTTATGACTGAAGGCCAGCATTGTTTTATGTAGTCTTGGAACATCTGCATTGGTAGCTGTGTATGTACTCCCACGACCATCGAGCTGCTGAGTTCATACCAGGAATTTTTCTTTTTAACTTGTTGACTGAGAAATCTCAGTTTGCATGAGATCATACATTACACAGCAATCATTTTGACTAACTTATTATTCTTATGTTTAATTTTCTACCATAATATGAGGGAGAACTCATTGTGCTATGGTTTGCAGTATCCAAAATAAATACATAAATAAGTAAATAAAGAGGCAAGTAATTAAGTTCATATAAAATACAAAGTAAAGATGCTATGACAAATGAACACATGGATAGAAAGACAATGACTCAGGCAAGATGCACAAAAAATGTTAACCAATATACTGCTATATATGGTCTTATAAAAATTACAAAATTTGTTAAAACCTGTGTCCTATATTGTGTTGGCATTTAACAAGTAGAAGAAATCTAAAGTAAGAACAAATTAGAAACTAAAAGCTGCACTTATCTTAGTAATATTCCAAGTTGTTTGGTGCTAACAGGTTTCAAGTTGACTCCAACTCATTCTCAACTTGAAACGTGTTAGCACCAAACAACTTGGAATATTACTAAGATAAGTGAAACTTCTAGTTCCTAATTTGTTCTTACTTTAGATTCTTGTTGCTTCACTGTTAATAGCTTCATTATTTCCTTATTTAAGTAGAAGAAATGTTTCATTATTCAAATGTCTCAATGTTGTATCTCTACCCTACCATCATTTGTCATAGCCTTTCATCTACTGCACTATCGGGTGCAAGGGAACTCTTTCCGCACTGTACACAGTGGGCTGACTGCCATAGCAACTAAAATTATGTTGGGAGTCTGCTGACAAGTCCTTAAATGCGGGTAGCTAACATACATCACTTTAGAGCAGGTGGTGTATATTGCAGCCATAACTTAAAGTTTGTGGTGCAAAGACAACTGCAGACAATGTGTTCTATTGAAGAAAGTGTGATTTTGTTAGAACACCTTTTTTGCAAAGGTGGTAAGTTCACGGAAAATATGAAGTGGGAAATTTGTATGCATTTTCCTGACTCCACTATTGTAAATCGCGATACTGTTCAGTCTATTACATAAAAAACATTAGTGAAAGTGTTTGCAAATAAGTGCCAAACAGTTGAACTGTGCCTTCAAGAATGAGGAAAATATTTCCAGCATCTGTTATGATTGTGGTGAGTACACAGTTTCTCTTTGGTTGTAAATTGCATTTTCTAACAGCTGCTTGACAGTCTAGTAAGTTGTAGTTGCTAGCACATATACATTGCTGTGTCCAGTATGGAGAGTGTTCCCTGGTGCACTGTACTTCTGTTAACATTGACCCAGGCAGTGAGACAAGGCGAAAAAGATACGGCCTTACTGAAATGCTGTAGTAAATTTAAGAAAGATTTGGGCATGCAAGTGGAACATAACTATGAGAGGTAGAACTGGATCTTAAAAATTCAATGCCACAACTGGGATTTGAACCACAGACCTTCCGCTTACCGGGCGGCTGCTCTAACCACTGAGCTATTGAGACAAACTGCCAGAATGGCATCAAATTCTCAAACCAGTTCATATTTCTCCTGGTAAACCACAAAGGCAGTCTCACATCAGAGACAAATTACCCCACTGGTGACTTACTATTGTAAATACTTTATATGCCAACAAACTTACTGTTGGTGTGTTTAAAAACACCAACAGTAAGTTTGTTGGCATAAATAAATAATAATTACCATCTGAAGGTTATTTAATCCTGGGATATAAAGTATTTACAATAGTAAGTCACCATTGGGGTAATTTGTCTCTGATGTGAGACTGCCTTTGTGGTTTACCAGGAGAAATACGAACTGGTTTGAGAATTTAATGCCATTCTGGCAGTTTGTCACAATAGCTCAGTGGTTAGAGCAGCCGCCTGGTAAGCGGAAGGTCTGTGGTTCAAATCCCAGTTGTGGCATTGAATTTTTAAGTTCCAGTTCTACCTCTCAAACTTTGCCCACACACGTTGTGTATTTAAAAACACCAGCAGTAAGTTTGTTGGCATAAATAAATAATAATTAGGAACATAACTATTTTTAGAGGAAATTGTAATGTTAAAGATGTTTTTACCGTGTAAGTTTAATGCATTCAAATGCCACTATTATTTGAAAATGTATGGTATGCTAAAATGTTAAGCAAATATGTTAGAGAGGGTATCTGACTCTTCAATTGTACATGGATATGTTAAGATATATATTTCTCTAGAAGATAAGGTGTGGCTTGTTTAAATATTAAATTTACTTATGTACTTGTATACCCATTTTAACATATTTGCAGAATGATGAGAGACTTCATAAATGTTACTTTTTCACTTTTTTTTTATCTGAAGAGAGGTAAATTATATCATCCTATTTTACATGTTATGTATTTCATACCTTAGCTCAAAGTTCACAACTTACTAGAAATATTTAAAAAGGACCTTAATGTTCTCATTAAATCAAGTCGCTGATACTTTGTGCTAAATTCTGTTGAGGAAAAAAATTGCTTTCCTTTTTTCAAGTGCACCCATACATAGGCTAAGCATTTATTAGCAAAATTATGCATGATTTGATGGTATTAACAATAGAGTTAATAGTGATTTGTTGATTGTTTTGTTACACTAGTCATGTGTAGGCACTAAATTGGAAAGTTGAATCAAACTTGAAAATCTCAGTGCCATATCCAGGACTTGAGTCATGTATCTTTGGCATGGAAAACCAAAGATCCATGGTTTAACTTGCAGCCATGGCATTGAAGTATTAAAGTCTGTTTAACTCTGTTATTAAATTAATTGTTTCGGTGGAAAACAGCACAGTATCCATTAGCAGCCTTAAACTACCATAACCGCAGAATTTAAATAGGCTATCAAAATATGGGATGACTAGAACAATAGCGTGCACACTTCACATTTATGCTGGCCAGTCTTACTGAAGTCGGTCTGGGTGGCTCAGTTGGTTAGATGCTGGCCTACTGATCCCAAGGTTGCGGATTCAAATCCAGCCCAAACTGATGGTTTTTAAGTGTGCTTAAAAACGATAGCTCCAAGCCAGTAGATTTACTGGCATGCAAAGCAACTCCTGCAGGACGAAATCTCAGCATACTGGCAATGCTGATATGATCCTGGCAATTGGCAGCGTTGTTAAACAACAAAATAATTTAAGTCTTATTGAATTTTTTGTGATTTCTCTCAGTTAAAAATTGCATTGGATAATTCAATACTATAACCTAAAATTCCACCCATAGAATAAAAGACAGAAATAAAATGTACACAAGGGCCACTATTAATATTTTGAGCCTTGGCCACACTGATTGTTGTAGGTGCTATCTGGCATTTCCATTGGAAAGTTTGACATTTTTTACCGTAATCTACCTCAGACACTTTGTCATAAGAGCAGTATTTATGTTGTTTACAGTGACTTAAAAATTGTTTCTCGGCAAAAAAATGGAATTAACTCAGGAAAATGATCAGGTAATGATATTGCTATGACTTTTGACATGGACTGTTAAGACGAGTGCATCGATCCACTTATTTCAACTTTTGACAAGTGAATGTCATCCAAACTAAGTTTTTGTGCCAGAAAACAATGCTGTGTAAAAAGTGATAGTGCAAGATTATCATCCGTAAGATAGAAGCAACCCTAGGCATTAGTTCCACTAGCATATATAAAATGCTGCATGAACATTTAGCCATGAAAAAGGTTTGCTCTTGTTGGACCCTACATAAGTTGATGCAGTTTAAAAGAGATTCTTGTGTCGATTGGTGCACAAAAGTGCTCAACAAATACAACGGTGGTGCTTCACAAGATGTACATAAGAATATAAAAGGTGATGGATCATGGATTTATGCACATGTGCCGGAACATGAATGACAGTCGACTGTGCTGGTGTCTCAAGATGAACCAAATCCAAGAAAAGCTGTTTGCGTTCTAAGCATTTCGAAACAAGTGATCACCTCTTTTTATTTAAAAAAAAAACTGAATTTCTGGCAACAGTGCCTTTAGAGATATGTAAAATAGTCAATTCTGAATAGTACACAACCATTTGCTTGCTGGAAGTCTTCAGTGAAACAAGGAAAGCAAGCACCGTGAGATTGTTTTTCATGAAGACATTGTGAAAATTCACACATTTCATATCACAGCCAACTAATCAAACACTCAAAAGTTTGAATTGTTGGCTCATCTGCCATACAGTCTTGATTTGACACCCAGTGACTTCTTTTTGTTCCCGAACTTCAAGAATAAAATGTGCGGGCAATGATTTTTGTCAGCAGAAAAAACCATGTTTTGAAGGTGTCTCAAGCAGTTTAGAAAAATGCTATGACAAATGGCCCAAACGCATGCAAAAGCAATTTGGTCTTAATGGAGAATATTTGGAGAAAAGTGAAGCAATTATCAATAACAAATTACTGGTTTTTACTTTCTTTACTGGTAAGTAGAGGAAGTATTGTACTCCATCCAAAAATTCGATGTCAAGATTTCACCAGAAATATATGTTTTGAGACCCCTGAATCCAAAAAAAGGCATTTTTAGAAAAAAGGTCTGTGTGTGTCTGTGCCTGTCTGTCAGTCTGTGGACAGCATAACTCGCAAAGAAAAAGTTGGTTAAAAACCAAAGTTGGTATTTAAGTTTGATGTCTTTTAAGGATGTGACATGAAGATTTTGAAGAAAATAGCCCCATGCTAAACTACCCTTTACACGGAAAATTTTTCGAAAATTTTGATTTTCTTGAAAATGTCTCTAACGATTTTGATTAAAATATGATATGTTTAAGATATTTGTATGACAAATGAAATTTATATTTTGAATTTTCTGGCTATAGCCTCTGTAGTCCTGTTTACTCTGGAAGACTTTAGAATAACTCGTAAACCGCAAGAGATAGACAAAATCTTACTGTACAAAAAATATACATCTTGCTAAAACACAATTTATGTCTGAATACATTTTTTTGTAGAGTGAACCATTTTGGAAATATTCCTTGTTATTTGTGTCAGTTTCAGAAAACTTAAAACTTTTGTGAAATGGAACAGCGTTATTCATTTTTTTTATATGATTTGACTCTCTCAGAGCCTGCTGTATTCTAATAATCCCTTTGCACCTACAAGGAAATAAGCAATAAGATAATTTGTACAAATGTTTATTTCAACTAACATGAAGAAGATAGGAATTATAGTTTGTAGGAATGGTTAGTACAACAGGAGAGAAAATCATGTGAATGCAATTCATCAGATTTTTTATTATTAGGCTCAAAATATAAATAGTGGCCCTTATAGTGGAGTGACTTGCATCATTTGTCAACAAATTGTTCTGGCTTGAACATTAATTACTTGTAATAAAATCTATAGCACAACAATTTTAGCATCCCAAATAGACTACATACTGATTAAACCAGCAGTAGAAAAACAAATGACTCAGGAAGGCAACCACATGACTAAAGCCAGTCTAATACAGTGCACTAATGAACTTGTAGACAGCATTATGATATGACCTGGTGGTTAAAAGATATAATAACACATTTACAATTCTCTTTACTCAGGGATTGGAATTAAGGTGCAACAGATTTGGAAGTGGATACTTGAACATCTATATTAACATAGAGGCTAGTGAATTAAAACTATTTATTGTAAAATAAGATAACTTAAATTAGTTTATAGTTAATTTCATTGAGAGTGTGCATAAGAAGAGGGTGAGTTTTGCAGTAGTCTTAAAACTTTCTTCAAACTTTCATACTATTGCTGCCTCAGCTGCTAGGTATTTCAGTTTACTGCTGTACATGATTTGTATAGTAAACAATAGCATTTACTTACATTACATATATACCCCATAATTATATTCTAACCTTATTGATGCTGAAATTCAATTTTTTTTTAACCTGACTCAATAATGGGAAATGCCTTTGAGCATTTTAATAGAAAATATCCAATATTTTGTTCGCTAATGGTTCTTGATAGATAGGTGTCAAAAAATTATCTTTAGAACACATGTTGCAACATGAATGTAAAACAAGACTGCAATGTTTTTGTGGTTTGCTTAGACATAAAACATATTTTTCCAAGCTTTGAATGGTTTATTGTTTTCTGCTGTATACACAGCACTATATTCTTTAGCAGCCTGTAATTTACGTTTTAGTTTGTTGCTCCTAAATATCCTTAGTGAACTAAGAATAAGTATAGTAGAACCCTGCAAATCTGAAATTCTGGATAATCTTAACACAAAATCCATAATTTAAAAAAATCATTGAAGAGCTTATTATTTTGTATGCCAGTGAACTTACTGCTGGTGGTTTTTAAACACACAAGCTGTGTCGGACAATATTTGACAGGTAGAATTGGAACTGAAAAATTCGATGCCTCAACCGGGATTTGAACCACAGAGCTTTCACTTCATGTGTGACTGCTCTAACCATTGAGCTACCATGGCAACTCGCCAGTATGACATTAAATTTTCCAAGCGATTCGAATTTTTCCCAGTAGACCACAAAGGGAATTTCACATCACAGATAAATGCCCCAAGGGTGACTTACAATTGTAAGTACTATATGTCCCCCAATTAAATGCCAACACACAGCTTGTCTTATCAGTCTGGATGGCTCAGTTGGTTAGATGCTGGCGTACTGATCTCAAGATCGCAGGTTCAAATCTGGCCCAGACTGATGGTTTTTAAGTGTGTTTAAAAATGACAGCTCAATGTCAGTAGATTGACTGGCATGTAAAAGAACTCCTGTGGGACATAATTCGAGCACACGAGCAATACTGATGTGATCCCAGCAATTGACAGTGTCGTTAAACAACAAAATAATTTTTAAAAAAATATTTTTTTTTTTTTTAAATATTTCACACACAGCTTGTGTGTTTAAAGTACACCTGCAGTATGTTGGCATAAAAAAGTAATCATTACCATCTGAAGATTAAACAATCCCAGGACATAAAGTACTTAAGATTATAAGTCGCCCTTGGGGGGTATTTATCGCTGTTGTGAGATTCTCTTTGTGGTGTGCTGGGAACAATACGAATCAGTTGGAGAATTTGTCATACTGGCAAGTTGCCACGGTAGCTCAGCGGTTAGAGCAGCTGCGTGTGAAGCGGAAGGTCCATGGTTCAAATGCCTACTGTGGCATTGTATTTTTGGTTCTGATTCTACCTCTCAAATTATTTGTAGTGTAGAGAAAACTGTTTTCATTTGGTTGGTAATGCATAGTAAAACACAAACAAGCACCTGTTCTGTATTAATTTATGAGCGAAAAGCATAAATTATTGTAGAATGACCACTAACAATAATGAAACAAACTAAACTATCTATGTACTGCCACTATCTCATGGGATTGCCTATATCCACAGGTCAGAAGAATACATTGTCCTTGTGTTGAATATTTAGTCATTATACTGTGCATGTAATCGCAATGTTGTCACTTCTTCACATTGCTACGCTACATTATCTTGTAGCTGCTAATCCTATAGATGAATTTATAAACATTTCTTTCTGTTTTTTGGTTAGTCCAAACATTTCTGAATCTGAACAGATCACACCCCCAATTAGCTCGGATTAGCGATGTTCTACTGTATTGTCTAACCACCAGAAGAAGGTGAGCTGAAGGAATGAGCTGCATAAATATATTCTACCATCCCTATCATGTTTATTCATGCTAGTATGATACACAATACATAGTATTGTCAGATAAATGTGCAATATGTATCACAGCAGTTACATACAACTATTAGATCTGGCAGCATGGGTGATTCACATACACTTATAAAAAAAAATTTGACTACATGAGCAGATAAAAGTTCAATACAACTCCCATACCTCATATCCCTCTCGTCTTCTTCTGGTGGTCAGATATTAGTTAACAGTGCATGCTCCTAACTTTTACACTTGTTGGTTAGTAAAGCTTGTGTACAGAATATATGGAGTAAAAACTGTGCTGACTGAATCAAGTTTACATTCCAGAATAAAAAAAGATGATAGTGGCTAGAGTTATGCTTTACTAATATTATAGTTTGGTAGTATTGATAGCATTGAGAGGGAAAAGAAACATAATATAAAGTTCAACAAATTAAGAAATTTAACAAGAAATTCAAACATAATGATTGCCAAAACTGACATTGGTCACTATGTTCCAAATAAAAATTGTACTTTTCGGTTCAAAGTAACATTACTTGTTACCACTATCAGCATCTTCGATCTGAACTGTAGTATACTTAGAGGAGCTTCTAGGTAACGCAGGTAGGTTCTTAACTGACCAATTCTATAATTTTTGTGCTATGAAAACCACTGTAGTCTACACTTATGATAGTCGTCAACAACCTATGTAAGTTTTTCAACTCTAATAGTGGCTCATACTGGGATTAAAAGGGAGATAATGAGTTGTTTATTAGCATGGCAGAAACTTACAACATAGAATGATGATGGGCCTAAAGCAGGTTATGTAAAATGCTCCATTTTGAAACTTGTCAGTAGTCCTCAAGAAAGGGTGTATGTGATATGGATTCTTGTGTTCTGTAGTCAAGGAACAATACACTTCAGTGGCTTCAATTAGGAAATAATAGACAAAAGAATAAACAGGTATAATAGAAGCAAAATTAGCATTACCGCCAATTTGACATCCAAATAAGAAAGTAAAAGTTTTGGAAGACTCCTCTCCACATATAATAAACCAACTATTAGTTCAATTAGTGTATATTAATAATATATTTATTGCAGCTCCTTCCCCTGTTTGTTACTACTTGGTTATCAGTTATATTGAAGACCTTTTCTATGCTGAATTTTTCTATATTGATAGTTGTAATATTGTTTCTTATAAAGATTAACCCCCCCCCCCTCCCCTCACCTTTATGCAGTGATCTGTTATAAACTCTTGGACAACAAGAGCCAAACACTTTTATATTTGAGTAGTCGGAAGCTTTCACGGCCAGAGTTAGAATTATATAATACTTTTATATTTGTTTGTATGCCACTATACATTAACTTGTTATAAAATATTATGGTAGGTGTTTGTTTTCATGGAGATGTGCAGGCTATGTTGAATGATTTTTTGTTTTATAAACAAGCTATTGTAGCTGAATGTAATTATTGCAATTATGCATAGAAAGTCTCAGTTATAGCAGATTTGCCTTAATAATTCTATGCTTCATTATCATTATTTCTTTATTTTATGTCATGAGTGTAAATAGGATTTTCATATTTTATCTTAAAAACATGCGACCTGAAGATGTAGCTCGAGTCATAGCCCTAAATGATGATGGGCACAATGTTCATTACATTGCAATGTAATAGAACAATCCATGATGCCATAAAATGGTTTAGAGACACAAGAATACACCAGAAGACCATGTTTGGGTTGTCTGAGAGCTACAAATCAAAATGAAAACAGGTACATGGTGTTGACAGTTCTTTGGTAATGCTTTCCAGCTACAGCCATAGCTCAGCAATTTGTTAACATGCATGGATGCCCAATTTTGACTAAAACAGTTAGAAGAAGGTTGGAAGCAAGTGAACTGATATCCGGTAGACCTGCAGCTGTCCCAGGTTGCTCAGGATGCACCGAGTTAAATGATTGCATTTTGGAAATGATCATAGAGGTTGCAGAAATGAACAGTGGAGCCGTTTTCTGTTCACAAATGAGTCTCATTTCAATCTGCACTCACCTGATGGGGGTGAAAGAGTTTGGTGATGGAGGGAAGAACGATTTGTAAAGTGCTGCATTTATGAAAGGTTACCATTTGGAGGTGGTGGAGTTGTGGTTTGAGCAAAAGTTTCTATGGATGCTCGTACTGAATTAGTGTTGGTAGAAAATGGAAATCTAATAGCTGATAGATATAGATACTGTCTCATAAGTAATGTCGTTTTTTAAGAAAATTATTTGAAATGTGTTCTGAGAAGCACTCAACTAATCTTCAAAGTACAGACCATTAGATTCTATGGTCTTAAGCCATCTTTCAGCGAGGTTTATTATCCCACGATGATACCAGTCTCTGGTTTTTGATGCAAAGAATTTGGTGAGACCCACTTGCACTGCTTCAATGTTGTCAAAATTTCTTCCACGTAGAAAATTTGCCATGGATCAAAAAAGATGATAATCTGATGGTGCAAGATCAGGGCTGTATGCTGGGTGTGGTAGCAGTTCGATTCCTCTCAATTCCTGGATTTTTTCCATGATTGTTCATGCAGTATGGGGTCTTGCTTTGTCCTGTTGCAATAGAACTCTACTTCGGTTAACTTATGCTGGGTATCTGCATCTCAAAATTTCATAAACTCGTTCCAGTTGCTGAGAATAAAGATCCGCATCAATCGCCTGCCCGTTTGGAACAAACTTTCAGTGAATCACACCTTCAAAATTCCACCAGACACACAACATTACTTTGGGATCGAACCAATTTTTTTAATGATGGCTTAGGCAGGATGGCGGGGATCAAGCCACTGTTTCGAGGCATCAGGGTTTCGGTAATATACCCATTTTTCATCACAAGTGACAATTCTCCTGATAAAGCTATAATTCGTGGGATTACTGATAAGCTGCCGACAGATATCCACTCTACATTGAGCTGTTGAGGTATCAGATCATGAGGTGCAGATCTACAGCTTCTGTATGATTTTCCAAGTGTGCTAATTTGACGATATATGGTATCTTTTGATGCCCCAAGTTCTTCTGAAAGCCTAAGGGTACTTTTTTTGCAGATTTTCTTGCAAAACTTGGTGTGTATCCTCAATATTCCATACTTTAGGTCTTCCAGAATGTGGTAAATCTGAAGTGTTTTCGTCTCCATTGTTGTAACATTGGAACCATCGTTGTGCCACTTCTCCTTCCACCTCACATATTCTTCGAGCTGCCGCAGCAGCTTTATAATCTTGTTTCCAGTAGTGCTTTAGGACTCTAAGTTCAAACTGTGGTATTTCCATTTTGTGATTGTTTATTAACAACTGAAAACTGATACATGCTTGCAATGTGCACAACACTAGCCATGGCAACCTGTAAATAGCATAGCCAAACCAAAGAAACCCAATAAATTTTACAAAACACCAAATTTAAAAAACCGACATTACTTATGAGACAACCTAATACATAAATGGTTGTTTGGCCACTCATGGTATACTCATTTATGGGTGATAACTTTCTTTTAATGTACAACAGTGCATTCCCACATAGTGGGAATTCATGTTTTACCATGGCCAGCAAGGACTCCCAACTGGAATCCTATTGAAGATGTGTGGAACATGCTGGAACAGCATGTTAAGACAAGACTGCAGCAACCAAAAACCTTACAAGAGTTTAGGCAAGTACTTCTTGAAGAATGGGAGCATATTTCCAAGAAGCATTGCTAACCTGATCAAAAGCATGCCAAGACATATGAATGCAGTCATTCAAGCCAGAGGAGGTGACATCCTTTATTAAAGTGTGTTGTTGATGTTTAAGGTGCCTAAGAAGTCCTCACAGATAAAACAAAATGTTTCATTGGTGTACCTCTATATAATATTTGCCACCTCTGTTAAGCTTTTAATGTAATTTAAGGTGCTTAGTAAAACAGTCACTTGTTTACATATTCTTTCATTTTACAACAGTGAAGAACAAAATATGGGAAATGAGAGCAAAATATAATTCAATATATGTGCTCAGTTTTTTTGTTCCTGAGTGTATTTACTAGGTATTTTATAGTTGTCATCTTTACAAATATTATTGCCACTTGAACCATGTTCAGTTATAATACATATATCTGGATTTCTTTCATTAAGTACATCATTTGGTTATAATAACTTGGAGTGAATACACTGAATATTCAAGTCAAAAACCTTAAATGTGTTAAGAGAATTCAAATTTTGTGTGCTACATTTGGAAGGGTAAGTTAGCTCTTTTAGATCTGTTTCTATTACCTTTGACATCCACCTTTTCTCTGTAGTTTCCCTGTAGAACATGCAATACTGCTTTAAAGCAAGTTGCCAAACTCAAAAGAGCCTTTATGGTTAAGGTGTACCCCATCCCAAGCAAAGTGACTGATTCAGACAGAAGTACAACAAAAGTACAGTTCCTCACTTTACACAGGCAGTCAAATTCATCATTAATTCTAGCTATACAACTGTTTGTAACATCATATCTGTGTAGGATGCCACTTATAATGACTTATTCATGTGGTAATTCTCACTGTATGCATTGCACTTTTCCATAATTTCCCCCATTATTTCTTCAGCACGAACATTTTTATTAATACTGTTGGTTCCCCCCACATGTACAACTACCACTTCTGGACTCAGTTTCTTCAGGTTTATTTCTTCTATTTTGTGCTGAGTTCAGTAGCTTAGATTCCAGGAAAACATCACACATCACAACCCTTTCTTCCCTTCTTTCATGTTAGGTACTGGAGAATTTGATTAATGAATCCCAAATTATCAGCACATTTCTCTTCTTATCTGCAGTTAGGTTGCATGAATCTCATCACACCTAATATTCTGTATCAGATTCTTCTTTTTCCAATCTTCTATTTCTTTCTTCTGTTGATACAATTCTGAGCACCATAGCATCAGTATAGTATGCAGAGCACATGCTTTGGTTAACAAATCTTTTCTGCCACAGGTTTGCAGTTAGCCAATTGCTTTTCTAACTCTTCGCTTTCTGCCCTTAGGTCTCTTACTTCCTTTTATGTTTTTCAGGTCCTTGTTTAGAATATCAATAACAAGTTGAAATGACACTATGATTTCACTGTCATTTGTTTCCATTTTCCTTGCATTTGTGAAGTTGCATTTTGGAATGCCTTGTGGTTATCATCTTCAATATTAGTTTGAGCATTATCTTCATTTCCACGAACCTCCTACTCACTCACTGAGTTATTAACAGGCAATCTGATTAACAAACTGTCTGATTTAACCTGTAGTTTAAACCACAGGGGTGGTTTAGCTAGATATAACCTTAAATTTATGTCAAAATGAAGGAACATTGCATCTGTTGAATGTTTCAAGAAATGGAAATCAATGATTCATACCCATTGACACGCAAGCCTTATACTGTGGTAATCTCTTGTAAAACAAAGAGTCAGCACACAGTTTACTTCCATGCACTCTTTAGAATGTGTGAATAATTAACCTTTGCTTCACAGAAGCCCACTTAACCCCTGGATTTTGTTAAATGAATGAAGAGTGGAAAGGGATATTAGAATGTAATAAGAATGAAGAAAAAGCTTATGGCATGCTCAAGTATTTATTTATACCGAATTTCCATTTTTCTCAGTCTATATTAGGCAGTTACAACCTACCATTGTAAAAATGTTTTGTTAATTTGGGTTTTGTATACAAAAAAATGTACACATCCTCTTTATTAAATCACTATTTAAACTATAGTAAAGCCATGGCAAAGTGTTAAATTATTAAGTATAGATAAGCACATAACTTCCTAAGATTGAAGTGGATATAGGAAATGTTTTAATACTACTGACACATTTATAAAATGTTTGTAGAGAAATATAGTCAAACAGCAAATTTTGTTTAAAAACTATTTGTTCTAAAAGTGGATTTCATTTCCAACATTCAACCTACTTCCATTCTATTCATTCAATTTTCCTTCACCATTCAACAGTAATGAAATTCTGTCAGCAACTTGATACAAAGAAAGAAGCACATTGGACAGCAATGTAAATATGAAATTACTACAGTCATCTGAGAAACTCCATAACATATTACCAGTCAATTTAAACAAGGACAAAACCTGACTGTTCAAAATGTTGCCTTCTATTACCTTTCCCAGGGAATTCACTCAAAGTTGAACACATTCCTTTCAAACACTGTAATTGAGCTGCAAACTTATTTTCTAATTTTGAACAATGGTTCTTTGCTCCAAAAATGATTAAATGAACACTATATATACTCTGCAATACTTGATAGGATTTAAGCACTTAAATAAAAGGAGTTTAAAGTTACGTACATTGAAATTAGTGAGTTTAAAACTTAAATTATGCATCAGCAATTATGTGTTTAGTCTTATAAGTAGCCCTTATGAGCACTTAAGTAGCTTCTATATTTTCTGTCAAAGATAAAACAGCATCAGAAATAAAAATTATAGACCAATAGCTCTTGCTAGCATAATAGCAAAAGTGGTGGAAAGAATGGTGTCAAACAGTTTAAATTGGTTTCTAGAATCACAAAATGTAATTTCCCAATGTCAAGCTGGATTCAGAGAGCTCCTCTCTACAAATGAACAAGTCTTAGAAAAGATGATAATGTATCAGTTTTGACTGATTTCCAAAGTGCATATTCTATATGCAGATCAAAACTACTAAAAAAAGTGAAAAAAATAGGTATACAAGTTCCAATGTTTTCAGACTATGTCATTTCTTAACTCAATGCTTTATTGCTACCAGGTATGCAAGGAATGTATTGAAATATAAACAAGTACACCGTAGCTTACCGCAAGGCGCAGTGCTCAGCACAACACTTTTGTAATATATTCATTGACGATCTGTCACAAGAAATACAAGAATCACTGAAGTGCATGAAGGGTGCACTATTTACCGATGACTTAGAAACATGGACTTGAAAATCAAAAAATAAAAATACAGAACTAGAAAAAACCATGCAACAATCTTTAACCAACATACAAAAGTGGACCAAAGAAAATTTAATAACTCTTAATACAACAATCAAACTACCAAATCTTTTCACTAAGGAAAAAACCATTAAAAATAAAACTAAATTTTGAGGGTCAACAATTACCAGAAACAAAGGAAGTAAAATATTTGGGAGTTATATTTGATACCAAACTTACATGTACCAAACAAGTAGAAAATGTAATACAAAGAGCAGAAAGATGCCTTTCACTGTTTCAACGTCTTAACAGGAATGAAGTGGGGATGTTCCAGAGTAACTCTTAACATGACATACAATATATATATATATGAAGTCATTAACTAACTCAACGAAGTTCTTTTAACAGCAAATACCAAAAAAAAAAAAAGTCTGAGACTAATTACATGGCAAAAAATCTGTACTTATATGAAAAAATGGAAAGGAGATTTGAATTCAGCATACCAAAATTAGGTTTAGAGAGCTGATCAATCTGTGCCACGGAAAAAAGTTTAAATTCACAGCCCACTCCACTCATCCTCTATGACCAATCTACTGTGGGAAGTTGTCCAGCCAAGTCCGTACTTGAATGGCGTAATGTGGTGGTGCACCGTCCTGCATGAACCACTCAGGGTGGGAACCAATGACATCCAAATCAGGCAATAATGAATCTCCCAACATTGCACAAAAAGTAATTACTTCTCATTTAACAACAAATTTTACAGACAAACAAAAGGACTAGCAATGGGGAGCCCACTATCACCGTTTTTAGCAAATATGTACATGAGCTTTTTTGAATCTCATTTAGTTAAAGCCTTTCCACATATATTCAAATTTTGGAGAAGATACGTGGATGACATTTTCGCTATAATCTCCCAGAAACAAAAAGACGACTCTCTAAAATTACTGAATCTACAGGACAGCCATATAAAATTTACAATTGAAATAGAAGACAACAACACATTACCTTTCCTGGACGTCAAAATTACTAGAAATATAGATGGTATAAAATTTGGTATACATAGAAAGCCCACACATGTAGACAATTACATCAAGAAAAACAACTGCAACCCAATTTCACACCAACTGGCAGCATTTCGAAGCTTGATACATCGTTTATATAATGTCCCGTTAAGTAAAGAGGAATTTCTGAAACAACAACAACACATAGAAGAAATTGCAATATTAAATGGATTCGACCCAGCCACCGTTAGAAACATGTCAAAAAATGCAGAAAAGCTCAAGATAATTTCGCAAACCACTACATTAACACCACTCACAAATAACTGGAAATTTAGGAAATTCACGTACCATCCCTGGGCCTTCAAGAAATTTGAAAAAATCTTCAAGAAACTAAACATAAAACTAGCACCGCAAAACCAATACAGTTTAAAAAACCTGCTTAATAAGCCACTAAACAATACCATCCCATACAATAAAAAATCGGGGATTTACCAGATCAACTGTAATAGTTGTGACAAAAGCTATATAGGGAAAACAAAGAGAAATTTGGATATAAGACTTAAGGAACACCAAAGAAACATAAAATTAAAACAAATTGAAAAGTCTGCTGTGGCACATCATTTTTGGACTGGAAACCACAACATCGGCCGTAATATAAAACTGTTAAAATCTATTAATTCACCAATAGAACTGAATATTTGGGAAAAAATATACATCATTAAGAACAGCAATAAAGTTATTAATTTCGAAATACCAGCATTGAATGAAGTGTTAAGCTCTGCGCCCCTAACACCAGATGGCAGCAGAATAGAGACAGCAGAGAAAAGGAACAAGAGAATAACATCAGTTACCCAACGGCTGATGATGGGATCGAATGGTCCTGAAAACGTTTCCGCTTTAAAAAAGCAGTTTAGTAGTGAAGGGGAGTGTAAATAAGTGACTCAAAATAACCTCAAACATGAAGAATACTTCACTGTCAATAGTGCTTCTATTTTTAATATTCGTTGTCAGGTAAGTTTCATTGTTGACACTTCTGTCAATAAAGTATGGACCAATTGTACGGTCTCTCCACAAACTACGCTATACAATTACATGAGCAGCTCCTTGTTCTTTGTGGCTAAAAAAACCCATGAGGATTACTATCAGACCAGTAGCGTAAATTTTGTCTGTTAACTTCGCCATTCACATAAAAATTTGCTTTGTGAGAAAACGTAACCATCGATAAAAACTGTGAATTTCTTCAATTTTTCGTGGAAACCAATCACACATTTCCATACGACGATCCAGGTCATCTGTCACATGGTGTAACAACTGCAACTTGTATGGGTGAAATTTGTGCTTTTTCAAGACACGCTGGATTGTTGTGCGAGGAACACCAAGTTCACAACTTGTTCTGCGAGTTGATTTCTTGGCACTTGCTGCTACTTTCGCCAAAATCATTTCTTCCGTTTCTGTTGAAGTGGATGGGCGGCCAGATCGGGGGGTATCTTTCACACTTCCAGTACTCTTGAATTTCTCAGTCTCCCAACTGTGCTATGCGACACTGGCTCTCGCTCAGGGCGCCTCCGATTAAATTCAGCTGCAACTTCTCGGTGAATATCTTCCACAAAGGAGAATAAGTTCCACACGTTCTTCAGTAGTCAATATGGTTTGCCTGGAAAAAAAGAAAAAGTAAAACAAATTATGTCCTGTGGTGCGGGACTTTTGGGCCACTCTGTAGAAAGAACGTAGTTACAGAATATCCGTAAATAACTCAATTTCAACTTCAATAGGCTACTTTCCGTGAGTTTCCATGAAACTCGAGAAAATCTCCTTCATTAGCGTATACATTTTGTGCACCAAAATATTCACTTCACGCTAAAGCAACTGTGAAAATATTGATACATGCAAAAGCCGCAGAACATGGGGTTTGCTAAGTCGCAGGAAGCCCGAAGTCGCTGGAATTCGCGAGTTTCAGTTACTAAACTACAAGCTCAAGAAATATCGAACAGGACCTTAGGGACTCTAGGCCAATACATATGCCTACACATACGATAGCAACACTTATTTGCTTTTAACTTGCATAGACATCCAGAATCGAATAATAAGGGCGCCTGTCCTATACAGAGGGCATCTTTGTTGCTCAGCCGCTCCGTCCTCCAGCAGCAGCCAAGGCCACGGAGGAGTAAAGGACAGGGATGGCGGAGGTCAGCGTGCCGACTCCCCCGACCATAAGGCGAGCACTTGGCATTTTAGGGACGCTATCCTTCCATCAGGATAGCTACTAAATTGACATCACGAGGCTGAGTGTACCCCACACCGGTAACAGGGATCGAACCCAGGTCCTCCACACCAGATACAGGCGCGCTCCAGAATTGAAACGAAGCCAAATTATTCAAGCATACTAAAGAGCTGAGGTCGGCAGCTTTGTGGGAACAGGCCTGCACAAAGAAGCAAACTGACCAGCGAAGCGTAGGTATTCAGTTATGAAAGTAATACTGCTAAAAGCTTCACATTTGTTAAACCTTTAGGTCAGGCCACTGCATCCAGTGCAGTCATGTACAAGTCACGGATGTAAAACCAACTAACGTGTGAGGCAAGAGTTTATAACTTCATTTTTGTTTTCGTTGGAATTCAACTTACAAGAATCAAGAAGATCAAAGATGGATAATCGGAACAAATGCAACGAACAGTTGAGGCGAACACCCGAAACAACAACAACAATTCAGAGGCCAGTATCAGCTTATAGTTGCCTTTTTCCCCGTGGTGTTCGTGACATGCTGATATCACTCCATTTTCAGTTAATTTTAGAATATAACTGTGCATTTCATAAAAAGTACTGAGCAATTGTGTCGAAAAAGGTTTCGTTACGGCGCACCTACTGTTGCGTACCTTCAGGGGGAAAAAAAACCACACACACACTACACCTATATTATATATCCTGTGAGATATATAATAAGATATAAACCTTACTAATCTGATCTGTGCGCCTAATGCCTATTGGCTTACTGATCGTATCTTAAATTATTTGCTTCGCCCGCGATAATGCGGTTCATGTGACCCCGGTTTTGAAAAGTTTGGAAACCCCTTATTAAAATGCATGACATTTCGAAAGCATAGAATAAGTGAAAGCAAATTTCTTGAAAAGAGCTTTGTGTGCTTCAAGAATCACACCTCCAGATACATTTATGAAATGGGTAGACAAATGTTCTGTAAAATCTGATATGATCAACTAACAGCAACAACAGTATTTAATCAAGCAATTCAAAGAAGTATAGGAAAAGCGGCCAAAACCCCGGTCTTCTAATCAGCAGACACCTTAATATATAAAAATTGCACGTGAGTAAATTATGACGAGCGCGGAGCCGTACGCAGTCACAAGCGATACAGGTTGGTTGGGTACGGAGAATGAATGACGTAACCGGTACCGCGCAGCAGTCGTATAGTTCCACCGAAAGTCGGCTTTCCAGTTCCTTACAAAGTGACCCTTTTCCGTCACTGATGTGAAGGTTTCACCACGTCCCCACCAAGACCCTAAACCACATGTTAAACACCAGGACTCTCTCTGTTTCCATTAGTTTGACCTGCTGCTCTTAGGATTAGTTGAAGAAAACCTTTAGTGCTGAATGGTTGCTTGAATTGTGCGTAAAGTTTATAGTTTCTAGTGGTTCAAGCTTTAAATTTATTATAGGTAAATATTGCCTGATATCATGTGGAGGCCATGGCAAATTCATCTTCTGCAGCAAACGAACGCGTGGGTCCAACTGAACTCCAACCAGGGCCTAACGAAATATCTTTTTCTTCATCCTCTGCAACCAACGAACCCTGAAAACCTTGCCAAAAACGTTTTTATAACTTTTTAAATTTCATCCAATTCCAATTTTATTAATGACAGAGCTAATTAGAATGTGTATATGTTTCCATTGGATATTTTTCATTTTTATATTTTAATCCATTAGATCCCACTCTCCCGAATAAAGGATTAAGACAATATATTTATTAACCTTGTCTTTACTTTTTAAGTTCCATTAGGAAGTGGCTGCTACATTTACCTCCTCATGTTTATAGACAGTCGGGTGTTTTCTCTCTAATCGCTCATAAAATAGTGTGAAACCAGCTATCAACGAAAAATATGGCTTAGCTTTCAAAAAGCTTCAATCATAAAATATAGAACTAGAAGAACTAAATAACTACCTATACGAAAGTGTATGAAAATACTTTCGAGATTTAGGCAGCAGAGCTGCTCTTCTTCTTCTTCTTCGTCTTCTTCATCATAATCATTTCCTCCTCCTTACCACCATTATTTATTATTATTATTATTATTATTATTATTATTATTATTATTATTATTATTATTATTATTATTATTATTATTATTATTATTATTATTATTATTATTATTATTATTATTATTATTATTATTATTATTATTATTATTATTATTATTATTATTATTATTATTATTATTATTATTATTATTATTATTATTATTATTATTATTATTATTATTATTATTATTATTATTATTATTATTATTATTATTATCATTATTATTATTATTATTATTATTATTATTATTATTATTATTATTGTTGTTGTTGTTATTATTGTTGTTGTTATTATTATTGTTGTTGTTATTATTATTGTTGTTTTTAATAATGGGATTACAAAGAGAAGGAGAAATGCAACAATTACGCCTAGCCTAACACCGAAAGCGACTACATTGTTATGCCGTTTGGTGTGCAATACTCACATCCCCACCCCTGAAGTGCGAACAGGCCCAAAACAGTGTGTCACAAGTGCCACAAATTTGTCAAGCTACCCCAAAGCTGGAATCAAAGAAGCCGAACTGGAAACACAAAGGGCCGCTCAACTATACAGTGTGGAAGTGAAATGATCTGTCAGAGTTTAACAGCAAATTTCTCTTGTTGTGAATAACAAGAAAGTGTAATACCAAAATGTTGAAAAGTTTATAGTTTTCTAGAAAAAAATATTTTTATCAAAAAATTGATCATCACCTGGCTGAAAAATTATTCATTGAAGGTTCTTGATTTATGGCTATATTAATAGAAAATTGAATAAACGACAACTTTTCCTTTGGCGTATTTCAATAGTTTCAACGGTTTTTGTGTAAATTAAATTTAAAAGAACCCACAATTTGTTGCCTTTTTGTTGCAAATTTCAAATGTGAATATCAAATGGCCGGCATGTGAACGGAGGGATCACGTAAAGATATTTTTATTCTTTTAATTACTTTCTTACAAGGGGCGATTTGAGTGTTGGTGTTTTCCAGGTAGAGTTGTCTACGTGTAGTGAATATACTTAAACAGATCTGATGTGCTGCATATCGTCAAAAGTCTGGACTGATTCAACATGACTCTCTATTCGCTCTTCTGCAAACTCTTCTATTTACTTCACATTAATCGATATACATTTGTAGAAGTGTCTTTAATAAACTATTCCGTAATGGGAATAGTTGAATACAGTGGGCTTTTTTTTATTTTTATTACCATTTTATTCATACATTTGTTTGCTCAATTTTACATTTCATTGTTCAATATTTTTGTTTGTAACAAACATATCCAAAAGGTTTTCGCGAGAATTAAATTCAGTGACTATAATGCGAATATTAGCTTTAGGAATGCTAAGACAATTTATGGACTGACACACTTTTGTATCCTCGATTATTAGAAAGAGTAAGTTTCGTTTCAAATCACTAAAATTGTTTATACGAAACTAATGTAAATATTCAATTTTCATTATGTGTATCTGAAGTCCATAAATAGTTTGCGATACAGACTGAAACACATAGTTACGCTCTTGGTATCGTGGCCTTAAAACGAATGTTTGCCTTCTGTAACTCTGTGCTGCGTGACCCCTCAGCTGGCTGCTAACAGTCCGATTGTGAAGTGATGTTAATAGGGAAGGAGGTGGAGAAAAATAACTTATCGCACAGTAACAGACATTGAGTAATGCACACAGAAATGGGAAGGTCGGATTAAAAGTAAATAAAAGCTCAAATATATGTATGAGATATTCACGATAAATGCCATCTACGAGGGTCGGAACTTTAATAGTGGCAACACTGCTGCAGAGTCGCTATACCAAGACCGACCGTATTGTCGCTGATAGCACACGTTGGTACCTTACCTCTGAGCAAATACTCTCCCTTCCCACTTCACGCGCATGCGCAATGGCGAGAGAAATAGTCTTGCATAAGCTATACCACTCGCAAAAGTTAAAGGCATGTGAACGCTAGCCAATGCTCAAGCGGAGCGCTGTTGCCAAGCGTAGTGCGTGTACTGGTAGAGGCTCTGTACATACGAGTGTGTGAGATGCACGCACCACATTCGGCAGCGCTGGTAGGAGGGGCAAGCGTAGGATTCGCTGGAGTCTGCAGTACGCCCCGCCTCCATATGCCTTTAAGTTTTGCGAAGATTATAGCGGTCTAATGTAATGTCACGATATTTTCGAAGCAGGAACAACAGAATTGGATAAAAATTGAATGTGCCAGAGGTCGTACAGCACGACAGTGTCATCAAGAGGCTTGCGGAGAATCTGCATTGCCTTACAGAACAGTGGCACGGTGGGTAAACACCTTCAACAAAGGATGCCAAGATGTGGCCAGGTCGTTCCAGTGTCAGTGAAGATGTGCATGATTTTGCAGTGTTACTTGACACTGATCGACGCCATATTACTATGAGCTGGCCCAAGATACCAGATTAGTGCATACAACTGTGCTTCATATTCTGAAGGAACGCCTGGGCATGAGAAAAATTGCATCAAGATGAGTTCCGCATGATTTGATGGAAATGCAGAAATGGTTATTATTCGACGTTGCTTGGCCGCATACAGCGCGAGCTGTGGCTCATTTGTTCAGTCGATGGGGCTGGGAAGTGACTGTGACTTTGATTTGATTCGGAAGATGAAGGAACCGCTTCGTGGCATTTGCTTCAGAACTGTTCCAGAGATTCGTCTGACAGTAGACCGCTCCATTCAAACTATCAACCGAATCGGCACTGCTGAGGGTATCCTACGACTTCCAGCAGGTTATACACAACACCGGTGATTACTTTGAATGACAGTAAAGCTTGGTAACATGTATGACTTTTGTATCAGTTGTGAATAAATAGTTGTCACTATTAAAGTTCCAATTAAAAATTTTAAACAATCTGATGTGACTTTCTCTACTCTTGTACTAACCATTCTTACAAACTGTTATTCCTGTAACTTCTTTGTGTTAGTTGAGATAAACATTGAGATTATTGTTTATTTTCTTGTCGACGCAAGGGGAATATGGGAATACAGTAGGCTTTGAGCGATAGTCAAATCTTTTAAAGCTTTCAAATTCCGTCCTCTTTGCACGCCTAACATATAAAAAATGAATAGCGATGTTCCATTTGACAGACATATAAGTTCTCCAAAACTTACACAAATAACAAGGAATATCATCGAAATGGTGCACTCTACAAAAAATTTATTTAGACATGAATTTTGTGCTTTAGCAAGATGTACATTTTTTGTTTAGTAAAATTTGGTCTATCTCTTACGGTTTAGCAGTTATACAAAAGGCATCTAGAGTAAATAGGACTCCATGGGCTAGAGCTAGAAAATTCAAGATATACATCTCATTTGCCATAAAAGTATCTCAAATATATGGCATTTTAATCAAAATCGTTAGAGCCATTTTCAAGAAAATCTAAATTTTCGAAAAATGTTCCATGTAAAGGATAGTTTAGGGTGAAGAAATTTTCTTCAAAATCTTCCTGTCGCATCCTTGAAAGACATTAAGCTTAAATACCAACTTTGGTTTTTAACCGTGTTTTCGTTTTTGAGTTGTGCTCACCACAGACTGACAGATACACACATACGGACCTTTTTTTTAAAAATGCTTTTTTTTTTTTTTTTTT